>CM056506.1:42318412-42918412 GCA_029783415.1 Anisodus acutangulus | reverse complement strand
CATCAATCAATGGAATGAAATGTTGCAATATTACATATTTAAAAATAACCAAAATATACGGTAGCTTTGTTGATTTGGGAGTTCTGTTTTGTCCTGTAACGTTTTATCAAAAAAAATTCAGGAATCACCAACTCAGCTACAGTTTATGCATTGCTCCCTACTATCCAACAAGTGAGGATATTGTGTAGAATACAACATTATACAACAAACAAACAACTCAGGAAAAGGAATATAAACACAATTACTTCAAAATACGATAGTCAACATGCTTAGTGAGGACCCATACCTGAACAACATAATTACCATATTGATCTTGTGCCAACATGCTTACAGATCCCAGGATTTCCTCCATCACTTTACTTTGAGTTTCTGGATCGCTACAGTGTTCCAATACTCTCTGAAAGATCAAGGAATATTAGTAATATAACAAACTAAAATTACTACAACAAATGGATAAGACACATCACTCATCTACCTGTATTACTCTACAGCCATATGGATGGGTAGAGAGAGTAATAACTTGTCCAAAAAATGTCGAGACGATAAATTGAATGTGATCCTCCGGTACACATTCAATACATTTCTGAATGACATGATTCCCATTCTGATCTCGTACACAGCGCATGATATGACCATCAAGCTCCTCAACCATTTTAATCTTCTGGTCCACGTTGACTACTTCTATTGCCTGCAAAGTGAACCATGGCACAATTTTCATCTCAATATAACTCAGTTATTGAGACGAAGCTGCTAATCAGCCCAAAGAGCCCACTGGTTGGTGCTATACTTGCAGCTTGTTGGATGGTTGTTACATATCATTTCATAATGTATCGTATCATAAGTATCATATTGTATTGTATTTAGTGTTGTTTCCCGTCGGTGCACAATACCACACATCAACAATATAAAGAATAAACTTACAATAAAACAAGAATGAAAAGCAAAAGGTAAAATTATTATAGAAAAAGGTAGGGTAAAGGATAAAAAGGATTATTAAATAATAAGCAAGGGCAAAATGAAAAGAAGAAGAAAAGGTAACGGCGCAACCACACCAAATCGGTCGTTACATAAAACGGGACTTTTCGTCCTTACGTAACAACGGATCCAACGATACAATACAATAAAATTTAAGTAACAATAAAGAATGTATGTAAACTAACAATACAATAGGAAACAACCATCCAAACAAGCTGTTAGTGTATCGGAATAAGAACCAAAGCAAAAGATTAACAGTAGCAGATAACATTTGAGCATTTATGGGCATCTGTGGATTCACTTTGGTATACCTTCTGTATCACGCGACAACCATACATTTGAAGGCTCAGTGTTAGTACATGTCCAAAGAGTATGCTAGCCAATTCTCTCCTCTGATGTGCCATTCCATGTTCAAAAAACTGCAAGAGAAACATGTACATTATAATCCATTTAAAGAGCAACAAGACAGACCTGAAGATCATGAACCTCAACATCAATATATACTCCATAGAAGAGAGAATAACAAAAATGGCCCATATGTTTGATTGTAGGTTCAAGATAGTCATTTAAGTATGCACTTTAACAGTTTTGGTCCTTGAAGTTTTCCAAAGTTAACATTTTGTCTCCGTAAAATATTTACGGAACTTCGTCTGATAGATTTGACGGAAACAGTGGAAAAAAAGATTAAACTATATAAACGACAAGAAAGTCCTGTCAAATCCTACAATATGCAACACAATTTACACTAGACACTAAAAAGCTATTAAAAATTAGTAGAAATTACACCACAAAAAGTTGCACCGGACTCTTCGAAATAAATTAAAAATAGCAACAAACTACAAAATTATACCTCTAAATATGAGTTCCCGCTAATTTTCTTTTTTTATAGTTCCCGCCATATCTATCAGCGTTCAGTAAATACTTGACGAAGAATAAAAGTGTTAAACTTTTAACAAACTTAAAGGACCAAAACTGTTAGTGTGTACTTAGGGACTATTTGAACCTACCCTCAAACATAAGAGACAATTTTTTTTCATTCTCTCCTCCGTAGAACAACCAAAATTAGACATACCTTCTGGATTACATAATTCCCGAAGACATCAGTCATCAAAGTAAGAGCTTGGGGAAAAATTTCCTGGAAAACCATGTTTTTCTCCTCCGTGGTGGCAGTTTCAAGTTTTTGCTGAATAAATCGGCTCCCATACTGGTCGGCACTGATGATAGATGATATATAGTTTTAGAAGAGAGGCTCGTTTAAGTAGGTGAAAACCCAGAAGAATAAAATTTATGATACATACCTAAACTCAACAATGTGGCCTGCAATTTCTGAAAGTTCAAAACACTTGGTCTTGTTGCTTTTGAACTCTTCCAGGAGTGAGGACGCTAAGCTGTTCTCCATATTATCCAAGTTATATGGTCCTATGACACCTCCAGCTATGTTTCTCATTCTACTAGGAAATCTCATATTATAATCACTATGCCTCATAGGACTACCGGGTCCCACTGGAGAGCCTGGAGGGATGACTGGACTTGCTAAAGGACTTCCAGGATATGATAAACCAACTCCAAACGCAGGATTTCCGTAATAGTTACTGCTTTTGCTACTCGGGTGGACCCCATACTGAGATTTCTGAGGTAGCACGTTACCAAGATAAGCTTTCTGAAGCAAGTCCACATATGAATTACCCATATAGTTCCTATCCAAGGAAGGATCATTAAGAGCAGCGACCTGCGCAGCATATTCAGCTGTCAAGTACTGAAGATACATAGGATCCACGAATTGATTTCCCATTCTGTTGAGAGTCTGCTCTGAGGTTGCGGCACTTAAATTAGATCCACCCAACATTCGAGAGTCCAATCCAGGTACAGCCATAGCTGATGCTGCAGCAGCGTTTCCAAATAAAGGTGGCAAATTATAGTTGCCAAGATGGCCTGACATTGGACTGACAGAATGACCACTTAAACCATAATTAGAAAAAGATGAATTTGGACTATCCAAATGCGGATATTGAGACAGTACGCCACCTCCACCATTCAATCCCGGTGTTGGGGATCCTTTGAGGTATGAACTATTGGAATAAGCAGATTTGTGCAGATCAGCTTGGGGGTCTGAGCCTCCACTGTGACCAGTAACAGCGACAGAATATGGTACTTTTGCAGACTGAGCAGTAGAAGCCATATTAAACTGAGGGGACTCTGATTGCTTCAAGAAATCGTGCTGCTTCGTGTTATTCTGCTCACCTGCAAGATTGTGAGGATAGTATTAAAACCAAATAGAGATAATTAGAGCCCAATGTCTTCTGGTGATCTAATTCACAAAATAGCCAGCAAATGTATATGTTTTGTATATTATGTATAAATATACATATAATATAAATAATCAGTGTATATGATTTGTATACTTAGGCTAGCGCCCATAATTAATTTCGGCCAACAGGCCAAAAATGTAAAAAGCCCAACCAAATATCCTGTTCAATCCAAGAATTTGATCTAATCCGACGTACCATTAGATATATTCATCCCAGATAAAGCAGCAACAAGCTCCGCAGACTCAGTTCTGTGAGATGACGGCACACCATTAAATGGATTTGGACTACTAACACTTCTCTTCTCTGAAGTGTTGACTCCCCTGCCTCCACCAATAGGAGTGAGGGAAGGACTAGGTGCCCTAGCAATGTGTTGGGGATCAGGAGTGGTACTTCTTGATAAGGCAGCAGCATATGAATAGGAAGTAGGCACTTCATCAGACCTTGAAGGTTTTGAAGAAGAGAGCTCGTGATGAAGATGAGAAAGCTCAGCTTCTGCTGAACCTATTGTGTTATCACCACTTCCATCAAAAGCATTTCGGCTAGCTGGGCGTGAAGGGTGATTAGGAGCAGGAGACACACGGCTGAAGTCATCCTGGATGAAACATGGTTTAAAACCCATCAGCTGATCATGTTAAATTTTCTCTCTCGAGATTAAACGTAAAAGAAATTTCTCCTTGGTCAAGATAATAACAAATATAGTCTCTTGTTTTTTAAATAGAAGGGAAAAATTAACACTACAAAAACAAATATCATGATAGGTGTATATCGATTGAAATCCAAAATGTCATTAGCAACATAACAACAGCTATAATGAACCAGATGCCAGCTATAATGAATTAAATGAACAAAAGGCATTTTCATACCAAGTATCAAAGAAATGCGACAACATTTCTAGACTATTGATTACTTGTTACATTATTTTCCTCTTATCATGCGAATGCAAAAAATGATATACTGTGTGTGTGTGTGTGTGTGTGTGTGTGTGTGTCACATAAAACATACCAATATCAGGAACTTGTACTGCTTATGAACTAAAGGGCGTTTTCATACCACCCAGTAAACAAGAAAAGCAACATTCTTCCAGTTGACAAGAGATGCTTGCTTTTATGGGAGCACACCCGTACCATTATCAGGATCTTGATTGTTTATGTGCTAAAGGGTGTTTTCGTACCCAGTGAACAAGAAACGCAACATTGCAAGAGATATTTGCTCTTATTGGAGTATGCACTGTGCCCATGTTTTCTCAAAGCCAATCCCACACTTGATAAGATTAATTGTTACAAAAATCAGCTTAACTAAGATGATTGAGGGAAATGGAGACTCATGTCTACTAAGCCATCGCGTAACCAAGCAGTTTAAAGGAGAGTATCATAAACAAATAGAATGATTTCCAGCACACAAATTATAAGCAACTTTCAAGATAGGAGATTTTTCACGAATGAACCAAATTATTATCACGAAAGGTTTGTGCTGTAAATAGTTACCATATAGTGGAACCAGTTCGGATGAATATAAATCTAACAATCATCTACATTTCATGCCACAACAACAACAAAAAATTCCACAAACTGAAAATGCCATGTCCAACCAAAACTCAAGATAAATTCATGAAGCCTTAAATACCAAATGTTAATTGATGGTGTTTCAAAGACAGCTTAATCTTGGAATCTAACAACCATTGATCAAAGTTGAAATTGTAAGAAAGACACTAAATAAAGTTTCAAGTATGCACCTGGAACATTTCAGCAATGCTCTTCTTTTTACTACCTAGTCCTAGTCCTGGCAAACCGATCAGCCCATCACCGCCCCATTCCACTGAACCCTGCTCGTTCTCGCTCCCAGCTTTTTTCGAGTTATTAAATCCCGGAGGCATCGAAAAGGGTGATGACCTTCCACCATTACCATTATTTTCATTCTTGTTCACCTTCCTCCTATCACCAATAGCAGAACTCCCTCCTCCTTGCAACCTCTGCGAAAACCGCCAATCTTCTTTGGACAACAGTGGTGGAGGCAACCTAGGATTAAGATTTACGTTCGAGTAATAGTACGATAAGTAAGCAGGATCAGACCTTAACTCCTCCTCAGACATGAAACCATTATTGTTAAACAATCCACCTACTGCACTCAATGAACCCTCAACAGTAGGTGGAGCTGACCCACTTCTATACATATTCAACTCCTTTTCGCGATCATCAGCTTCTTGTCTTCGTCGGTCACGAAGTAACATACCAATTTCTGTCTCAAACTCATCTCCAAATGAATTTTCATTGATTCCCATCATTGGTCTCCTACCCAATTTAGATACCATAGCTTTAACACAACCAATTACTCAATCATCCCACAGCAAAAAAATATATACCCGCAATCCTTAATAACCCAAAAAAGCTATAAAAATCAAAACTTTGTCAAATATAATCACTAACCACAATCTTTAACAACCCAAGAAAGCTATCAAAATCGAAACTTTGTCAAATATAATCACTACCCACAATCCTAAACAACCCAAGAAAGCTATCAAAATCCAAACTTTGTCAAATATAATCACTACCCACAATCTTTAACAACCCAAGAAAGCTATCAAAATCGAAACTTTGTCAAATATAATCACTACCCACAATCCCTAACAACCCAAGAAAGCTATCAAAATCAAACTTTGTAATATAAACCTTAAAATCTCCAAACCCCTGTGGACAAACCATAAAAAGAAAAGCTTTCAGCTCATAAAAATCCAATCTTTGATCAACTAAAATTCCAAGAAAGCTCTTTTCTCAACATCCATGATCAAACACCAATTACACAGCCAGTCCACAACAAAATATAATCAATACCCACAAAACCTAATAAACCAAAACTTTACATATAAACCTCAAAAACTTACAAAACCCACATGTACAAAGCTGAAAAATAAAGATTTAAGCACATAAAAATCCAATCTTTGATTAACTGAACTCCAAGAAAGTGTCTTTTTCTCAACATACAGCAGGTAAAGAAGCAAATAAGAGAGGTGATATAGGTGAAAAAGAAGAAAAAGGGAGAGACGAGAGGGGGGGAAATCTGGCGGCGAATCAATCTGTTTTAGGGTTTTGTTTTTGAAGTACAGTACATTAGGCAAGACATCCTGTTCCATAGGTTGTATTATAGGAGCATAAAAGAAAATATTATTTTGCCCTTGTTTTTACTTTTTAGAAGTAAGTAAAACAAACCTAATCATTATTATTATTATTATATATGTGAAAGAACAAAATGATTTTCCCTTTCATAATACTAAAAGGGCAGCCCGGCCGCTATAAGCGGATCAGGTGAAGGGTCCGATCATAAGAATTTATTATACGCAGTCTTACTTTGTATTTTTATAAGAAGTTATTTTCGCGATTCAAAAAACTACTCGACACGTGTCATCAACTGATCAGTTAGACCCCTTTCCCTTTCATAATCTTAAGGGTTTAATTTTTTGGGATAATTTCACTTTTAGTCCCTTAATTATTGATGAATTCTATTTTTTACTTTGTATTTTTTTATTAAGAACATTTATATTAATTACTTCCCGTGGATCAAAAAGAATGTTTATTTAGTCATTTGCATACTCCTTAAGAAAATATTAATTTCTAGGTAAAAATAGGTAATTTGACTAAAATTTCCCTAATTAAATAGGTATTGATCTGAAGAAAAAAAAAGTAAGGTTAATTCTTTCTTGATTTGGTAAGTGAACACTATTTTTGAACAAAAAAATAAAGGCTAAGTGGACATTTTTTTTATCCGGAGAGAATAACTAAAATGTGTGTTTTAGTCTCTTTGTATATGAAATATGTGATATTTTTTAGTATATTATCATCAAATATATAGTAATAATATAATTTAACAACAATAATAATATATCTAGTGTAATCTCACAAATGGATCTGAGTATGATAGACTGTATGCAGATATTTTAGAGAGGTTGTTTCTGATAGCCCCTCAGCTCATGAAAAAACAAAGAGAAAGCAGGTCAAAGAGGGGGGAAATGAACAGTAACTAAAGCAAAATAGTACGCTAAGCGAATAACAAGAAATAATAAATAGTAATAGAAAACAAAAGATAAGAAGCTATCGGGGAAATACTATGACTACTAGTAAGGAATGATAATAATATAATTTAACATGTTACGTTAATAATTAACTATTTTATCGTTTAATAACTTATTAAATTTATGAAGATTAATAACTTGAGGGATCAAAGTATACATGTCAATTAAGCTTACCCACAAATTACAAGGATGAAAATTATAAGTTTATTGATATTTGAGGGGCTAAAAGTGCTAATATGCCATATCTTTTTCTTGTTAAAAAGGAAAGGCTAAGTTTGAACATAACAAGTCAAGGGACTATTTTAATCCAAACCCTTGATAATTTAATCTCATGATGTCAAATTATGTATTAAGACATAGGGTTGTTCAAAATTCGGTCCGGACAGGCAAAATGGATTGGACCAGACCAAAAAGACCGGACCCAAGACAACCGTCCGGTCTTCGGGTCAGAAATTATTTTTTTTGGGTTCCGGTCCGGTCCGATCTAAACCCGAAATAACCCGGGATTGGACCGGACCCGATTATAAAAATAAAAAAATTATTTACGTTAGGCTATAGTCGGTTTTTTACTAAGATCAAGTTTCCAATTTAGTTAAATTATTAATTTATTATTATAATCTCAAGGAAATTATATCATTTATATGAGATATGACGGCTACGAAGCAAATTGCAATTAAAATCCCCCTTGAATACCAGTACTAGCATCCTACCACTTCATGTGAGGCCAACCTCTAATTCTTTACTTTAAATTTTTCCTTCCGATTTTCCAACTCTAATCCCTTAATCAGTTTACAGCGTGTTGCCGGCATTGCCGCATTGCAGGCGGTTTCTCCATCAACAACAGTAAGTCCATATTATAATTTATTTATTTTCCATGTCTTTTCATTTGGTTAATGCTTGTTTAATTATTTAGTTTCATATTTTTTATATATCTCTGCTATGAATTGTGTGAAGTTATGATTAAAATTGATTTATTAGTTCTTTAAAAAAATCATTTATTAGTAATACTATGTTAAAAAAAACATTTATTATTGTAGCGCATCATTAGATTCATACTGTATATTATATTACATTAGTGTATTATAATTTATTTACTTTCCATGTCTTTTCATTCTTCTTATTTTCTTATACTTTAATTGCATTTTTTTTAGATCTCTACTGCCCATGAACCGTATCCGTATGGTCAGTAGTGTAAATATCCAACTACTTTAAGCTTCAATACATGAATTTTGATCAAATTTAAAAGAGATTAAATTAGTCAAATTACTTCAACGTACCAGATTTATAACAAAGCTTATCAAATTGAACTTTCTTTAGAACTAGTCCGATCCGGGTTTTAGACCGGACATGTCGATCCGGTCTTTGGTCCGGTCCGGTCCGGCCCGGCCGGGTTTGGACCTGTGAACATCCCTATTAAGACATTCGTTTAGCAATAATAATTCTAAAAAGAAAGGGAAAATATTTTTTTTTTCTAGATACAGTAAAACCTCTATAAATTAATAACCTTGGGACCATGAAATTTTATTAATTTAGAGAGATATTAATATATCGATAAATTAATATTTTATTAATTAACAGAGAGACTTTTTAAATTCAGCAAATTTAGTACATACATATGTATTGAAAATAAATGAATTCATATATGTTTCATTGATTATATTCATGCATCAACCAATTCTTTGTAACTAATTAAATATATTCATGTATAATATCAATTCATTGTATACAATTAACTATTATATTCATGGACGCATGTATCAATTCATTGGAATTACTTAAATAATGTATATATGTTTGCATTAATTCGTTGCACTTAAATAATTATTATAGCCAATTAAATATATTCATGCATGATGAATGAAATATATACTATATAAATCTCAATATGGAAATAAAATAATTCATAACACCCAACCATGTCTTCTCATCTAAAAGGCATCGCAAAATCATCCATGAATGATCAAATGCGTAAAGCATTATGTGAGTATAAGAGAGACCATCCCACATGCACTTAAAAAGATTTACAAGAGTGGGTTGATGAAAAATATAGTTTGAAAGTTAGTCAAGGTACAATATCAAACACTCTCAAGAGATCATCGGAGTACCTTTCAGCCAACTTTGAGAAGGGTGGGGATATTAAGCGACACAAATCGGCGAAATATCCAGATATGGAGAAGGTTCTTTATGAATGGTTTCTTCAGTACCAAGATCGAGTCAACATGACCAGAGAGCTTATGAACATCAATTTTCTCAAGGTTGGCTTGAAAAATTCAAGGTAAGACATGGTATTAAATCATTCCGTCGCTTTGGAGAAACTGGTTCGGTTGACATGCAGGACATGGAAATGAAGTAACAATAGATTCATACTTTAGCAACTCTTCAAAAAAAATTGTTGCAGCTAGAGAACTCGACACCGGAACTCTTGGCTGCAATTAAAAAAGTTAGGGATGAAATCCAATTAGATTTAAATTTTAAGAAAAATCAAGTAACAATAGATTCATATTTTAACAAATTACCATAATATTTATAATTGTAATATTTATGAATTATTAATTTAGAGTTTTAATGGGACCTAATATTTATAAAGGAATTTTCCGAAAAATTATTATCTTATTATCTTATCGAATTTGATGATTTTTTACAAAGGCCCAAGTTGGGACCGAAAGGTTTTATTATTTTAAAGAGTTTATTAATTTATAGAGTATTAATTTATAGAGGTTTTACTGTATATGTAGAGAACTTAAAGTGACGTTTGTATGCCTAGTATTCATAAATAAGAATCTGAAAAATGACACGTCTCCTCTCAATTAGATTGGGGACTGCCATTGTTTAAATTCTCTTGTCCTTCTCGGAAGAATTTCATATTTCTGGTAAATATCTCGTCCTTATTCTCTTTTATTATTTAAAAAAAAAAAGAATTGACCAAGGAGGATCTTTACATAAGGAGATACATTTACTTTGTACTCACTCCTGTCGTGATATTTTTTTTAAAAATAATTCAATGTTTTTGAGTAATTTAATATATTATGCAAAATATGATCAAATGTATATATATATATATATATATATATATATATATGCTATCGACCGGTTTGAAATTTGGATGATAAGGAGAGAAAAAAGAAAGAAACATATATATATATATATATAATATACATAATCAATGCATAGATATTGCATATTTCAGTTATATAGGTAAATAAGTTTCATCGAATTATATATATTGGTAAGTTTCCCTTCTTTTTTAGTTTTTTATAAAAAGGAACGATATTTTTTATACTTAGTAACAATTCAACTTCAAACTTTTCATTTTACCCTTAATAATGAAATGATTTTTCCACTTCATAAAAAAATGAGATGATTTGTGGTTACAAAAAATTTTATGGCTTCTTTTATCCATAAATTTTTCTTAAAATTCGTGTCCAGTTAAATATCTTGATATAAATTAAAACGGAGGGAGTAATATATATGTGTTCAAATAAGAAATAAAATACTAAAGTGTTGCACCTACGATTTAAATTTGCGAACTAAATTAATATTTAAATCCTTTTGATCTATCTACAATCCTCTATGTCAAAAGAAAATTAACAATTTAAATAAAAAAAATTAACTTTGTATCGTATTTACATGGCTGAAGTGTACAAATATCCCATTTTGGAGTCATTATTTTAAGTTGTAAACGAAATTTAAATTTTTGATAACTTTTTCACTTTAGAAACAAATTAAAACAAACGAGACTGAAACTGTAAAGATTTGTGTTTAAAATTGCAAAAGTTGTGTGTTTGATGGTGTGATTGTACTTTAGCCGCATATGACTGAGATGTTTAGGTATTTTTGCATACACTTTAGTTATAATGGCTGAGGTATTCCGGTATTTTTCCATGGACTTCAACTATATATAGTTGAAGTCTTCAGATATTTTCGTTTGATGTTTGGCTTAATCATTCCAAACATCAGATAATATTTTATGAAGTTGCCAGTCTTATACTGATATTTTTATTTTGTGTTTGACCTAACAGTTCCAAACTTCAAACATTTCGATCAGATGTTTAGTTTGACGTCCCAAACTTAAGATACTTTTATTTGAACTGTCCCAAACTTCGGACATTTTATGTGAATTGTCTAGAACTTTAGACACTTTTGTCTGAAGTTTGTTTGACAATCCAAATTCAAACAAACTATCTGAAATTTGGCTTTGGCTTGAAGTTTCATTCATTATGCTTTCAACTAGTTAATGTTGGCTTTAGCTTGATGTTTCACTTGTGGTACCTTCAATGCGTGATTGACTTTGACTTGGCATTTCACTCATGGCGTCTTTAATGAGTGAAGTGTGGATGACTTGGTGTTTCACTCATGGCACAACCATTTCATTCACCCATGGGTACCTCAATCTAATTTATTCTTCTTTAGTTTCAAATTAACCGAAAAATAAATAATTTATAGTAATTTACAATACATCAAACTATGAAATCTCTGTTAACCAACATCGAGCAAAGCATTTGAAGCGGAAGGAGGAGGAGGAGTTTTTGTCTGAAATTCACCTAAATCGGGTATTAATTGTCCTTTTTTACTATGAAAGTTTGAGAGAGAGTGGTGAAAGTGAGGGTAAAGAGGAGGTTGTCTAGTTTCAAGCACCAGTTCGGATTCATGCCGAGTCGAGAAGTCATTCACATTTAAGGAGGTTGGTGGACCAACATAAGGAGAGGAAGAAGGACTTGTTTATGATGTTCATAGACCTAGAAAAAGCATACGATAAAGTTTTGGGGTTCTTTGGAGATGTTTGGAGGCTAGAGATGCCCATGTAGCTTACACTAGGGTGATTAAGGACATGTATGATAGAGCTAAGACCCGGGTTAGGACTATTGGATGAGAATTAGAACACTTCCCGTTCGTAATGGGGTTGCACCAAGAATCCACTCTTAGCCCATTTTTATTTGTCTTGACGATAGATGTACTGACGCGGCACATTTAAGGGAGATGTCATGGTGCATGTTATTTGCATATGACTAGTGTCGATTGACAAGACGCGAGGCAAAGTTAACGCAAGACTGTAGATTTAGAGATGGACCCTCAAGTCAAAAGATTTCAAATTGATCAGGACCAAAACAGAATACTTGAAATGCAAGTTTAATGACGTGACTCTTGAAGCGGACATGGACGTGAAGCTTGATACACATGTCATTCCCAAGAGAGGAAGTTTCAATTACTTGGGGGTCAGTGATCCAAGATAATGTGAGAGTGACGATGATGTCACAAATCGCATTGATCCCGTCAATTAAATGGAGGCTTAAATTCTATGTTTTATGTGATAAGAATGTGCCGCATTAAAGTTATGTTTTATAGTGTGGTTTAGACAGACTATGTTATATGAGATAGAGTGTTGGTCAATCAAGAACTTTCATGTCCAGCAGATAAAAGTAGCAAAATGAAAATACTAAGATGAATGTGTGGACATACCAGGAGAGATGAGATTATGAATGAAAATATTCTGGAGAAGGCGGGAGTGTCCCCGTGATGGAAAAGATGCGGAAAGTGAGGCTAAGATGGTTCGGACATGTGAAAAGGAGATGTGTCAATGTCCCAATAAAGAGGTGTGAGAGATTGACCACAGTGGCATGAAGAGAAATAGAGGTAGCCCAAAGAAGTATTGGGGTGAGGTGATTAAACATGACATGATGCAGCTTCAACTCACCAAGGACATGACTCTTGATAGGAGGATCTAAATGTCAAGAATTAAGGTAGAAGATTAGTAGGTAGTCGAGCATATTTCATTTTTATACCAGGAGTATTAGTATTATTCTTATATTTTCATATTCTTAGATTTCTATTACTACATGTTATTTCTTTAGTTTTGATTATCTTATTATCTTGTTGTTGTTACATCTTTTTTTTCATCTTTCCTTGAGTCGATGGTCTACCGGAAATAACTTCTCTACCTTCTCAAGATAAGGACAAGATTTACGTACAATTTACCCTTCTCAGACCCCACTTGTGAAATTACACTAATTTTGTTGTTGTTATAATTTTTTAAAAATAATGGATCCATTTGAATCTCTGGCCTTCCTTTAACTTATAATTTTTCTATTTTAGTTATAAGGAATGATAATGTACACGCCTTTTATTTTTCATGCAGTATTAGAAATTGAAGCTGATGTGATAAAATAAAATGTCATAGCTTGGGTCTTTTGTCTTTGGTCTTTGATCTGTGGTACCTACTCATTTCAAAAGCCAATATGAGAGAACTCCGTCGGTCAAAAAGAAACTTTACCAAAATAAGGCACAAACCTCTCGAGTAATGAGCTCTTTCAATATTTTTTTCATTTGAAACGGAGATATTACTATTTTAAGTAATGCTTCTACCACAAACAAACGGTAAGAATGTATTAATCTCTCATGCAAAGTCGTTCGTTCTCATTAATACAAATATATATGGTGTATGCAATGTGGAATTCTAATACGATAATGATCATATATCTATCATAATTATACAACACTAAATATTACAAAATATATGGAGTATATTTAATAATATACGTTAATACACCCCCTCAGTCGGAAAGGGAGGAGACCGGACACTAAGGCTGGATCTAAAGTTGAGGAATAGCTGTCTAAGAAGACCTTTCGTGAAGATATCCACATACTGATACGAAGAAGGTACATGCAACACCTTAACATGACCGATAACAACTTTCTCACGAACAAAATGTATATTCATATTAATGTCCTTGATTCGCTAATGCTGAACCGGATTGTGAGATAAATAAATGAAGGATATATTATCACAATAAACTAAAGACGCCTTACGCAAGGGACATTGAAGCTCCAAAAGAAGGTTTCAGAGCCAACAGATCTCAACAACAACATTTGCAACGCCTCTATACTATGCTTCTGCACTCGAACGGGATAAGACTACTTGCTTCTTGGTAGAATAAGAAATGAGATTATCCCCTAAGAACACACAGTAGCCGGAGGTGGAGCATCGCGTGTCAGGACAACCTGCTCAATCAGCATCCGCATATGATAACAATCTGGTCGGTGTTGAGGGGTATATATGTAATCCATAATCAAGTGTGCCCTTAACTTATCGAATGATACGCTTAAGAGCAGTAAAATGAGGCTCCCTGGGGGCGTGCATGAATAAGCACATCTGCTGAACAACGTAAGGAATATCATGCATGGTGAAAGTAAGATATTGTAGTGCACCTGCAAGACTCATGTAAAGGGTTGGATCGGACACTGGATTACCATCAACAACACTAAGCTTTGATTTAGAGTCAACCAGAGTGGACATTATCTTGCAGTTTGCCATTTTAGCCCTGTATATTATCTCATCTGCATACTTGCGCTGACACAAAAATATAGTATCTGCAGATCTAGTCACTGATATCCCCAAAAAATAACTTAACTTTCCCAAATCAGTCATGGCAAATTCGGTTTTAAGCAATGCAATGATCTCATTTTTCAACAAATCGGAAGAGGCAGTAAGCACAATGTCATCCACATATAACAACAAATAAGCAATGCTACTACCACTATGAAAAAACAAATAGAGAATTATCACACTTGCTTCAAACAAACTCAATCTGCATAAGGTATTGTGCAAAGCGATCATACCACGCTCTTGGGTAGTCTTTCTCATTAATACAAATATATATAGTGTGTACAATGTGGAATCCTAATACGATAAGGATCCTATATGTACCATAATTATACAACACTAAATATTACAAAATATATGAAGTATATTTAATAATATACGTTAATACAAACATATATTTATAGTATATTTGACCAAATTGTCAAAATTTACTTATTTAATCCCATTTGGATATGTTGTTGTATTTTTTTTTTTGGTGAAAAAAGCTTTTCAAAAAGAAAAATGGATTATAGCAGTTTATGTTTAGTTAATCAATTTATTTTTTTTGCCAATATTATAGCCATAATTTATGGTTGGCCAAGGTTCCCAAAGTGATTACTGATAAAATCTATATTTTTTAGTTTCTGAAAAATAACTTCAAATGCTACTTAAGAATTTCTAGAAGCTTGATCAAACACCTCAACTATCATTTTTTTTAAAAGATACTTTTAACTTCCCAAAAATTGGCCGGACATGCTATTACTTAATTGATGTCTTCTCAAGTCTCTAATTTTGACCACTATTGATAAGAAACAAAGTTAAGAAGCTAATTGGCTTGGATATCATAGTTATTATGTCTGA
This sequence comes from Anisodus acutangulus, assembly GCA_029783415.1. NCBI lineage: Eukaryota > Viridiplantae > Streptophyta > Magnoliopsida > Solanales > Solanaceae > Anisodus > Anisodus acutangulus. The sequence goes on along the minus strand of CM056506.1, from coordinate 42,902,847 downwards.
TATAACGAAAGTGACTTCCTGAAAATATTTCTTAAAATTTATCTTTTTATGTTTGATGAGTGTTTATTAATATTGACCATAATACGTAAATGTAAATCAACAGTGATATAAGTTAATAATTTGTGATAATAGAGTATTATACTTAAAATTGTAACTAGTTCTTTTTTTTAAAAAGTGCACTTTTAATTTTTTTCACCACATTAATAATAAAAAATTACACTTGATATGATTTTCTAGTGGGTTTTCAATCTCTATAAGTTTTAACTTAGAAATTGAGTGGCTCTTCTTAATTTTTGTGTCAAGTTCTCTTCCATTAACTCAATGTTGTAAATTGGAATTTCATATTTGGTAGAACCAGCCTAAAAAGGACAAAAGGAGATTCACAGTTGGTACAATCAATGAATTAGAAGACACTTATTACATGGTATGTTAAAACCAAATTATAATGTATATATATTATATTAAAAGCACGAAATGCCTTAAAATTGCTGATTAAATTTTTTATCTTCATTAAAAGATTTTATAATAGACAAAATTGTTATTTACTATTTTTAAAAAAAATATTATTTATTTATCATTATGATATTTCACATATTTTATTTGTTGGAAAAGTAAAAAAAAATACACCGTTATTTTTGGAGTCTTTTCGACTTTGTCAAATAATTTTTGGAAAAGTAGAAAAATCCAATTGTGATTTACCTTATAAAAAGCTAACTTTACCTTTGTATAGGACTTTGACCGTACAATAATTTCTTCAAAATTTGGGTTTCTTCAACTAGAGTTCGAATTACTCTAAATTTGTGATGCCAGATAGTAAAACCTATATATACTTATCCTCATTGTAATAATCTTCCATGTCGTTCTTTTATTTTTCAACTTTTCTTCTTTATAGGAGTAGTATATGAATTTATATATTGATTGATAAAAAGATTTACTTTCGTTTTCAATGATAGAATACTAACTTTATATTTTAATTTTGTTCTCTATTTATCAATGTAATTTGAATTATTGTGAGTTCTTAATTTCTCATGATGCTTTAAGCTTTTCTTTTACTTTAATATTCTCTTCTTTTTAACTTGCTTATGATATTACATGTGATTTTATTGCGTTTTTGAAATTTAATCTCACACGATTTTTTTAAAATTTAGGGGCTACATTTCTCTTTCTTTACTTGAAGTTGTAAGAAACTATGTCACTATCAATTGATTCTTCAATATTTTTGTGCAGACGAAAGAAGATCCAAATATGTGATTGAGACTTCATGCCGATAAAACTCGAATTTAAAGGCATGCTTCTGTTTTGAATTTTATTTCGCATTCATATTAATTCTATTTATGTTGTTAATTTTTTTATCACCAATTTGAATATGTAATATATTCAATGTGTATAGCTAACTTTAAAATTGTTTAAAATTTTATTTTATATAAATCCTTTCTTTATTTTAATTATATAACATAACTATAATACCTAGCATTTAACTTTCAAATCCTAACATCTAACGCTTTGCATTTTATTTTTTTTGGTTAAAAATTAAGTTTCATTCGACCAAAATGTATATTTACAAATCAACTAGTAACTCTTTTTGGACTCAGAGCTAGATCTCATCTAAACTATTTCTTATACACTTGCTAACTATTACATTCAGTCATTTGAACCTACATAATCTATATTGGCCGGTAGGCAACGCTTTGCAATTAATTAAACTATGTTGTCAAATAAAGATGGTTCAAAACCTTCGTATTTGATTTGGTTTTACTAATTTACGTCTTAAAGATACGATGATGTCAATTAAAATTCTAATTAACTAAGTAAATAATATTTCTATTTAAACTGCATAACATACTTGGTGATTTTATATTGGACAAATTTTAATATTTAAGACTATAAATCTATTAAAATTTTAGTTATTAAATATTTCCTTATACAAACTACTATCCTTATATTTAGGACTTAAAATATCAAAGTAAGAATATTACTTATATGAATCCTTCCTCATATAAAATGGGTAACGTGAAAATTGAACATTTTATTTATTTATGATATCCAGCTTCCCGGTTTACGTCAGACTATTTCTGGAGATAGTAGTCCCGGTCCCTCAGCAATACTACCAGTAACTCGCGGGATGACCATGGTTTGAGAACATAGCAACTGATATCACCTACAAGGTCCTACCCCAGAAGAAAGCAAATTGCTCACATCAGGGTTCGAACTCACGCTGCAGATCTCCAACTGAATTTTAAGTTTTCATCATTTGTCATCCAGCTATGCGACAATTTAACATTTTAGCTTGTACGAAATATTGTTCTTCCGGAAGTTTCAACACTATCAATATATGAACTTTTTTACCATCTCTTATCCTATAAAGTGTATCGCTAACCGATTTTTCTACACGAAACATTGGAACAGTCTTCTACAAATCATTTTTCTTTATAACATGAATTCACACATCAGAAAACGCATGCTTTTCATACTTTTATTCTTCCCTTTTTGTGATTTTTTTTAACCTAGATATGTAGTGATTCTTTCTTGATCAACCAACCAACAATATATACTTTCTCTATTTCTCGGACTTCAAGAGTCAAATGAATTATTTTTTGACCATATTTTTTTCATATGTCTTTTAAATATTTTATATTATTAGTTATTGTAACTTATAATACTTTTTATGTAGTTTTCAAATATAAAAATTTTATTTTAAAAATTGGTTTTAATATATGTGTGTTACATCTTTTAGTGATTACATCAGAAATGCATGTTCCTTTTTTCTTCTTTAAATTTTAAAAAGTTTAGTTTAATTTTAAGTATAAATTTCTAGATGTTTAAATTCATACGATACTGTTAATTTAAAAAACCATTTAAGCTAATATTATACTATGTAAACTTGTATAATCAGCTAAAATATTTATATGCAATAATTAATTTTTATAAATTTTAATGAAATAACCAATTACATAATTCAAGAATACTTACACTCCGCATTGTTTTATATTTTAAATTTATTTATTTCCATTTTCTTAACATATATCTAATCTTGGAGAATGCGAAATGTATTGTTTCTGGTTGAATCATATTGGAGGACCCTCTTCGATTAAATACTTGAAGGGTGTTTGGGGAAGCTCATAATAAGGTTATACTAGCTTATCTACGTTTTTGATAAACATTAATTAAAGTGTTTGTAAGTCAAGCGCTGATAAATCAAAATCAGTCAAAAGTCATAAGTATGTAGATTTTATAGTTTATAAGCACTTTTCATTTGACCAAATATTTCACGATTGTATCCCTAATATCTTTTGTAATCTCCAAATTGTTGTTCCTAAAGAATAACTTTTAATTATCACGAAATTCTATTTTTGTTATTCGTCCTTTTTTCTAATATAAAAATATTTTACATACATACATACATACATATATACATACATACACACACAACATTTTGGTCAATGTAATAATATTATTTTGTTACTTAAATGAATATTGCATGCATTTTAATGTTAACCGCTAATGTATAATTTATTATTTTTATATAATTTTTTTAATTTATTGACACGTGCATGCAACAAACGTACGCTAAAATTAGTATGTTTAATAAATTCCACTAGTGATACGAGGAAGTTAAGATTTATGTAGGCATGGAGAGATGATATTACTGAAAGATGGTAATAATATGGCTACTGATATCAAAATTGTGAACCATGAGAAGAGTAACTATGTTAATTTTATGCTCATGAGAAGGTTTAGACTTATCTTTGATAGGTGAATTCAAGTCAATATGTATAATACTAGTATTATTTCATTCTTTCCATTTTATATGAACATTATTTTTTGTTAATCCATATAAAAATGGCATCTTTTCTCATGAAACGTTTCAAAACATAAGTTTTAATTATTATTATTTCAAATTATATACCCAGTCAAAATACGCAACATAAATTGGCATAAAGAAATACTTATTTTTACCCAAATTGTAGATGGATCTAAAATTTAAAGTCACATTAACAAATGCATAGAAATACAGTATCACATACTTGTTTTTACCCTAAATGTATAGTGAGTATACATGCACCATACAGTCTGCATCCATTCTTTATAATATACAATATAATTTTCCTGGAACAACCGTAAATAAACCTCATCTTCGTCTATCCATCTTTAACTTTAACTTCATAATATACAAGAACTGCATATATTTGTGTGTATGTATTTAGTGTATATGGCTCCGAGTCGATTCTTGTGAAATTGACATATATATCACGGTTAACTTCTATTAGCAATATTTTAGTCAAAAGATTAAAGTTAGCAAGTGTAACCCAAACAAATTGACATCCAATAGCCAACTCAATATACAATAAAATTCTCAAGATAGTCCTCTGAAGTCGGAAAAAATAGCAGGTCGCTGGAAAGTTTCATTTTCAGCAAAATTTTAACTAAAATTAATTGTACATACTTTTCCATCTAAAATTACTTTTCTCTGTTTTTAAGTGAGTGTAGTTGTAATTGGTTGAAAATACCTAAACAAATTTTTGAGGAAAATTAGAGATGATTTGGACTTGTTTGGATTTGAAATTCAGACATGAAAAACATCAGTATAATATGTATATCACACAGATTTTTCATCAATATATACAAATATATATGAGATACATGAGATACACAAATATACAGAGGGCTATTCATTTATATGCATGTGGATATACACGAATATACAACGGGTTGACTCTTCAACCTTAACCTTTAATTTAAAAGTCTAAGTCAAATTCATCTCAAATAGTCTCCAAACGCCTCCAACATTGTTATTCAAGTTTATTAAGATTGTTTCCAATAAAATTTGGTAACAATCAATCACAATTATGCAAGTAAAAAATTCGAATCAAGCTTCAATGACCTTAATGGTGTTTTCATATACTTTTTCAAGTTTCTTCTACCCAAACGCCGACTTGAAGTTTATGTTTGGGATATAAACTTGAATTTGGAGAATTTGAACCTCTAGTTATGAGCTGCGCATATCAAATTTAAAAATTATATCGTATTAGTGATTTCTACCGATATCATTAGGAAGTTCTCTAACATAATTAAAAATTTAAGTTGATTAATGATTCAAAGAGCTTAAGCTAGTTGGAGTGGTACTGATCGAGTCAGATACATTTCTCCAAATCATGGGGTTGTTTAAAAACTTTTACAAATCCATAGTGAGTTTATGTGGGAAGTATGCAGTGAAGAAAATTGCACAGGTTTTAGTGTTTTTTTTTTCTTTCGCGAACTTTTTATTAAAATTGTCAAATTAAGATAAAAATATGTTAATAAGACGAAAGTGTTGATTATAATTTGATAAGATGTACTGATAATGTAAATACTTTTGTAATATCAGTATAAATAAGTTAAATTCTTTTAGGAATGTTACAGGAGAGATGATTAAAATTTTGTAATGCTTTCATGTAAAGTTAAGAATAATTAAAGAGTACAAATAAGTTTATTTTGAACTAGCAATAAGCTATATTCTCTTGCCCTCCAACATGTGTCTTCAGATAAAATTCATCTGAAGACTAGCATATGAAGGGAGGAACGTCCAATAAAATAAAGATAAGGTAGGAATTTAAATAGACAAATCAATATAAAACAAAATTGTCTTCTAGTAATTGGATCCTTTTGTAACAAGCACCGTTATTATATTTTTAGGGTTTTTTTTAAGGCAATTCCACTAGGTTTGAGGGTCCAGGGTGAAAGATGAAATAATTTCCCTTAGAGATTCCTTTCATTATTTATAATATAAATAATTGTACAAATGTTGATTCCTAATATAGTACGAATCCTAACTTACCTTACAAAGGTTAATTCCTAATATAATTAGAATCCTAAGTTACCTTAAATATACATCTATCATAATTACAAAATATACAGGGAATATTCGGAGAATATTCGCTAATACTCCCCTTCAGATGGAGCGGGAGGAGGCCGAATGCTAAGGTTGGATCGGAAGTCGGTGAAGAGCTGTCGCGGTAGTCCCTTTGTGAAGATGTCTGCATAATGATAAAAGGAAGGCACGTGTAATATTTTGACCTGACCACGGGCAACCTTCTCTCGCACAAAGTGGATATCCATCTCAATATGTTTAGTCCGCTGATGTTGGACCGGATTATGAGACATATAGATGGCAGATATGTTGTCACAATAGACTATAGACGCCTTGCGGAGTGGATACTGGAGTTCCAAAAGAAGATTTCGGAGCCAACAGATCTCATCAACTATGTTAGCAACACCGCGATATTCTGCTTCAGCACTCGAACGAGAAAGTGTTGCCTGCCGCTTGGCGGACCATGAGATAAGATTATCCCCAAGAAATACACAGTACCCTGAGGTGGAGCGACGTGTGTCGGGGCATCCTACCCAATCTGCATCCGTGTAGGCAAGTAACTTGGTTGGGGCAGAGGGGTATAGATGTAATCCGAAGTCTAGTGTGCCCTTAACGTATCTGGTAATACGTTTGAGGGCGGCAAAATGGGACTCTCGGGGGTCGTGCATGAACAGACACACCTGCTGAACGACATATGCAATATCAGGCCTAATGAACGTAAGATACTGAAGAGCACCTGCTAGACTCCGATATAGAGTGGGATCGTAAAGCGGGCGCGACCGTCATCGACAAAGAAGCTTGGATTTTGAGTCCACCGGAGTTGGCATAATTTTACAATTTGCTATCATGGCCCTGTACACTATCTCTTCTGCATACTTACGCTGACACATGGACATAGTGGTTGCGGATCTTGTCACCGATATACCCAAAAAATAACTTAGCTTGTCCAAGTCAGTCATAGCAAATTCAGTTTTGAGTAGAGCAATGATTTCATTCTTCAACCCGTCAGATGAGGCAGTAAGAACAGTGTCATCGACATATAATAGCAAATATGCAGTGCTGCTACCTCGGTGAAAAGTGAAGAGAGATGTATCCCACCTGCTACATACAAAACCAATCTGCAGAAGATACTTGGCGAACCGATCATATCAAGCGCGGGGTGCCTGTTTTAATTCATACAATGACTTCCTGAGACGACACACAAACTGCGGAGCTGCCATGATAAACAAAGCCAGGAGGCTGATGCATGTACACAGTCTCTTTCAAATCCTCATGAAGAAACGCATTCTTGACATCAAGCTGATGAATCGGCCAATGCATGCCAATAGAAATACTGAGAATAATCAGAATAGTGGCTGGTTTAACAACCGGACTGAATGTCTCACCACAATCAATACCCTCATGCTGATTAGTGTCATTGTCAACTAGTCTTGCCTTATACCTCTCTAAGTCACCATTGTCTATGAACTTATGACGAAATAGCCACATACACCGAATAACATTCACACCAGCTGGTCTAGGTACCAAATCCCAAGTGTTCTACTTGGTTAAAGCGTTAAATTCCTCGCACATGGCCGCATTCCAATTTGGGTCTAGTTTTGCTAGTTTTGGAATGGGTGATAAGGTTTGTGTGGAGAGATTGAATTGAACCTTGGGTTTAAAGATCCCGTGTTGTGCACGAGTCTCCATGCGATGTGATGGCAGTGGTGGTGGGTGTTTGTGAAATTCTTTAGTCGCTAGTTACGGACCCGGTGGGCGTGATTGAGATGGGACATTTTTACTGTCTTCTTGGTTGGCACTGGAAACCTGCGAACTGCGGGGTGATTCTTGGAGTGTAGAGGCGGATTTTGGTGGTGCGGAGTGACTCGAAATTTGTAGGGGTGGCGAGGAGGCTGGTGGGGTGGTCTTGGGACGATGGCGAGGCCAGCCGGAATAGTGAAATTCTTTGTTGGTATAGATTTTGGATGACCGGGGACAGACTTGGCTCATCGAGAAAGATATAATCGGTGGTCTAAAATTTCCGGAGATTTGAAAAAGGAAAGGTTGTCTCGTCAAAGGTGACGTGACGGGAGATGATGATTTTGCGAGTAGCAATGTCATACCACAAGTATCCCCGATGATTAGGAGATAGACCAAGTAAGACACATGTAAGAGTGCGAGGGGCAAGTTTGTGGGGTGCAGTGGAGGCTAAGTTGGGGTAGCATAAGCATAAAAAAATACGTATGTGATCATATAATGGTAGCCTAAGGTATAAGATTTCGGTAGGGGTCTTGTTTTGGAGAGTGCTAGTTGGTAAAATATTAAGGAGAGATTCTACCCTTTTAACATTATAGACCCAAAAAGACGATGGTATACAGACATGAAACAGAAGGGTGCGAACCATGCTATTGATGACACGTATAATTTGTTCAGCCTTTCCATTTTGGGAAGAAGTATAGGGATAAGAAAAATGAACAACCATGCCTTCTTTAGAATAGAAATTGTGAAATGCCGAGTTATTAAATTCACGTCCATTATCACATTGGAATGATTTAATAGGTTTTTCAAATTGTGTCTTAATGAATTTTTGAAACTCGAGGAATTTTGCAAAAACTTCAGATTTGAATTTCAGTGGGTAAATCCAGACAAAATGTGAAAAATCATCCAAGAATACTAGATAGAATTTATGACCCAAAGAGCTAGCAAGCTAGCAATCGGAGATGTCCACAAATCAGCATGAACAGTATCAAAGGGAGAAAAAGTAACACTGTTTGATGACATAAAGGGAAGACGAGTATGTTTGCCTAGTGGACAAGAAAAACAGTGTTGGGCAATTTTCCCATTATTACATTGAATACGCTTAGAAGTCCTAAGAAAAGTAAAAACTGGGTCTCCGAGGTGTCCGAGTCTGTTGTGCCAAGTTGAGGGAGAGATCACCGCAAGGGATAGAGGTGCTTGCGTTCTGACAACGAAAGATTGAGTGAATGGGTAGAGGTCTCTCACACTATTGCAGCGTGTAAGAATTTTCCCCGTATTGAGTTCCTTCACAGAAAAACCAAAAGGGTCAAATTCGACAGACACATAATTATTGCTAGTGAATTTTTTAACAGAGATGAAGTTTTCAATGATGTTAGGTGTGTATAGGACGTGGTTTAGGGAGAAAGGTGGGTGTGGATGTTTGGTGTGTGTGTTACCGTAACCTTCAATTGAAATGTGATGACCATTGCCGACAGTAATAAATTGAGGACACTTTAACCGACATAGTTGAGATAGGTTACCTGACGACCGGGTGAGGTGAGATGTGGCTCCGGTGTCCATGTACCAATTGTCGTCGGGCTGTTGGAGGTTCACGGTGGTGTAGGCCTGGCCCAAAGCAGTCGGGGGCCAGCGCTACTGCCGCTACTGATTGTTCTTCTTCTGGACTACGCCAGTGGGCTCGCTTCGCCGGTTGGCTTTGCCTGGTGGTCGAGGCAGGGGCCCAAGAGGCGGTCGACCACGGCATCAGGCAGGCCCATGCATTACGTGCACGGGTATGCAGGCGAGGCCCAGTTCTACTGGTTGGGCCCCTGCTGCTGCTGGTTGTTGCGACCTCTGCCGCCACGACCTCCGCCATCGCTTCTTCTTCTTCTTTGGACTGCCATTCTTGGTTCTTTGGCGCCGCAGGTGTTGTCATCCCATCAACGGCTAAGGCCTTTTAATTGTGTTCCTCTTGTTTAGAACGTCTAATTTCTTCCAACAATAGTTGTGAACGTGCCTTGTTGAAACTTAGGAGAGGGTCGGCTTGTTGAATCATTGTTGCGAGTTGTCATATTCACCTTTTGGTAAACACGCAACAAGTTGAAGCACCATCTTGGTTTCTGAAACAAAAGTCACGACGTTGGATAGTTGATCGGTTATGAGTTTCAATTGCTTACAATATTCGGACATGTTGTTAAAATTCTCGAGGCGGGTATTATTGAGTTGCTCTTCCAAATATACGGCTCAAGTATTTTTATTGTCCTGAAATATTTCTCTAGCCGGACCCAAAGTTCACGTGCCGCAGCACCTATTTTCATGATAGTGCACAACAAGTCGTTGGAGATGGTGCCGCAGATCCATTGTTTGACGATGGCGTCAAGACGACGCCAGATCGAGTCTGTAACATCGGTGGGACGAGGAACAGATTCGTCAATATGATCGAGCACGTTGTATGCACATGCATGAATGTAGAATAGTTCCATCCACATGGAATATTGATAGTCTTCTTGGTCAAGAATTATAGAGATAAAATTCTTGATGTTGTTAACGGCGAATGCCGGATGAAAAGAAAATACTGAACGTTGAGAGGGGTTGTCAAGTGTGCCAGTGGATGAACCGGAATTTGTGGGGGAAGACATGGTTGCCGCCTGCCGAGGAAGAGAAGGAATTTAGGTTTTAGGCTCTTGATACCATGAAAGATGGAATAATTTCCCTTCGGGATTCCGTTCATTATTTACAATACATATAGTTGTACAAAGGTTGGTTCCTAATATGGTATGAATCCTAACTTATCTTACAAATGTTGATTCCTAATATAATTAGAATCCTAAGTTACCTTAAATATACATCTATCATAATTACAAAATATACAGGGAATGTTCGGAGAATATTCGCTAATATAGGGCTATTTTATTTATTTTCTAAAACAAAAAATCACAAAAAGTCTATACAATATAAACTAAGAAATTCAAGAAATAATATACTGATCAAAATAGAATATAAGTATCCTATCTTGATATTACACAAAGTAAATAAATAACATAAACATCCTAGACCTAGCAGTACTGGACTTGAATTCCAATGCCATCTCCCCATGTACTGTATCAGCTGTATAGTTGTGGCCTCCATGACTTGGTCTGCATTTGTATATGATGTGTCAAACAAGAAATTGTCCCAAGTTTGTTCCCTTGATGCACCATCTTGTTGACATTCACACAATTGTTATTTCTCTTCATTTCTGTGATGACTGAGTTTTTGTGGACTTCTACTGCATGTTTTCCTATTCAAATTCCATGTACTATCAATTATAGCTCGTCAACCAAGTAATGTCCCCAGTATGGTCCATAGGTGCATTATTTGGCCAACCAAATGTACTCAGCATGTTGTTAACCTGTGAGATCTTCCATTCCTTATGTATGATATACCATGCTACCATGTCACTTCTTGTGTTATCAAGATCAATGGTATAACACCAAACCTGTGTCCAAAACTGACCTGCATAAAGAACAACTACCAAATCACTTCCTGTGTAACTAGGATCATTGATACAAGTTGCTTCCAAAGCTGCAGGTTTGCTAGATATCCAGTGATGCACCATCCAAACTGTCTGCATATCTAACCAAGGATTCATGTGACAATTCCTGCATCCTTTGTGTTTTTTGTGGTCCATATTGTTACCTGCAAAACAGAAACTAGAGTAAACTCCAGCTATCATCATACTCTCCTCCATGTGGATTTGAGTATGAAGATAGCAAATCAATTCCTGTGCAGTAACCACATTCTTGTGCCTTGTGAATATTCCTTTTATTGCAGTTGAGATGCTTCCCATAGTTCTTGACCTGTATCTAGAAGTACTCCAACACTCCACATGTATTGTCATGTTTGCAGCAAAATGAGCAAAGATTGCTAATACAACACACTGTAACATAGTTAATACACATGTCCTGTTTGTACTTATAACAAGCCCAAAATTAAACCAATTCTCTGCAGCTTCTCCACCTGTTTCCCAATAGCCTGGCCATTTCATAGCATTTCTCATAGCTATAAGATCAATGAAACAGTGAGACTCCACACTGCTATGTATCCAAAGGACATATGGGTGGTGTGTTGCACCATAAAACCTGCTCCTATATCATTGCCTATGCAATATGGATCAATGAAACAGTAGTAGAGTTGACTGTTATCACCTGCAGGTATCAAATCACGTCTTCTTGAAAGATCATTGATATTCTTTGCATATAAATATGTTAAGAGTATGGTGCAACTATTTTCCTATATTTCACAAGTCATCTTCAGCATGACCTGAAACCTGCAAAAAAGAAAAATGAGTTAGTAGAACACTAGCCTCCTCCATCCTCAGTATCTTCTTTGAGTTCTTATTCTCAGATAAGGATATAGTAACTTGTTACTATTGAGAATTTTCCTACCTGTTGTGTCAAGTTCTACAAAGGAGTTAGCAATCACCTCTCTATGATCAAGTGCAACATTAGCCAAGTGATCTGCTAATTTGTTGCCCTCTCTCATAATATGCTCAACTTGAATTTCTGCATTATCAATAATATCAAGCAGTTCCTCCACTACAAAGGCTATATTCTATGGTGGTCTCCACTCCTATTAAAAATGTTCTTCATCAACAAAGAGTCTGTGTCAAGTATAAAGGAATACTTATGTTGAGATAAGTAGTATTTGGCAGCCTCAAGAAGTGCCATAGCCTCTGATCCAGTATTAGTTGTCTCCTTCATTTTCTTAGCTCTTGCATATACTAGATCACCTGCTTCATCCCTAACACAAAAGACATATGAACTTCTGCCAGGGTTGCCTCTTGTAGCACTATCTGTGTTACACTTCCACCACCCTTCAGGAAGCAGTTTCCACCATACCTGCCTTCAATTTAGGAACAAAGTTTTCCAGAATTCTGAGTATGTCAACCCATCTATGTGGAACATTATTGATCCCAGGTTTCCTGAGCTTCACCAACTGTTGAATATTAGTTGAAGATTGATAGAGAACCATACTGTTTGACACCTTATTGTTATGCAGATCACCATTCTTTTTCTTCCATAATTCCCATATAATGATAGATGGTACATCATATGTAAGTGCATACCTACAATATTCAAACATGTAGCAGAAGAAAAGTGAGCCCTAGTATTTTGTGCTACCTCACACCTTCAGAAGATATGTGGAACGATATCTTCTTTTTTGGTTGAGCACAACACAAGCACCTAGAAGGTATATAGAATCCCCAGTTTTTCACAACATCATCAAGTGGCACCTTAAAATGCCAAACTCTCCACATAGTGAATGCTATCTTGAATGGAAGACCTTTCACTCATATTTTCTTGTACACTTCCCTTTTTTCTCCTCTACTTCTGATGAACTCCCAGTCTGATTTTACTGTGAACTTACCTTTAGACTCTAGCATCCACCAAGGCTTGTCAAGCTCATAACCCCTGGCAAGTGGCTTGACCTCATTGATAATATATTTTGCTAGATCTTCTGGCAAGTTATTCCTTATAGCTGGCTCATGCCACCTACCTTCTGTGACCATATCCCTCACATTCTCAATGTTTTCATTACAATAGAAATCAGGAGGTGTTATAAAATATAAAGGACCAAGACCAATCCAATTGTCAAACCAGAATAAGGAAGATCACATCTTCAACTGCCACCAAATGTGATGATCTATCAAATCTCTAGCTTACAACATTTTTCTCCAAACATGAGATCCCTCTTTCCATGGCACAAGTACTGAATTATTTTTCTTTAAGTACTTATAGCTCATAAATGAACTCGACAGTGAAGGCTTGGTTCTAAAGTTCCACCAAAGCTTGGCAAATAATGCAATGGACATGTCTTTCAAAGATCTAAATCCCAAACCACCTTCATCTTAAGGCAAGCCCACAATATGCCATTTAGTTCAGTGTCGCTTCCATTCACCAACAGAATTGCTCTAAAAGATCTGAGAAAAAATCTTGTGTAACTTTTCACTTACAAAAGAAGGTAGATAAACTGCAGAAATCAAGTGCATGGGCATAGCATGCAGTACATGTTTCAACAATACAACCCTGCCACCAAAGGGAAGTAACTTCCCTTTACACCCTTGCAGCTTATTTCTTACATTAGTGATCAATGCTGAATAGAATGCCATCTTAGCTTTGCTATAGTATATAGGACATCCCAAGTAGATAATAGGAAATGCTTGCCTTGCAATACATGTCACCCTTTCCATCTTCTGAAACTCAACATCATCAACTCTATCATGCAAATATATTGCACTTTTAGCCTAGTTAATCAACTGTCCTGAAGCCTTCTCATATCATAATCAGACAATACATTCATGTTCATCTTCAATGAAATCTCACAAGTTGAGGCAAAAATGATAGCGTTATCTGCATAACATAGATGATTGATTATTGGACTCTATTTTGGCAAACCAAAACCACAAAACCATGGACTATCATGTAATAAAATTAAGGCCCTTGATAGAACTTCAACATCAAGTATGAACAATGTAGGTGATAAATGATCACCTTTTTGACACCTCTGGTAGGATGGAAAAATTCATGTGGTTGGCTATTTATTAAAACTAAATACCAGTTATTAGCAACCAATTCCCATATATGACCAATGAATCTTTCACAAAATCCCATTTTTCTTAGAACACTAGTTAGAAATTCCCATGACAGCCTATCATAGGCTTTAGTCATGTCCAACTTCATAACTACATTAGGTACTAGTTGTTGATTACTTCTCTTGGTTCTAAGTCTCATGTCTGTTATGATCTCTTATATCAATAAGATGTTCTCAACTATACCCCCCCTCACAAATCCTACTTGATTCCGTGAGATCAAATCTGGTAGTAGTAGTGGTAACCTATTATGAACCACTATTGAGAAAACCTTGTTGATAAAGTTACTAAGGCTTATTTGCCTCATATCACCAAATGTCTGCACATCATTCTTCTCAGGCAATAAAATAAAGGTAGTTCTTTGCCATTGAAAAAGTCATATACCATGCTGGAAAGGTCATCTCCAACCACTTCCTAACATGTTTAGAAGAACAGACCAGTATAACCATCTGGCCCTCATGCACTTGAGCTATTAAGCCCCAAAACAACTTCTTTCACTTCTTCTTTGGTAGGCATCTCAATAAGCCGCTGATTCTGTTCAATTGAGATCATAGGCTGCACATGCTGCAGTATATCCTATTAAGGTTAAGTCATAGTTTTATGGAATTGAGCTTGATAGAATCTCATAGCCTCCTCAACAATATCATGATCATTATCCAACCAAACACCTTGATTGTTCTGAAAATTCTAAGTTGCAGTATCTTCCGTCTCCAATTAACTTGAGAATGAAAGAACTTGAATTTTTTGTCCCAGTCTTGGAACCAAGATATATCAGTCTTTTGCTTCCAAAATTCTTCCTCAATGTGGAGAACTTGTGTCAACTCAGCATTGTCCTTCATAAGCTTCTCTCTGTTCACATAAGAAGGATTTGCCTCAAACATTGCCTCATGAGCTTTAATGACCTCTTCCTGATTTGTGATCTTCTGAAAGATTTCACCATATGTAGCTCTACTCCAAGTGGACAATACATTCCTCATGTTCTTCAGTTTCATGTTGAACTTTCAAAAAGAATTATCCTCAACTTCAATATCCCAATTAGCCCTCACCACATCCATGAATGTTTGATCCAGAAGTTAAGGAACTTGAATGTCTTCTTAAACTGTTGTACTTCTTATTTGAATTCAAGCAACATAGGTGAATGATCTAAGCCAGTTTGATTAAGTGACTGACCTCTAGGCCTGGAAATAATTACCACAAGTTGCCCAAATATCTATCTAGCCTCTTGAACATACAATCATCACACCCTCTCCCATTCCACCATGTATATATACTCATTTGGAGCCCAGATCACTTAGGTTACATGTTTGTATACAATGTCTAAAATCTTCAACCTCAGCTAAAGAGACAAGCAAATCACCATATTTTTCCTCCTCATCCACAATCACATTAAAATCACCTCCAACAAGTGAAGGATAAGTCATGTCTAAGGCTAAGTTATACAGAGAATCCCACATCCCTATCCTCTTAGTTCTGTCACACTTACATACACCAATGTGACCACCAACTCCATATTAAGATCCCAATTAAATAACTTCAAGGTAAGCTGCTGGATGCTATCAATCAGTATAGTTACTTCAAACTCTTCATCAACAAAGGCCCACATCTTTCCAGATACATTACACATAGCAGTTTCTAGGCCTAGTCTTCTTGTGTAGGATTCTAACTTATAGGCTTGTTCAAAGGGCTCCATCAAACCAATAAGAAAGAACCTATGTTTGTTATGCATTGTCAAAAGCCTCTTAAAGGCTTTTTAGTGTTCACTAATCTTATATTCCAAATTAATGCATTCATCACTACATATTGGATTTAGAACTAGCATTCCTACTTGTTTGCACCCATGTATATTGAGATGCAGTATTCTCCTTACTTGTCTTCTTCCTTATTTTTCCTAGTCCATTCTCAATCTGTTTTGGTGATAAATCACCTTCCCTTGTTGCATTTAAGAAGTTTTAGGCTGTTGATTCCTCATCTAGATCATGTCTTGGTTCCACACTATCTGGTAATGCAATTTGATGATCACTAGTAGTCACATTAGCAACTGCATTATTCTTAGGAACTGAATCATGTTATACTACCTGTTTTTGTAGAGTAGAACCTGTACTTCCTTTCTTCTTCTGTTGTTGTGGCTTAGCCGTTGTAGTCTTATCCTTTCCACTTGTTTGCAACTGAATAGAAACACTCTCATTCTTCTTTGTATTGCTATTATTCTCAAGAACTGTCACCACAACATCAGGAGGCTTAATAATTTTATGAACACTAGCATTTGGAGTCTTAGCTTGACTCTCAGTTACTTTATCCACAACAACATCACCAACCTCCCTATGCACTTGATTATCATTTACTTCCTTACTAATAGTATAAGTGCCATCAATTACATTCCTTCTTGTGTTGTCCTGCACCTCAGTACTCTTCTCAAGTACTTTAGTGCCAGCTCCTTCATTATTTCTAGCATGTACATCATGAGCTTGCATCATATCTCCAGTTGTATCATCATTAGGAACAACCTCAATTGCCTTATGATCAGCATTTAAGTTGTTTCCTTCTACAAAATCTGCAGCTTGCTCAAACATCTCCCTAACTTGCTGTGAAGATGTCATTGAATCTGCAAATGGCTCGTGTTCAATTGACTTGTTTGGGATTTCACCTTTCTCTCCATCTTCCTCCATGTCCTAACTTCACAATCTCCTTTCCTTCTATGTAGTCCCAATATCATAAGTAGTTGAAGGCACTTCTTGGCATTATTGATTCATAGTAACCATCACATTAACAGATTTAGGATCCAATTTCTCAACAGCCTTAGAAAAAGCCTTGTCAATCCGTTGCTTCGTAGTAACAAGAGACTTAGTCTTCTTCTTAGGAGTATATATAACAGCATTAACATTGAGAGATGTACCACCTCCCTTACTAACACCAACATTTACAGTTATAGGTTCAACATCCACCACATCTGTAGGCACTATCTCTTTACTTGTATGATTGTTCCTACATGCTCCATCACCTGCTGGCCTCCATTACTAGCTATATCTTTTTCCACATGATCACCATCACCCTTCCTCAAAGCATCAAACTTATTAGAGTTAGGGTTAGGTTTTCCTGCGTTATGGTTTACTATAGCAGTACCCTTATTGCCATTGTTTGCGACTGCTAGTATCGATTTCTGTTGTCCATTGCCATTATCCTTGTTGTTTTTCTTGCTTTGTTAAGTTTCCACTTGTAAATATCTTCCATATTACCCACAACCTTCCTACTTTGTAGAATCTTGAAATGATGATTATGGTTAGGGTTTGCATATTTAGGGTTAGGGGTAGGGTTCATCCTTTCTTTGACCTTTGCAACAACCTTAGCATTGTTAGGGACTTCAAGCTCTTTCTCCTCATCACCATTGTCATCTTCCTCATCTTCCTTCTCCGATAGTAGTTTTGGATGAATTTTCCAACACCCAACTTCATCATGACCTTGAAATTTATAATCCTTAAGATATTTCGGCATGAAATCATATTAGATTTTCACCCATCTTGACTTGGTTTCACTTCTACTAACCACTTGAATTTGTACCCTCTTTGGATGCTCCTTAAGAAAATCGACTTCTACTTTCACACGAGCACAACTAGATTGTGTCTTATTCTTAGTAGCAACATCAATTGTTAAAGGTTTTCCAACTGATGATGCCAAATCAATTAGGAGCTAAGGTTGGAAAAGAAATCCAAGCCAAATCAATACTAGTTCTCATGGAATAATAGGTGTTCTTCTCCTTAATTCAAAAATTGGGCTTGTACATGAGAGTTACATAATATTCAAAAAAAGTACACCTAATAAAAACATGCCTATAGCAAAAAAAGACCAATCTTAGCATCTCTTTTCAACCCACACTATTTTGGAATAAATGTTCTTAAAGAGCTTAATTCCGGCCAACCATAGCTAAATTTCCTAACTACGACAAATTGTAATTCTTGTTGAATAATCATCAAATTACTTTCCTCCATATCATATTGTATTGTGGGTTCACCATGTAGGTAGACTATAGGTTTTAGTGGTATTTGGATTGAAGAAGAGGCAGTAGCCTCGTTAGGGTTTATTGCGGCACCATTTTTGTAGCCACTGCCTCGCGGCATGTGGAATTTTATTAATAACAATAAAAGAAAACAAGGGGCCCCAAAGGGGAAGTACAAGCAGGGGGGAGACTTCCTATACCCCCACCTGGCTACACCTATTGAGGCAAGCCTCCTAGCCCGAATGTAAAAAGAAAGAACTAGCTACAACTAGATATTCTATGATCATCATAGAGTTTATAATACACTCTATGATGATATTACAGATGATGATACTAACATATAGAAAGGTTAATATAAGAACAAAGCTATAATCTACCTCTGGCCTTATAAAGTCTTCAATATGGTGTACCTTTTCTTGTGCATCCTCCAAATAGTCATGAAAATGAATCATCACTTGCGTGCATATGTCATCCGGGCTGCTGCCCTATTCCTCGCTCTTCTGCTTCTCCTTGGGCCTGCTGTGTAGGCCGTACTATCTTCGGTTGATTCAGTCATGTCATCAGCAATCTGACTCTCCATAGGTTCCTTTCCCTTTTGAAGTCCCCCAGAACTTTCTTCATTGTCTGCTACTTCATCCTCTTCATCATCACCCCATTTGCTCTCTTCACTACTAGTAGTGGGCAAATCCAAGCATATTTGATTTAGTACTACCAATTTGTTAGGAGGCGAAATCTGATGAGGTAGAAAATAAGGCATCTTTGGTGAAGAATTAGGCTTTGAAGTGTTAAGTGGGTCTGGGCTTGGAGTTGGGTGTGGGGTTGGGCTCGGGTATGGGGTGCGTGAATATGTTGGGCCGGGTTGCGGATTGGGGGAGGCCGGGTGGGCTATAGGGTGGGGTGCCGGGTTGAGGGGCAGATTGGGTATGGGTCCGGGTAGGGATTTCTCGGGTAGGGTTTCCGGCGGATAGAGGATTAGGGTTTTGCGGCGGCAAAGGCTTGGGGATTGGATTTGAGCCAGATTTCGGGAGTTGTTCCGACGATGAAATGTTTTCGGCAGGTGTGGTTTCCGGCATAGGGGTTTTTGGGGTCGGGTTATCAGTCGGGTTTGGCCTGGAATTGGGGGAATTAGGGTCGGCGTGCCCTAATCCCGATTTAGGGCTAGGGCTAGGGACGACGGTATTAGGGTTTAATAGGGGTTCCGGTTGGTTATGGGATTTTTTGGTAGGGTTTCCGATAGGGTTTCCGGCTACTAGTGTCGTCGGAGCTAGGGTTTCAAGAGTAGGAGTTTCTGAGTGGTTTTATTCCGGGTTGGGTAGTTTGGGGCTAGGGTTTCCCAATCCCGGTATTGGGCTAGGGTTTTATGGGGCGGTATTAGGGTTTAGGACTGATTCTGGGTGGCTGAGGTGGTTTTCGGTGGGCGTCTCAACGGGAGTTGGCTGTTTTGACGTGGACGCTATGTTTTCGGCAGCCAAAGACGCCGGAATCACTATTTTTGCCGTCAGAACACCAATATCAGTGATTATTTGGTTGAGAATATGCTGATTTGATGATGATGCAATGTTTCCGACATCCAAAACCGCCGAAAATACTGTTTCAGCCGTCGAAACAATGTTTTCAATCGATTCCAGAGGCTGTTTTTGACTGTTTTGATTTTTTCTTTGGTGTGTTACGGTGGTCCATTCTTGGGAGGGATTTGGGGCCGTAGGTTGTGGTTTTGGGTTAGGGTGTTGACGGCTAGGGTTTGTAGGGGGTGGATTAGGGTTAGGAGCCTTACCTTTTGCCGCCATCGCCACTGTGCCATCACCGTCGATCCTCTTTTCCGGTTGCAATTCCGGGTGTTCCTTCCAACATCCTTGAAGATCGTGACCTTGCAACATACAAGTAGAACAATATTTGGGCAAAAAATCATAACGAATCTTGTAGAAAACTGTTTCCATCTCCTCCCCATTCATGATTTGGATGTTATACTTTTGTGGGTGCTCCTTTAGCAAATCGGCTTCCACTTTAACCCTAGCACAACTAGGCCTTGTTTTGTTCAAAGTAGCCGCATCAATTGCAATAGGCTTCCCCACCGCCGAAGCTATGGAGAACAATATTGATGGAACATAGAAATTGAGAGGTAAATTGGGGAATGAGAGCCAAATTACCGCCATACTTGTCTCTTCTTCTAGAGTAAACCATATGTCTCATTTGAAAGTTCTCATAAAAAAGGATTTGATGTTCTCCTTTATCCAAAAATTAGGCCTTGACATCAAAGTGACATAGTCTTCTTCAATTGAACATCGAATCAACACATGCCTATTGTGCAAAAGCCCAATATTCACTTCCGTCTTCAAAGAACATTGTTTTGGAATTGCCTTCCTCAAGAAAGCAATTGAGGGCATTCCATGACTAAACTTACCAACCACGGCATACTTTAAATCTTGTTGTTACACCATAGATACAACTTCTTGATTAGTAAACCAAATTGTTGGCTCTCCATGTAGGTAGGTGATTGTTTTTTGTGGAATTGCAAAGGTAGGGTTTCGGCCAAGAGAAGTCTCGGCGAAGTCATTACCGCCGCAATCATTGTGGGAGTTGGTGGCGATATTGGAGTATGTAATGGGTGGGGGAATGGTCGCCGGAGGTTGGGTGACCTCGGGAGGAGGCCACCCAGTAGCTATCACGGCCAGGATGGCCGGAAAATTGGTCGCGAGCTTTGGAAGATGACACGCCGAAAATCGCCTCTCCTAGAGAGCATTTTTTCGGACCGTGTTTTGGTGGGGTTTATTGCGGCACCATTAGGGTTTAAAGTGGATGGTTTTAGTATATGAGAGTAATCTATGGGTGTTTTAGGGTTTTGTGTGGGTTGGACAATCTCATGAGTTGGTCGGAGTGGCCATTAATGGCCGAAACTCGAGCTTTCCCTCACTAGAGTCAAATCGCCTAGAGAGATTCTCTCACTAGGGTTTTGTGTGGGTTGTGTGCTAATGATATAAAAATATCTATATAATTAGGTCATTTATAAAGTAATAGTACATAATGTTTTATGATAAACATTAATTGATGATACGATATCGGGGAGCACAAATCATTCAAAAGCCTTCGTCCGAGGACGAACCGAGGACCTCCAAGCTTTACAAGCTATATTGATGCAAAATGAGGCATTGTAGGTCCTTAAGGGCCCACATAAGAGGGAATACGATATTTGGATGATCACTTGGAGTGAAGAGAAGCTCGAGATTGAAGCTTTCACAATGTGCGATTGAGATGCGAGTCGCAGGTGTGACCTGTGACACCATGTGCGTTTGCACACTAGGTTCAAGAATTGAAGGAAGACGCCATGTGTGTTTGGTCTGCAAAACGCAGGCACAACTTGCGACATGATGTTCGTTTTGTATACCTTGCCGGCGGATGACAACTTAGCTATTTTGGTTATCTTTGCAATTTGAAGGCTTTGGTTACTTTAGGCCTATCTTGTAATAAAGTCTAATACTATAAATAATAGTTCTCAAGGCTTAGAATAAGACTTTTGATGATTGATGAATTGAGAGTAAATCTCTTGTTAGCTACTTTGTAGTGTTAGCTAGTGATTAGTGTTAGATTATAGTTATAGCACAATTAAGGTGGATTCCTTGGTTGTCTATTGAACTTGGTCATGATTCTCACATGAGATCACTCACTTGTGGAATCATATTTATAGTATATGTGCTTTTATTGATTAATCTTTAGGAGGTCTTTGGTTTAATTTACCTTTAGTTGCCTATTGATTTCAATTCTTGTGTCTTGCTTCTATCCTTTGATTGGTGTTTGATTGATATTATTCCTTTGAGGTCTAAGCTTTCATATAGTTTAGTTTGCCTTGAATGCCATTAATTGTGTCAATCCTCGATCTGTCAATTCCGCGTATCGAATCCTAGAGTTCTCCTTTAGGAATCATATCATTTGATATCAGAGTTTTGGCTAAAGGACCATCTCTACAATTCTTAATCCTAGATTTTATTATTTTGAAAATCCCAAAAACAAAAATATAAAAATTTGAAAAATCCCCAAAAAATTGGTCTGTTGTTTGATTTGAGAGTTTTTGTTGATAGAGTTGAGTTCATAGAGGTTGAATCTATCACATACAAAATTTTAAGTGATTTGGAGGTGTTTTGAGTGAAATCACCATTAGAGGACATTCAACCTTGAAGAACACCAAATGTGTCTTGGTGAATTAGTGTTCAATTGATTCCAAAAACTATTGGGCTTTGTTCTCATGTTGAGAGGAAACTAGATCTAAAATTTTAGAAAATTTGGAGTTGATTTGATAATTGATACTAGTTGGAATTTTGAAGCGTTCTTCATTGTTCATCAAGTTCATCTTGAAGAAGAAGACAAAAAGTGGTGTTTGATCCAAAATTCTCAACACAAAGTTAGAAAAAGTGTTTTTATGGCCAAAATTAGCAACATATCTAAAAAAGTGGGTCCAAGGCAATCCAAGTACAAGGAATAATCAAAAGAAGGTCAGCCAAACGAATCCCAAAAAGAATTGACGTCACAAAATATTTTGGTTGCGTTGCACAATCTGAGATTCGCGGATCGTGTCTGCGAACCGAAAATCATGACAGGCAATTTGGTTGACCAAAAATGCGGTCACCTTTTCGCAGATCAAATCGCGGATCATGTCTTCGAATAGCGGATGAATCGCAGATCAGACACAAGTTTAGCAGATCGCGCTTATTCAGGTTTTGAGTTCTAAATCTGTTCCGATTCTATTTATTTTCACTTCTTTGATTCTTTAAACTATTTAACAATAAGTAATTGATCTTATTTGATTGTTAATTAGTTCTTGAGTCCCATTTTCGTTTCATGCTAATTCTTCTTAATTTTTTCATTTTATTTTGTTGAACTTCTTTGACTCCATCCGTCAGAATTTGAGTCATACTTTCTTCTAATTGACACGAATGTATTCTTCCACATAGGCTAAGTGACCTTGTGAATTGAGTGGACAAAGCACTTTACCAACCTCGGAAGACACTAGAGTGTGGTGAGTGAATTACAAATACGAGCGACATGAGAAACGTTAATTCTAACATGTTTGTTGAGTTTTGGCAGGTACTATGACTAATTTCGGAGGTCGGTCACATGATGGAGAGGACCCGATGTTCCTTATATTTAAGAAGTTGAAGAGGATGAGAACAAAGATAAGTGGACTGAGGGAGCAAGTGGGTGAGATGAAGGAGAGAACGAAAAATATTACGTCTAGATTGGGAAATGTTGAACATACAAGCCGAAGGGGAATCCGTCATCTAAGGTGGGAAGAGAGTTGATCCATAAACCAACTACGCCGTTGACTCTTACACCGGGACAAATACATATATTATGCTTTCCTTGACCTATCTCACACCCCTAACATACCCAACAACCTACTTTCATAAACACCAATGTCCAAACAAAGGTAAGGCAAACTAATCCTTATTCCAACCCCTACTTGTATCGATTATTTCAATATGAGTCACCACCACAAATGGCTACACATGAAGATCCACAATATGTCGTACAAGTGCCACCATATGTACCACCACAACAATTTCCACCCAATCATACCATCTCCAAAAATCCCTCTATGATGACATGGTTGAGGAAGTTGCTCAAGAAGGATGGTGGAATGGACAACGACATGGGTAAAGACATAGTGGTTTTGTCAATCAAGGTGTCGGAAGAAAAAGAGGTATTGGAAGATACCATGTGCATGAAGATCGGGATAAGTTGCAAGATTATGCATATAAAAGGGAACCCTCATCCACTTGGGAGAAACCCAAGACCTTACTCATGTTCCCCAAATCAAGGTTGATTATCAAGCAAAGGGAGGTGACAAGACAATAGAAGTTATGTCACGACCCAAATCGTAGAGCCGCGACGAGCACCCAGATCCCACCCGTCGGGTACCGCTGATCGTACAACCAACTTCTAATCACAATTGATTACGGACTAAGCCGAAAGAAAATTATGAAAATCAGGTAACCATATTATATATACACATACCCATACCAAGGTTGATAAGGCCATACAAGACCACTATCCACAAGACACATGTCTAGAAGCCTCTAGGAGTAACAACATCAAGGGTCGGGACAGGGCCCCACCATACCCATATATACAAGCAAAATTGTACCGTACCAAAATTAGACCAACACTCCGAACAAGGGGAGTGCTCCAAAATCCGCTGAACCCGAAATCAACTAACGTGAACCGTCACCTTCCTTGATTGAACCCGCGGGCATGAAATGCAGCGTCCTCCGACAAAAGGGACGTCAGTACGACTGATGTACTGAGTATGTTAGGCATGAAAAATAGCATAACAGGGATATAACAACAACTGAAATAGAAACAACTGACCAGTAGTAAATGCCTCTGAGGGCCCTAATACATATGCTAAACGTTATGCACAATTCAGTTTCCATATACATCAGCCTCATCGAGCATCTGTCTTACCATAACAGCTTCTGTGGGCATCATACCATATAATGGTTAATGAATGTATGTATAACGCAAATGCGGTATACTAATGTCCACACATGAATCCTCTTATAACCGTCTTTGTGGGCATCAGGTTATCTCGCCACACAAGGGCATCACATCATCACATCATATTGACCTCTTCGGGCTCTTTCGTGATAGTCTGTACCAGCTGCAGGTGGTGTGCGTATATAACGCCTTTCCCTTTTTCCATTCCCCGTACACATATATATAATATTTATCATATAGTAGTGTGCATAACACAAGTGTTCCAGGATAATATATGAATATAATGCAAGTGAAAATGCATAAATGACAATAAAACATTTTCCTGAATTTACCGAATGACATAATATCCTTGTACTTTCGGTTAACGCCATAAATATTAACATCTTTTCTGTATGCCTTAATAAGAAATTAGACACATATTTAGACATGCTTTTAGCATATGAATCAATAACATGAATATTCTTAACCACTAGGAGTAGAATAATTTATGGAACAATATCACAGTTATATTTCGTTACATAGAACATGCCAAAAGAAAGAAATAATTTGTCTTAACATACCTTCGTTTTGCTAAACTGGAAGGAAAATATTGTTGTTTGCCAAGAACCATAAAAAATGTTGCTGGCCGTTGATCCTAGGGGCAAAAACGTCAATGCCTACACTTTAGATGAATTGCTAGCAATTTGCTAACACTAATCTACCTTAATTAACTAATGGAGGGGGCTGTATCTAAATATTTAAAATGGAAAGGTTGCTGCATGTAAAGGTCCTAAGAGACTTGATTCTGTTTCATAAAATAACAAAAGGTTGGAGGATATAATGAATCACGATTTGGGTCCTCAAAGTGAATATGTAACTTCTCAAATTGAGAGCAAACCAATCCTTCATCATGATGTCTCCCACTTGCCAATTCTTGGCGGTGGAGACATCTCAAATGACGCCACATACACACCACATGCATTCCACTCCACTAATTAAGTGATATGCCTTTGCATAATTTATCAATCACACACATAATTAATTCTAGAACCCATTATATTTAAATCCTAAAAACTCATAAGACCTTCGTATACTCAATGTCATACTTTGTAATATGACACTTTTTCATAATCTCTTTATGCACACACCAAATTATTTCCTTTCCCCGTCGTCACACTTGTTACGTCCAAAATTTATTTCGGGATCACATCCTTTTATATACTAATTTCCTTATTAGCATATGTCAACATAACATAAAGGTTTCCCAACGCTCGGGTCTATTTACACCCACCTAGTTGTTTTTCATATGCCTAGCGGTTCAAATCGTGACCCGAAAGTACGAGATGTTACAAGTTAACAATGAAAATTCTAACTTCTCTCACCCGTCTATTATTCAATGTCATAAATGTCAAGGTAATGGGCACATTACAAGAGAATGCTCCAATCGGGGTTCAATTATGGCTACACCTAATGGCTAGCCGCATCAATGATGACGAAGAGTGTGGTGTTAGAAGTAAGGGTGAAGAATCGAGTGATGAACATGAGGAAGAACCCTTCAATGGTGATGAAGAGTGATTGGAGTAAATAACAAACTTGACTTGTGTATTACAAAGGAATATGGATGCTATGATTAGGGAGGTGTTTGACCAATGGGAGAATTTTTTTCTTGTTAGGTGCAAGATAATGGATAAGGTGTGATCCTTGATCATTGATGGTAGGAGTTGCACAAATGTGGTGAGCACTACTTTGATTGAACACATGAAGTTTCCAACAACAAAATATCCTAGTCCGTACAAACTCCAATGATTCAATGAATATTGTGAAGTGAAGGTTTCCAAGAGGGCTAGCGTCAAATTTAGCATTGGCAAGTACCAAGATGAGATAGTGTGTGATGTGGTACCAATGTAAGCATGTCATATGTTGCTTGGGAGGCCTTGGCAATTTGATAAGGGTGCGCAACATGATGGGAGGACTAACAAGTACTCATTTGTATTTGAGGGTCGAAAACATATCCTCATCCCACTAACACCCTATCAAGTAATTGAAGACTATAGAATCATGAGGGAGCTTAGAGAGAGAGCTAAAATAGAGAAAATTGAGAAACAATAGGGGGAGGTGATACTTGCTCAAAAGAGCCAAAGGGGAGTTCATGAGAAATCCAAGACTTATGCACTTGTTATAATGAGTGACCATTTGAAAGGGGTTGATACTAACCAAGATACTAGCATTTTACCTAGTATAGACTATTCTCTTTTGCAGGCAAATAATGATATGATTCTCGAGGAGATAATAAAGAGAAAGCCTCATGTCCAAGGTTTGAATTTCTCTTCTTCCTTTCCTTTTGACCAATGGATTGACAATTCTATAGACTTTGTTTTGGGGTCATATAAGGACCAAATAAAAGCATGACAATACTTGTGATGTGGTAGTTGGAGTACCAAAATTGTTTCATTGCATACCATGCCATACATATGACGAGTGCCTCTTGTGTGCCATCTTTATTTGTCATTCTTGTACTCAAATTGCAAGGAGTACCTCATTCTATTATTAGTGATAGAGACTTCTTATGTTATTCACCTTTGGAAGAGTCTTTGGGATACAATTGGTACCAAGCTCATGTTCTCTACTTTTTGTTACCCTCAAACGGATGGACAAACTGAGGTAGTGAATAGTAGGGGTGTGCATTATTCAGATTAAACCAAAAAACCAAATCCAACCAAACCGAATTTTAAATTAGATCGGTTTTTCAGGTTTTGGTTTGGTTTCAGACTGAGAAATTAAAATTTTTAGCTTTTTGGTTCGGTTTCGGATTTAGAAAAATAAAAATCGAAAAAATTGAAAAAGTATAGTGTTTTACCACTTTCAACTTTTCTTACTTAGTGATCTATTTGTACTAGAGTATAAAATAATTCATTCTCAATAGTTAGATTATGCACATATATTTATATATTTTTAAATATTATGTTTTTAAAGTTTTATCCGTGACTTATATTAGAAATATATTTAAGAGATTTGACATGATTACTTCTCATTCTCTATAATATTTATTCTTTTTCATCATTCAAATATATCTATTTGATTATGTTAATTATCTTATATGATGGAACCGAATAATCAAACCAGAAAAAATCAAATCAAAAAGATAAAAACCAAACCAAACTAAATTAATTTTGGTTCGGATTGGATTATGCTTTTTAGAAATCGAACACCGAAAAATCAAAATCGAATAATGTAAAACTGAACCTAAAAACCGAATGCACACCCCTAGTGAATAGGACTCTTAGGAGCATGATTTGGTGTATGGTTAGAGGAAATACAACTTCTTGGGAGGACTATATGCTTGTGATTGAAGTTGCTTGTAGTAGATTTTCCCATTCCTTGAATGACTCCATTTGACATATATTATGGTGATGCCTCTCATGTAGCCTCCTCGCTTATTAGGAACACTTTGGATTATTCATGTGCATATTTTCTTGTGTTCTTATGTGTTTCAATTTTGAGCTTACGTGAAGGATGTGTGCATGATAATTTAGGGGATATCTTGTCAAGATTTGATAGTCATTCCATGTTGGAGTGGGGCTAGTGCGGGAAATGAGGTCTTAAATTGGATGTTCTTGTTTCACAACTCGCATCTAGTCATGAGAAAGTTAATTTTTGCTTAAGGAATAAGGATCGAACGTGCTTTGTGTTTTCTAGAACCAGTGTAATATCACATGCTTATCATTTTGAATCTACTGGTCTCTTTATCATATCCCCGTTTCATGATATTGGGAGGACTCAACTTCTTGATGCCTTCTATGTGAATTTTTTTGCCATGGTGCTTATTGGTATATGGTTTTATATCACAAATTTATGTATCCTTGACATGATAATATGAGTATTATTGATTGTGCTAACCCTCATTCTGTGAGGACCATATTTTTGTATATCTCTCCATGATTTTTGCAAGGTTCGGTTCGAGGATGAATCATTTTCAAAGAGAGGATGATACGATATCGGGGAGCACAAATCATTCAAAAGACTTCGTCCGAGGACAAGGCGAGAAACTCCAATCTTTACACGCTATGTTGATGTAAAGTGAGGCATTGGAGTCCTTGAGGGCCCATATAAGAGGGCATACGATATTTGGATGATCGCTTGGAGTGAAGAGAAGCTCAAGATTGAAGCTGTCACAATGTGTGGTTGAGATGCAAGTCACAGGTGTGACCTGCGACTGGTGTACCGTGAAATTAGGGTACATCTGATGCCATTTACTTAAGCTTTTGTTTATCATAGAGTACATTTTACATAATTTCTTATGCATATGTGTTGTTTTGCAGGACAAGGAGTGCAGAGATGAAAAACAAGTAAAAAGGAGCAAAGACGCCTAAAAACATGACCTGGGAACCGCAGGTCATGCCTGCGGATCGCAGTTCAACTGCAGAGTGCTGCTGAGATTTGGAAAAATTGAACAAGACAAGAGCATGGTTTGCGATATGACCCGTGAATCACGGACCAACAGTAAACCATGTCGCTGAAGACCTGATGTTGAACACAACTTGCGGTACTTTTGCAATACCTGTGAATCGCAGGTCATGTCTGCGACATGATCTGCGGTTCGCCAACTGATGCGGTGGTATTTTTATCCAATTTGTGTGCACATTTTTTGGGGATTATAAATAGCCTCCTAGGATTTTGGGACACATTATTCCATATCAGTTTTTGTCTCCTATATTCCACACACTCCATAGTTAATGTTTTGAAGCTTTTGAGAAAGGAATTGCTACCATTTGACTCCATATTTAATTCTTCTTTGAACATCTTTGTAAGTTACAATGAATGCTTATTTAATTAATATTTTATTTCTATTTATCATGACTAGCTAATCATCTGGCTAGGGTTGTAAACCTTAATGGCGTTATTAAAACAAATGAGTATTTAAATGCTTGATTAGATTATTTACCATTAGTGTGTTCTATTAATGCTTCAATTTGTGATGATATCAATGGTGGCCAACATTGATAGTGCCTATAGCCCTTTATTACTAGGAAAAGAATAGTGGGTAGAAAAAATATTAATGACAAAAAATTGAGAATTTAACTCCCATCTAATAATCAAAGCTAGGAGTAAAATATTTAATTTGAGATAAAGTGGGCGTATTGAATTTTACATCCTAGGGCTTGGAAGAGCCTAGTGATGACATTTATCATCTAGGTTGGAAGACTAGTGGTAAACTCTTAATTGGCCCATAGTCTAGTATATTAGGTATTTAATTAACATCAAGCATATCCCCAATTATATTGATTCACCTAGAGGGATCACAATCCTAGTTCTCCCATCAATTGAATTATCAATTTGCAATATTTCTTTCTTGAAAGTAATTAGTATATCAACTTTAAAACAATCAATATTTTCCCAATCTCCTTTGAAATTTAGACTAATTGTTGAGGTTTGTAATTAAATTATATTTTTCTCATCTTATTTCCTGTGAGATTCGGCCCCAACCTTAGTTGGGTTCTATATTTATCAACAACCGCTTTACATCCTTTTCAGAGGTGTAATTTAAGCGTATCAGCGACACCATGAACGTTTCACACACCAAGTTCAAGAGTTGAAGGAAAGCACCATGTGCATTTGGTCTGCGAAACGCAGGCACAAATTGCGACATGATGTGCGTTTCACATACCTTGACAATGGATGACAACTTTGTCATTTGAAGGTACTTTTGGGTCTAGCTTGTAATAAAGCCTAATACTATAAATAATAGTTCTCAAGGCTTAGAATATGATTTTTGATGATTGATGAATTGAGAGTAAATCTCTTGTTAGCTACTTTGTAGTGTTAGCTAGTGATTAGTGTTAGATTATAGTAATAGCACAATTAAGGTGGATTCCTTGGTTGTCTATTGAACTTTGTCATGATTCTCACATGAGATCACTCACTTGTTGAATCATATTTATAGTATATGTGCTTTTATTGATTAATCTTTAGGAGGTTTTTGGTTTAATATACCTTTAGTTGCCTATTGATTTCAATTCTTGTGCCTTGCTTCGATCCTTTGATTGGTATTTGATTGATATTATTCCATTGAGGTCTAAGTTTTCATATAGTTTAGGTTGCCTTAAATGCCATTGATTGTGTCAATCCTCTATCTTTCAATTCCGCGTATCGAATCCTAGAGTTCTCCTTTAGGAATCGTATCAATTAATAACCTGGTAAAATGATAATTAACCTGCTATCACAGATTAAACTATACTTAATATAAAAAATATTTATATTATCAATGGTTATAACTTAAATTCATATTTTTATTGTTCGATGATGGCTGTATACTTTAACTATGTTCTCGTCTCTATTTCTTTCTTTCTTTATTTATTTTCATTAGATATAGCTGGAGTAGGGCTGGCAATGGATCGGAGGTGGATCGGGTGGAGCTCAATCCGCCTCCACCCGCCAACGATCCATCCACCACCCGACCCATCCATCACCCTATTTTTTTTAATCCACATCCAATCCACCCATCATCCACGGGTGAATCGGGTGGAGCGGGTGCTTCGCGGTTGTAAAATTCTGCAACCTAACTTATATGAATTAAAACAAGCACCAAGACAATGGAATGCAAAATTAAAGAAAGCACTGATGCAACTCAAGTTCACTTAAAGTCAGTTTGATCACTCCGTATTCACTAGAAAGACATAAAATTGAATTGTAATGGTACTAGTATATATGGATGATATGTTAGTGACTGATGATAGTCTAAAGATAGTTTAAGAAACAAAAGTAGAAGTGCAACAAGTCTTCAAATGAAAGACTTGGGAGAACTAAAATACTTTCTTGGAATAGAATTTGCAAGATCCAAGAAAGGTATATTTATGCATCAAAGAAAGTATTCACTTGAATTGATTGCAGAACTTGGACTATCGAGGTCCAAACTAGCGTACACTCCTATTGATACTAACATAAAGTTGACAACTAAGGAGTATGATGAACATATAAATCAGAAAAATGCAGAATATCAATTACTAGCTTATGTCAAGAAAAGTGCAAAAGATCCATTACTAGATGATGTGTGTTCATATCATAAGCTCGTAGGGAAGTTGTTGTATTTGACTGTCACAAGATCTGATATAGCTTTCAATATTCAGACACTAAGCCAATACTTACAACAACCTAAAAGGTCACATATGGAAGTTGCATTGAGGATAGTGAGGTATATCAAATTTCAACCTGGTCAAGGTGTCTCTTGAAAGTCAAAGAAGCAGACTACTATATCTAGAAGTTCTGCAGAAGCAGAATATAGAAGCATGGCAACTACAGTTTCTGAGGTCACTTGGTTACTAGGATTACTAAAGGAGTTGGATATGAAGATTACTCTACTTGTGAACATTTATAGTGACAACAAATTAGCTATTCAAATAGCTGCTAATACAATGTATCATGAAAAGACTACACATATTAAAATAGATTATCATTTCATAAGGGGGGGAAATTCAGCAAGGACAAGTTCAACCTAGACACAATAAGCAGACTGTAAGAAACTGAAGGGCAATCCCTCTAAAAATCTCTTAGTCATAGCAGACATTATTGATAAAACTATTGATAGCAGAAACTCTGAAACAGTGAGAAATAGCAGCTGAAAGCCTGAAACTCTATTAATAAATAGCAGAAACTCTGAAACAGTGAAACACTATTGATAAAACCAGCTTAAATTACATTTCACTTCTAATATCAGACATTATTTCTGAGAAATAGCAGCTGAAACTCTGATAAAACCAGCTTATAGCAGTAGCAGTCCAGTTATACACTTATTGAGAAATAGCAGAAACTCTGAAACAGTGAAACACTATTGATAAAATCAGCTTAAATTACATTTCACTTCTAATAGCAGACATTATTTCTGAGAAATAGCAGCTGAAACTCTGATAAAACCAGCTTATAGCAGTAGCAGCTGAAACTCTGATAAAACCAGCTTAAAACCAGCTGAAATTTTGAAATAAAACCAGCTAAACTCTGAAATAAAACCAGCTGAAACTCTGATAAAACCAAAAACTCTGAAACTCTGATAAAACCAGCTTAAAACCAGCTGAAATTTTGAAATAAAACCAGCTAAACTCTGAAATAAAACCAACTGAAACTCTGATAAAACCAAAAACTCTAAAACTCTGATAAAACCAGCTTAAAACCAGCTGAAATTCTGAAATAAAACCAGCTAAACTCTGAAATAAAACCAGCTGAAACTCTGAAATAAAACCAACTTATGTTCCGTCTTCATATCACATCATTGAAGATCCATTCATTTTCTAAATCACATATACATGTCCTCTCCATCCTGTCGTTAATGAAATAAAAGCATATAAAAAACAAAACATTATTAAAACAAACATTATCGTAAGAAATAAATGTGATTAGTTTACCGAGTTAACATCAATGAATTCACTTGTAGTTGTAGAGCTTCCATCACCTCCCACATCGGCATCATCCAAAATAGTTGCACATGTGTGTGCATTATCAAAAGAAGATTCTAAAAAAAATCCACCCGAACTCATAAATTATCATCATATCAATTTTAAAAAAAAGGTTCAAGTGAGTGTAAATAAAAAATATATATTACCTGAATACTCTCCAAGGATCCAATTTTGCATGCACATAAGTGCTTCCACTGTATCGGCATGAAGGCTCGAACGATGGGGACTAACCACCCTACCGCCCATACTAAAAGCACTCTCAGAAGCTACTGTTGATGCAGGTATTGCTAATATATCTTTAGCAATTTTTCTCAAAGTTGGATACTTCAAGTCAGTCTTCCAAAAATTAAGGACATCAAACTCACTACTCTTCGGTAATGCATCCTCTTCAAGGTAGTGGTCTAACTCACACCGCACATTGCCTTTTCTTTTCTTAGTCTTTTCATCAAAGTCCATTTATCATAAACATTGCAATCACTAGGTCGCTTCCCAAGAAGTACATTATGTCTACAAGTAGGAGACGCAACATCCTCTATTTCGGATTTCTCATGGTACTCATGCAACAAATCATACAACAAACTTTTTATCCTAGATACCTCAACATAAGCTTTATCACCAAATATTTCATTAAAATAAAACTCCACACATTCCAACTTATTTCTAGGGTCTAAAATTGCAGCAACCGACAGTATTCCATTGATATTAGACCAATACTTGTCAAATTTTTCAACCATTTTTTGAGTCATATCCTTAACAACCTGCTCATTACTATTTCTCCACAAGCGCAAAGCTAATTTAATCTCACATACTTGACGAAAGAACAAGTTGGCAGTGGGATATTTTCTGCCAGAGAACAATTGAGTCACTATGTGAAATCTTTTCAATTTATCACATATAATTTCAGCCAACTCCCAATCACGTTGAGTAGGAACCACAAATTTAAACTTCGGATTTTGAGTTTTCAAGTTAGCAAAAACATTCTTATATGGTAGAGCACTTTCAAGCATTAAAAAAGTCGAGTTCCATCTTGTTTTACAATCAAGAGACAACTTTCTAGAACAATCAACTTTCGAACATCTCGCCTTATCCTCAAACTTTTGAAGTCTTTTTTGTGTTGAACCCCAAAAAACAACACAATTACGTATTCTTTCTATTCCAGATCCAATCACCTCCAAACCATCCTGGACAATCAAATTTAATATATGTGCACTACAACGCACATGCAAAAATTGACCAGAACACAAAAGACTATCCGAATCAAACTTTTCTTGTAATAGATCAACCATGGCATCATTTGTGGAACAATTATCAAGAACCACGTAAGATATTGTCTCAGCTATATTGTATACATTCAACGTATCCACCAGAACTTGAGCAAGCATATTGGCAGTGTGTGGACAAGGAACGTAAACAAACCTATTTTGAAAATAATATATCAATTTGGTGGAAAACAATATGCATAAAATTAAACAAGCATATATACATCCACTAATCAGTAAATAATAAATAACAAGAAGCTTCAAATTTTAAGTACCTCAAGGTTTTGTTCCGCAAAATCCATTGATCATCAATGAAATGTGATGTGACGGCCATATAACCTTTCTTTTGGTGTGAAGCAGTCCACATATCGGTTGTAATAGCTACTCTTCCCACATGACCATCAAACAACTTCTTAAGATTTGCTTTCTCAATCACAAACATCTTCATAATATCACTTTTTAAAGTGTTGCGACTTATTATCTTGAAGTTAGGATTCAAGCAATTAACAAATCTCTTAAACCCAATATGCTCTACAATTGACAATGGGTACTCATGGAGAACAACCATGTGAGCCAACTCTTTTCTTGCTTCTTCTTGACTAAAGACATGGTTTTCTAGACTTAAGCTTGAATCTTGTCTATGATTAACCGACAACAATTTTTGACGTATATCACCCTTAATGTGTTTTTTAGTGCATCTACGATCAAGATGGTCTTTCAAATGAGAAGTCCCATTCTTACTATTGCCCGAAAATAATAACTTACAGTGCAAACATCTAGCTTTTTGTTCACCATTGATTACGGTCTTCTCGAAGTGATTCCACACTTCTGATTTAAGTCTCCTTGGTTGACGTAGAACGGTAGAAGTGACGGTCCCATTTCTTCTTCTCCCTCTCCTTGTTGAGGTTGAGTAGTTAGCCGAGAAGGCATTGGGACTGAGATTTCAGGAGACAACGGAGAAGGGGATAATGAGACAGACTTGGAACCAGCACTACTATCTCCCGTGTCCATCACTGTCATACATTAACATTACAAAAAATAATTAGAAAACCTCTTCTACAGACAACACAACCTGAATGTTGGTAATTTCTACAGGCAAATACAGAACAACACAACCTGAATGTTGGTAATTTCGACAGACAAATACAGAACAACACAACCTGAATGTTGGTAATTTCTACAGAGAAATAACAGAAACTAATTGTCAAAAGGAATAAAAGATTTATCGCAGAGAAATAACAGGCGTAGCGTAGCGCCTTAGCCTTAACTACAGAGAAATAACAGCCTTACAGCCGTATGAATGTGCTGAAAATGCACAAAAACACCTCCAAAATGCACAAAAAGTAAAACACCTCCAAAATGCACAAAAAGAAAAACACCTCCAAAATGCACAAAACACCTCCAACAACCAACATGCACAAAAACACCTCCAACATGCAAAAAAAATAACTTAAAATCTTGAATTTTAGTACTATTACCTCAACAATATTGGGTGAAGAGTGAACTGTGAAGACGAGCGAGGATTTTACCTTGTGTGGTGGCGATTTGCCGCATTAAATGTTCAGGAGGACTTGTCATTTCTAGCTGAAGAACGGCTGATGAGAGGGCTGCTTAGCTGAAGACTGGTTGATGAAAGGGCTGTGTTCTTTCAGTTCAATGGCGGCTGGCTGAGGACCTGAGGTGAAGAGATGAGGATTTTCTGGTTTAGGTCGCCTTTAGGACTTAGGAGTTGTGTGTGTGTGATTTTGTGTTATTGTGATTTGTGTGTGTATAGTGAAGAGTGAAGACTGAAGATGAAGAATGAAAATAGGGTTTTCTCTTTTCAGGTATAGTGAAGATTGAAGAATTAAGATGGATTTAAATTGGGCTTTGATATTTTGGGCTTTACAACAATTTAATTTAAGAGAGGGTGGGCCGCGAGTGGACTGGATCAGGAATCTGCTGGACTATTAAAGTATAACGGGTGGGTTGGTGGGTCGGGTGATGGGTTGGATGTATGTCCACCCGAATCCGACCCGATCCATCACCCGATCCATCCGTCACCCGATTAAAATCCATGTTTTGTCGGGTTTTCGTCCGTATAATCGAGTCGGGTGGATGGATATCCATCGGGTTAGGGTGAAATTGCCAGCCCTAAGCTGGAGTGATATTTTCACCTTTGATGGTATATTATCATTTGAAAATAAAATAGGACATCTTTTTTTTTCACTCGATATTCGATATTTGCATTGGGGATTTGAGTAATCTGAATTGCATCGTGCAAGATTCATGTAAAGGGAAAACTCTCCCTAACATAAAGTTTTTCATATCCAAAATTCAAAATCGAGACCTTTGTGTTTGGTGTCACAAGATTGAACGTACCAACATTTTTTGAATACTTTTTGTCCAAACCCCTTACCATGAGCAAGCGAAAAACTTCAAAATGCATGTAAACACGCATAATTAATTATTCTAAAATTGTTCTCCAAAATTGTCTGTTACAGAATAATTTACGTTTGCACAATTCTTTTTTCACTAAAATATTTTTCAGAACTGTATATAGAGTCAAGCGTTTCAAGACTCAAAAAAATAAACTTACAAAACCTAGTAGGTAGCAAAAATAAAAAAAATGATTGAATTGCTCATTATATCTTATTGTTTTAGTTCATTTATAATGGAGAGAATATTTTAGATTCGTTATACGTGTTTAGGTTAGTTGCATAAAATATTCTCAGTAATTGTACTGTGATAAGAAATCTCGATAATCAACATTACTTATCTTATTTAGGAAACTTTCTAATTACGAAGTGACTGCACTTATTTGGTAAATTAACCTTATTTCATATATTTGGTAAATTATCCTTATTATTTGGTAAATAATAAATCCATATTTTAATTGTATGATGACCGTTTACTTTGTAGTGTATGTTCTCGTCTCTATTACCTTTTTGTGCTTTATTGTCTTTTGTTTGTTGGGAAAATTAACACTTTTATTCCCTCAAGTATTGTTGAATTTTGATTTTGGTCCTTAATGATTTCTAGTTAAGCACATTTAACCTTCAATCAGTTGATATTTACATTAGGACAGTGACCCTAAACTCTTTCCGGTCGTGATGGGATTGCATCATGGATCGACTCTTAGCCCGTTTCTATTTGCCTTAGTGATGGACAAATTGACTCTACATATCCAAGAGGAGGTGCCGTGGTGTATGTTATTTGTATCTTATTTTTTGTTGTCCTATTTTCGGTGTAATCCTGCAATGACTTACGTTCCTTTTGAGCCGAAGGTCTATCGGAAACAACCTCTCTACCCCGCAAAGGTAGAGGTAAGGTCTGCATACATCTTACCCTCCCAGACCAACACTTGTGGGATTACACTGTGTATGTTGTTGTTGTTGTTATAGTTTTGATTGACGAGACGCGCGGCGGGGTTAACGATAGGTTGGAAGTTTGGAGAACGACCTTAGCAGGAGTTAGGAGAAGTACTAGAGGTAGGCCGAAGAAGAACTGAAAAGAGGTGATTAGACAGGACATGACACAACTTCAACTAACTGAGGACATGACCCTAGATATGAATATTTGGAGGTCGGGGATTAGGATAGAAAGTTAGTCGCTTGTTGAGTTGTGTCACATTGCGTGTGAGAGGGGTAGGGGCTAGCCTCTTCATCTTTTTTTTTTAGTATTATTTAGGTTTCACGTAGATCCATACTCTTATGTGTGTATTCCTATGTGTTGCTTTATTTGTTTTGAATTGTAATATCGTGTTGTCTTATTTTTCTTGAATTCTTGCATTGAATACATTCTTTTTAGCCGAGGGTCTATCGGAAACAACCTCTCTACCCACAAAGGTAGAGGGGTAAGATCTGCGTACATCTTACCCTTCCCAGACCTCACTGTGTGGGATTACACTAGTTGTTGTTGTTGATCTCTCTGACATTGGATCTTCAAGAAATTAACAAATTATTAAGAGTTAAACCATTCTACTATTAATGTATTATGTTAAATTTGTGTTGTTACTCCATAATTAAGGGTAATATAGTTCTAAAAATCATCTAAATCACACATTTTATATATAAAAGGACAAAAGACATACATTTTAGTTAATTAAAGGTTAAATGTGCTTAGCCAATATTACAAAAATTACATCCAGAATTCTTCATAACCAAGGGACCAAAAGTTATCCCCTTATTTTTCTTTTTGTTATTATTATTACCCCTATTAAATATAGATGCAATGATATTTTCACTTTTCGACCTATATTATCACATGAAATAAAATATGATATCTCAATCTATCATATAAAATTGAACTTACCATTTACGAGCAATGGGATATGAGCAGGGAAAATGTTTAAAATATATGCAACAAGCATAGTTAACTATTCTAAGAATGTTCACAAAAAAATTTCTTTACAAAATAATTTACATTTGCATAATCGTTCTTTCACTAAAATATTTTTCAAAACTATATTGAATCAGATATTTCTAGACACGTAAACGTGAACATATAATAATATTGAAAAGAAAAAAGATTTGAATTACTCGACGTTCAGATATGATTTGATTGAAATTTGAAAAAAATATATATTCAAAAGTTAATGAAAAATTGTATTTGAAAATTGATTTGTGTTTGGACATGAAAACAAAGTTGAAATTTATGAGTCGAATTTAAATAACTCTTAAAATCTGTTTTTAGACTTTAAATTCTACATAAGGAAAATTACACACTTTGTCAGCACAAAAGAAATTATTACTAATTTTGATCCAGCTACCATTATTTTTTCCCAATTTAACCATTTTCCTTTTTCTTCCCACAATAACTAAGTGCTAAAAAAAATCACATTTTTCTTCACCATTCCTCCACCAGATAGTACCATTATATCAGCACCACCACTAACCTTGTTGGCGCTTTCAATCATGGAAGCTCCATCGGAAACTCACTGACATCATCGAATTCGAAAGAAGACCGTTGAAACCCACCATTATTGAGCTAACCGAAATTCGAAAGTATCGCAATTCGAAGTGCGTATTTATAAATCCTGTTGATAACACTTAAAAACTTAATCTAAATTTTGAGCTCATCTCGGGTTGCTTTGCTTGTCTAAGTTCTGAGTTGGTGCATAGAAGAAGACGAGTTGAAGCACAAGGTATATCTATGTATATTCCTAGTATAAAAATGTATCCCATATGTATATCCGTGTATCTCTAGTATATCATGTATCTATGTGATATCCTTGAAAACATGTGTATGATAAAATGTGATATACATTGTCACAATGATGTTTATTTCTAGGTCAATTTCAGCGGGTAGTGGGCCTGCTGGCCCAATACTGGAATCCTGTGGCGGTAATGGGCTGGAACCCGTCACTGGAACAGTGGCGGTTATGGGCTGGGAATCTGGCCCAAATTACAGTCATTGGCCCAGTTACGGGACTAGATACAACGGCTGGACGAGTGGGGCCAACGGGCAGCGGGATGTACCATCATCCAAAAAATGGTGAATAATATACGGGGATGTACCATCATCCAAAAAATTATACGAACTAGGCACGAGATTACTAACCTTAGCAAACGAAAATTGAGATTCATCAAAAATTACATGGCAACTAATGATGATTTTATTAGATGATAAATCAAAATATTTGTAACCATGATGATTTGACGGATAACCCAAAAACACACAAGGGGTAGACCTGGCCTGAAGTTTGTTAATTGCGGTGGACGGAAAGAGTGGATAACACAAGCACCCAAAGACCCTAAGATGTGAATACGAATGAGTTTTATTATATAAAATTTGAAGAGGGGACGAATATGTCAAATCTATGGAAGGAAGAATGTTAAGAAGATATGTAGCCATTTGTAGAGCATGATGCCAAATAGAAGGGGGTACAGAAGCATAAATCAATAAAGTTCGGACAATGTTATAAATTATACGAATTTTGCGTTTGGCTTTCCCATTTTGTGAAGACGTATGTGGGCGAGAAAAATGAAAATTGATCCCATTATTAGCACAAAATTCGTGAAACAACCCATTGTCATATTCTTTTCCATTATCACATTGAATATTTTTTATTTTCCGTTCGAATTGAGTTCTGATGAATGCTCTAAATTTAAAAAGGTG
The DNA here is from genome assembly GCA_029783415.1 of Anisodus acutangulus. NCBI lineage: Eukaryota > Viridiplantae > Streptophyta > Magnoliopsida > Solanales > Solanaceae > Anisodus > Anisodus acutangulus. Next base: position 42,862,391 of record CM056506.1, on the reverse strand, counting down.
GAAAAAACTTGAGATTTTTTCGCTATCGGAAAAGTCTATAAAAACTTAGAATAGTCATCCAAAAATAGAACATAATACCAATGACCCAAAAAACTAAGAACATGAGACGTCCATAAATCGCTATGAATAATATCAAATTGCATTAAAGTATGAGAATTAGAGTCTACAAATGGCAACCTAACAATTTTTCCTAAAGAACAAGATTGACAATTCAGAGTACTACGCGTACCCTTACATGAAATAAAGTTATTTTTATCTAAGGAAGACAAAATAGACGACCCCAGATGACCAAGACGAGCATGCCACAAGGAAGGAGCAAGGGTTGCAAAAGCGGACGACAATGCTAGACTCGAGAGACCAGAACATGGCGTGATAGGATAAAGATCTCCCCTACTATCACACCTCATGAGAGGACTCCCCGTCTTGAAATCCTTCACAGAAAACTCAAACGGATCAAATTCAATAGACACGAAATTATCAATGGTGATTTTTGGACAGACACTAGATTTTAATCAATTTGGGGGCATGAAGGGTATTTTTCAAGATAAGGGGTGGATGGGGGGGGGGAGACAACGTTTTATAACCATAACCACAAATTGAAATAGAATTGCCATTACCAACAATTATGCTACGCGGGTTGCTCAAATTAGAATAAGACGAGAGAGTACCTTGATCGGATGTCATGTGGGTAGTGGCTCTGGTGTCCATGTACCAATTCGGGTCCGGTGGCAATAAACCAAGTGTGTGCATAGCGGCTTCAATGTCAGTCTTATCTCACCGTGTATATCTTATGTTAATTATCAAAAAGGTTATGGAAATTGTGATCAAGACCAAGGGAAAACAAATAAATGTATATTTTGTTGTTTTCTGAAAATGCTTTTGTTTTTATTTCTAAAATATATTTATGTTTGGTGAAACAAATAAGATTCGAGATGCAACCGAAATCCGTGTAAGAACACATTTGAAAATTGATATATGTGCAAGACTGCACTTTTTTTTGGTTGGCAAGGCAACCCTCATCTACTATTTTTTGAGTATGTACATGCTAAACTTCACTTCAAGATAATAGTCCGCAAGTTACATTTGAGAGATAATCTGCATTAAATAAGTTTTTTTGTTTACAAGGAAATCGACATTCGGTATCATTTGAATGCACACATGATAAATTCTGCTCTAATGTAACAGCCCACAAATAATACAATAGAGGTAAATCACACTAAGCAAGCTCAATGTAATGATCGACAGAGAAAGCATGAGGGGGTTTCAAATCTGAGACCCCCTATTTGAGATCACCTGCTCAACCAACTCGATCACTTGGACTGGTAAAGACTGCACATTTTTCTATGATGCTATGTGTGATATACTATATGAGTAGTATTTTATTTTCCTTTGACATTTCAATCATGCTAAACAATTGGATTGGGTTTGGTCTCATGTGAAAATATAATAGCGCATGGTAACAAAATTAATCATTGGCCAATTTTGTATTTTTCTGTATAAAGTCCATAAGAGGACGAGTTTGAGTTGTATAATCTCATTAGCCAATTGGTAATTAATCCCTTTGGACCCCTGTAACGTACAAAATTAGTCGAGATATAAAAAGGTTGATTAATTAAGACGAAAAACTTTTGTGTTTTCTACATGCAAGCAAGTTTTTTTTTTCTTCACAAATGCTCTTATTTCGGAATGGTCTTTAGTATTTGCCCCTCAAATTTGTAGTTTTTAGTTTTTTTCCTTGAGCACTTTTGACACGGTATAATTTTAGATTTCGATCGGCATAGTTAGCGTTTAACTTCGACATATGTATCATAACATCCCACAAATTATGCCGTACAAGACAAAACTTTCAATACTCAACATAATCTGAAAATTACTATATAATTTATGCCGCATTAATTTAATTCCTACAAAACTATGCTGAGCGAGACAAAAGTTCAGTTTCCGAAGATAAAAATATTACAGAACTTATGCCGAGCGAGATATATCTGGATATTTTCATTAAATAAGCAACATGGATAAAAATTAAAGACTATGTATATGAGGGACAAAAATTAAATACCAGTGCGTTTGCAGGGAAATCCTTGCAAAAACTTGTCAAGCAAGTGATAGAAAGAATCCAATCTAAAAAGTAGTATTTGACAAATCCATATATCTTTAGCATTTCGTGAAAGAAACACTTGGACGCCTTTGACGTTTTTCTACCTACTAATCGTTATTCAGCTAGATACTCGTATTTCTTATTTATACTAGTTACAAAATCCTGTCTTATGCACGGACCCAAACACAGGTAAATATATTTGTTAAATAAGGCAATATACACACAGTATACATGTGTATATTGCCTTACATAGTATCACGGATTCAGCCCAAGATTGAGGCTCTCGATTTCAAACAATTATGGTAAATAGACAATGTAAGAATATTGTAGATTAGGAAAATATATGTGTAGTATATTGTAATGTATTTGTTACCTAAATTAGGATTATACACTACCATAATTGTAGAGTTAGAATTATGGTAGAATAAGATTTTAGGGATATGATTCTCCTATTTTGTAACTTGTATATATACCTATTATATTAATGAAAATAATCAAGGGGATTATTTCTTTCATGGTATCAAGAGACTAGGTAAATTTCTCTCCCAAAGTTTTTTGATCAATCTCGGTCAAGAACCCCCCCCCCCCTCGGGTTTCTCTCCCAAATTTCGTCTTCCGCTCTAAAAAACCTTTCTTAAATTTCCCCTCATTCTTTGTTCTTTCAATAGGTCTAAGAACAATTATCATCCTGCCCTCATGGTTTTCAACATCAAGAACAATATCCCGATTGTGCTTGAGATGGAAAACGTCCAATATGCGACGTGGGCGGAGTTGTTTAAAATACATGCTATCTCCCATCAAGTTATCCATCATATTATTCCTCCCACTACACCTCGTCCCGAGGAGGATCCTCAATTATGGATTACGCTTGATGCTACCGTTCTCCAGTGGATCTATTCCACTATTTCAGTTGACCTTATACAAATAATTATTGAGCCGGATACCACGACTATGGCTACTTGGAATAGATTGCGTGACATATTCCAAGATAACCAACATTCACGTACCGTCACACTTGAGCAGGAATTCTCCCTCGTTCGCATGGAAGAATTTCCTAACGTATCTGCCTATTGCAAGAAACTTAAGGAGTTGGCAGATCAACTCCGTAATGTGGGCGCATCTGTTACCAATAATCGTCTGGTTATACAATTGGTTGCCGGCCTTTCGGAGGCATATAATGGCGTTGGAACTCTCCTACGTCAAAGCAACCCTCTTCACGCCTTTTATCAAGCCCGCTCTATGCTTACTTTGAAAGAAGCCGGTTTGTCTAAAAAGGCGGCTACCGGAGCAAGCCCCGTCGTCATGGTGGCGTCCTCCCCAAGTTCTTCGGGTTTTGTTAATAATTCAGGCCAAAACCATAATCATGGTGGCGGCAAGAATAATCACAAGAATAATAACAAAAACCGCGGGGGCAAACACGGCGGTTCGGGTGGTCAGCAAGCAAGCAGTGGGCCCCATCCAGGGAACAGTGGCCCACCACCCCATGGTCCCAGCGATGGGGCCCATGGCAGTGGGGCTGGGGCAGTGGGCCGTGGGCCAGCAGCCCTTATACTCCAGCAGTTCATTCCAGCGGCCAGTGGGCTGGCCAACAATTCAGGCCCAACAACCAGCAGTGGCGGCCCACTGGCCAGTGGCCCAGCAGCAGCAGTTCCAGCAGCTACGACCCAGCTCCGTCACGATCTGGAATTCTTGGGCCCCGACCTCCGCAAGCCCATCATGCAGCAGGCCCCACTCAGACCGATATCGAGGCCGCGATGCACACGTTGGGGTTGACTCAACTGGACCCAAATTGGTACATGGACACCGGGGCCACTACTCACATGACTTTCGAATCAGGTACTCTCTCATCTTATTCCAATTTGAGCACCCCTCGGAGTATAATTGTTGGTAATGACAACTCTATTCCAATTCAGGGTTATGGTCAGAAAACGTTGTCTCTCCCCAATCCACCCCTTATCTTGAAAAATACTTTACATGCCTCCAAATTGATTAAAAATTTAGTGTCTGTCCGAAAGTTTACAACTGACAATTCCGTTTCCGTTGAATTTGATCCGTTTGGTTTCTCTGTGAAGGATTTCAAGACGGGGAGTCATCTCATGAGGTGTGATAGTAGGGGGGATCTATATCCTATCATGCCCGATTTCAGTCCCTCGAGTCAAGCCTTGTCGTCAGTTTTTGAAGCTATCTTTCCTTCCGTGTGGCATGCTCGCCTGGGTCATCCGGAATCTTCTAATTTATCAGTTTTAGATAAAAATAACTTTATTTCTTGTAAGGGTACGAGTCGTACTCCACTTTGTCAGTCTTGTTCATTAGGAAAAATTGTTAAGTTGCCATTTGTAGACTCCAATTCTCATACTTCTATGCCATTTGATATTATTCATAGCGACCTATGGATGTCTCCTGTTCTTAGTTCATTGAGTCATCGATATTATGTTCTCTTTTTAGATGATTATTCTAGATTTTTGTGGACGTTTCCAATTGCGAATTAATCATAAGTGTTTTCTGTCTTCATCAAATTTAGAGCGTTCATTCGTACTCAATTCGAAAGAGAAATAAAAAATATTCAATGTGATAATGGAAAAGAGTATGACAATAGGGAGTTTCGGGAATTCTGTGCTAATAATGGGATCAATTTTCGGTTTCGTGTCCTCATACATCTTCACAAAATGGGAAAGCCGAACGCAAAATTCATTCCATAAATAACATTGTCCGAACTCTCTTAATTCATGCCTCCATACCTCCATATTTTTAGCATCATGCTCTACAAATGGCCACATATCTTCTTAACATAATTCCTTCTAAAGGTCTGACATATTCTTCCCCCCTTCAAATACTGTATAAAAAGAACCCTCCTTATTCTCATCTTCGGGTTTTTGGGTGCTTGTGTTTTCCGTTATTTTCATCCACCACAATTAACAAACTTCAGGCTCTGTCTACCCCGTGTGTATTTTTAGATTATCCGTCTAATCATCGTGGTTATAAATGCTTTGATTTATCCTCCAATAAAATCATAATTAATCGCCACGTCATTTTTTATGAAACCCAATTTCCTTTTGCGAAAGTTCATACTCCCGAGCCTCGGTCGTATAATTTTTTGGATGAACAAATATCCCCGTATATTATTCGGCATTTTTCGGACATCTCCCGCACCCAAAATCCTCCAGCGGGCCCACTGCCCGCTGGACCCACTGTGTCGTCCCCTATTCCCATTTCTGGATCAGTCCCAACAATTGGGCCAGTCCAGAAGACGCCTCAGTTTACCGATTTGGGCCAGCAGGCCCACTGCCTGCTGGCCCGTCCGTCCCGAGCCCAACAAATTTCCAAAATTCACTTAATTCTTCCTCGAGTCATAGACCGGTCACTTGTAGTCAACGGGGTATTTTTACACCTAAAAGACATTTTAATTTACATTCTGATGTCTCTAAATCCCCCTTACCCCATAATCTTGTGTCCGCCTTAAATGACCCTAATTGAAAAATTATTATGACTGATGAATATAATGCTCTTATTGATAATAAGACGTGGGAGTTGGTGCCCCGTCCATCTGATATTAATGTTATCAAGTCTATGTGGATTTTTGCTCATAATGAGAACTCAGATGGTTCATTTGCTCGACATAAAACGCGGTTTGTGGGTGATAGTAAGACTCAGCAGGTTGGGATAGATTGTGGGGAGACGTTTAGCCCGGTAGTCAAGCCGGCTGCTATTCACATTGTGCTTAGCTTGTCTCTTTCAAAGACTTGGCATATTCATCAGTTGGATGTCAATAATGCTTTCCTACATGGTGATCTCAAGGAAACAGTCTATATGTATCAGCTGTTGGGTTTCAAGGATCCCAACCGTCCTCATCATGTCTGTTTGTTGAAGAAGTCATTATATGGGCTTATGTAGTCTCCACGGGCCTGGTATACGAGATTTGCTGACTTTGTTTCGACTATTGGGTTCACTCACAGCAGGTCAGATAATTCCTTGTTCATCTACCGCCGTGGTTCGTCATTGGCCTATATTTTGTTGTATGTGGATGATATCATCTTGACTGCCTCTTCCGATGCCTTGCGTCAGTCTATCATGGCCATGCTCAGTTCTGAGTTTCTATGAAAGACTTAGGGCCCTTGAGTTACTTTTTGGGGATTGTTGTCAAACGTCATTCAGGTGGTTTGTTTTTGTCTTAACGGAAGTATGCTGCTGAGATCATAGAGAGGGCTAGGATGTCATTCTGTAAGTCCACTTCTACTCCAGTTGATGCAAAACCCAAGCTTAGTGCCGCGGCAGGTGCACCATACGAGGACCCGACCCGCTATCGCAGTCTTGCAGGGGCCCTCCAGTATCTTACATTTACCAGACCGGATATTACGTATGCTGTTCAGCAGGTGTGTTTATTTATACATGATCCCAGAGTTGAGCACATGAATGCAATCAAACGCATCATTCGGTATATTCAGGGGACACTGGACTATGGGTTGCACTTGTATCCTTCATCTACATCCACACTTGTCTCGTGCACAGATGCGGATTGGGGTAGTTGTCCAGACACTAGACAGTCTACGTCAGGATATTGTATGTTCCTTGGCAACAACTTAGTCTCCTGGTCTGCAAAGCGTCAGACGACTCTATCCCGCTCAAGTGCAGAGGCAGAATATCGAGGGGTAGCTAATGTGGTCTCAGAATCATGTTGGTTACGTAATTTGCTTTTAGAGCTTCATTGTCCCATTCAGAAGACAACCTTAGTATATTGTGATAATGTCAGTGCCATCTACCTCTCAGGTAATCCGGTTCTGCACCAACGCACTAAGCATATCGAAATGGACATTCATTTTGTCCGTGAAAAGGTTGCTCGGGGGCAGGTACACGTATGTCATGTCCAGTCAAGATATCAAGTTGCAGACATCTTTACAAAGGGTCTTCCCTCGGTACTCTTTGAAGATTTTAGGTACAGTCTCAGCGTTCGAAGACCGCCCGCTATGACTGCGCGGGTGTGTTAAATAAGGCAATATACACACAATATACATGTGTATATTGCCTTACATAGTATCACAGATTCAGCCCAAGATTGAGGCTCTCGATTTCAAACAATTATGGTAAATAGACAATGTAAGAATGTTGTAGATTAGGAAAATATATGTCTAGTATATTGTAATGTATTTGTTACCTAAATTAGGATTATACACTACCATAATTGTAGAGTTAGAATTATGGTAGAATAATATTTTAGGGATAGGGTTCTCCTACCTTGATTATTTTCATTAATAGAATTTGTATATATACAAGTTACAAAATAGGAGAACGTCAAATATATGGTGAATATTCTATTAATATTCACTACACATCTATTAACGTCAAATATATATTGTATTAGTCTTTTACAATTTCAAATAATATTACCTTTGTGTTTGTAGATCATGTTTTGTTAGTTGATTAATTACTTACATTATTATTTGTTATAGTGTAAATTTTTAATCTTTAAATTTGTTTTTTTTTTAAAAGTAGAAGCAGCAGGTTGAACAATAGAAGAACTCACCGTGTGTAAAGCTAAAGAGAGAAAGTGAAATAGTTGTGATCAATGAAAAACACAAACAGAAAACAAAAAACAAAAAAGGAAAAAGTAAAAGAAGACCCATTTGCTTCTTCCCACGTAGACTGTAGAGCATTAAAAAGTTGTGGCTGATGAAAGATGAGGTAAGCTAAATGGTAATTTGGAGAAAGATAAAAAATTTATATGGCAGCTACACAGTAAGAGATTCCATTTAGCTAGGGCTGGCCAGTGGGCCGGGACAGCCCGACCCCGATCCGACCCGACCCCGTCCCGAGCCCGCCTCGGTCTCGCCCCGATCCCGCCAAAAAAAAAAAAAATAACGGGGGCGGGACTCGAACTCGGGACGGGACGATGTCTCGTCCCGCGAGACCCGAGCCCGCCCCAGGCCCGCGAGACCCGACCCCGCCCCGACCCCGAGCCCGACCCTGCCCTTTTCCCCCCTTTGCAAAAATGACCGTTGCACCAACGCCCATTTTAGATTATGGCCGTTGGCCAACGGCCATTTTAGGCCTCCCCCCTCCCCCAACCCCTCAACCCCTTAATATTTATTTTTAACCCATAAGTTATTATATTTACACTTTAACCCTATTTTCCAACTATAAATAACTCATTTTCTCTTCATCTTTCTCACAAATCTTCCTACAATCTCTCTAATCTCTCAATATATCTCTCTACAAGTCTACATTGTTTACTAAATATTCAATTTTATTTATTCATTTGGGAATTGGGAGTGAAGTTGGCAACTAGCTTGAGGATCTTCCATCGAGCAAAGTTTCAATTTTCAACCTCTCGATTACACGTCAACGTTACGTCGGCGTTTGGTACATTCGTTCCTTCATTAAATTATTATTGTCTGTTTATTTTATTTAGCGCACTTAATTTTATTGTCTTTAATTATTTATTATCATAATTAAAATGGAAGGATTAAAAGGTATGTTTAAGGGTAAGGGTAAGGGTGCTTCTTCTAGTAGGGGTAACCAGGGCAAGAGTACTTCTTCTAGTCATCTTATTCCTACACAGGATGATTTTGTTGATACTCAACATTTTCCTACAATACCATTAGATTTAGACCAGGAGCTATTTTCTGGAACTCAAGAAGACTTTAATTTAGACGATGATCTAGATGATATACCCACTAATGTTGATGACAACACACCCACTAGTGCACCTTCAACTGAAATACCTCCTATTCCCCCTAGTATGAGACGAGGTCCAGCAAAACGATCATTAAAATCAGATGCATGGACATTTTTTTATAGGGACGTAGAGAATCAAGTAGCCATATGTAAAATTTGTAAAAATATTTTAAAATTTAAAACTGGAAAAGGTCACGGTGGGACGGGGGGTTTAATTAGACACGTAGTAAGTGCTCATCCAACTAGGTATGCCCAATACCAGGCTTCAAAACTGGGTGCGCAAACGCCCGCTCCATCGGGACAAGGTTCACATAATCGACATCGTCCGGACCAAGCATCTGGTCAAATTAACCCTATGACGGGGGGAATTGTAGGCTCTAAATACAATAAACATAGAGATAGGGAAGCAATATCAAAATTAGTTGCTTTGGAGGGTTTGCCTTTTTCATTTCCTTCATCTCCCGATTTTATTCATTACATTAGAAATATATATAATCCTGCTTTTAACGATTTTTCTAGATCAACTGTTAAGAGGGATGTATTTAAATTCGCGCATGAATATCAACAATATTTACGTTTTTCATTAGATCATTTTAATGGCAAAGTATCTATCACGTCTGATATAGGTCGTAGTACTAACAACCATGATTATTTAAGTGTAACTTGTCATTTGATAGATTATAAATGGTCTATGCAAAAACGTATTTTAGCGTATAGATATATAGATGATAGGCACACTGGTACTTTTATTGCAGAAAATATTTATCAAGTGTGCAATTATTACGGAATTACCGATAAAATTATGACTATTACATTAGATAACGCTTCTAATAACAATTACGCAATTACAATTTTAAAAAATAGTTTAACTCCATCTTTTTCAGACCATTTTCATATAAAATGTGCGTGCCATATATATAACTTAATTGTAAAGGATGGTCTATCACTTTTTGAAGACATTCTTAGTAAAATACAATTTGCTATAAACTTTATTTTTAAAAGTAATAAAGTACAGCGTAGAAAAGAATATAAAAAAATTTGTCATGATTGTGGACTACCTTTTAGAAAAATTCCACAAGAAGTATCCACTAGGTGGAATTCTTTAGACGAACAACTATTTGTTGCTTATGACTATAAATTACCTATAACTTTATTTTTTAACTCTCATAATAAAAAGCCAGCTGAAATGATTTTAGATAGTGATTGGGAAAAAATTTCCGAACTTATTGTATTTTTAGAGAAATTTTTTCAAGCAACAAAAGAATTTTCCGGTATATATTATCCTACTATTTCAACTATGTTATTTTATATAACTCTAATATTTTTATTACTTAGTGAATATATGGAAAAACCAGCTTATAAGGCAGCTATTAAAAAAATGTTTGTCAAAATAAAAAAATATTTTATTTCTATTCCCTCTATTTATATTATTGGTTCTGTATTAAATCCTACTATTAAAATAGACGGTACTAAATCACTAATTGAAACTATTTACGATTGTATAGAAATACTACCACCTCCAAGTCCAAAAATCTAAATCACCCACCACCTATTGAACAAACTAAAGAAGAAGTATTGTCTAGCGTAGAACACCAATGCAAAAATATATATAGATTTTATCAACAAGAAAATGCTAGTAACTTACCAGCTTCCATACCATCTTCTTCATCTTCAACACAACCTCACAAAAGACATGTCGCTTCTGCGCTAATATTGAAAGCCTCGTAAATAGAATGTGCGGTCGCACCTCTACTACTAACCAAATTAGCGAGTTGGATATTTTTATTTTGCAGGTTCTGCATCAGTATCAAGAAGTTATCAATGAAGATGGACATGAAGACTTGTCAAATATCGAGGGGGGAATGAGAAGACCTTCGACACTTTCATTGATGGCTCGAGATGTTTTGAACATTCAAGCGTCGCCAATCAAGGCCTGAAAGCGCTTTTTCTGCAGGCAGATATCAAATAGGAGACCACATACACTCATTAGCCGGAGACACCTTGGAAATTGCAGTATTATTCAGAGATTGGATACGAGCGGAGCGGAGAAGGTGCGGTCAACCGGAGATCAACGAAGAAGACGATGAAAACTACAACGAAATCTTAACCGAAGGTAGTGAAAGCGACGTAGATCAATTTGACCAACAAATACCAATTCCAACCGAAGAACCACATGAAATCATCAAGCAATTAGAACATGTTTTTTTGAGAATGTAATTTTTTTAATTGTAATTTTATTATGTAATTTGCAACTTTTGGACAACACCACAAAGTTGCAATTTAGATTTTAGACAATTGTATTTGTATTACAAAAAAATCATGTCTATTAAATAATATAATAGGCACAAAAACAGCCTTGAGATGTTTTTATTACACTATCTTGTTTTGTTTATTGAGTTTTTTTATACATATGTTATTTAAAAAAAAAAAATGAAAACCCGTCGTATCCCGCCCCGCCCCGACCCGATACCGACGGGATCGGGATCGGGATCGGGATCGGGACGGGACTTGCTCTAATCCCGCCAGACCCGACCCCGCCCCTTCTCCCGCCCCGCCCCGACCCCGACCCCGCCAGGCCCGGCCCGCCAGACCCGAGCCCGGCCCACTGGCCACTCTTACATTTAGCCCAATCATATAACTCTATTTTCAGCAAATTTACCAAAAAGCCCTGGGAATAACAGGCAGATATGTTGCTATTCCCATTTCTTATCTAAGACTTGAAGAAGATTTCAGATTTGTTAATCCAGCTAGCATCTTTCTTCCAAATCCTCATCGGACATTCAATCTTTCTTCTTCTCTGTTTCAGCAATGTATAATTTCAGCAAAACACAACAAAAAAGAAATAATTACAGAAAAGAGTATTAGTCAATATATTCTATAACTATCATAATTATACATCAATAATAATTACACAATATATGATGAATATTCTACTAACGTGTGGCGTTGGGTACTTGAGAAACTCCGGAGCCTCTTGTTCATAAACTTCTGATACATCTTAAAAGCTGTAGAATCAATTGAATGAGGTTTCCTAAAGGAGCAAGTCTATCAGCTTTAAGGACGAAGTTTTTCAACCCCAGGCACTTAGTTTGCAAGCTTGGTATTTGTGGCAGGCAGCTATCAAACCCACTAACATAGTCTTGTTAATTCCCTAATTGTTTAAAATAAGCAGTATGTTAATGCTAAAAATTAATATATCAAAATTTAAAGACATTTTCTCCAATGGGAAATCTGTGAGTTACGTAAAACTAAGACATAGTTACCTTCAAATTACAAGTTAATTTGGAGCATAACGTTCTCATCATGCTGCAACTTGAGATGATATTATTTAAGGTTTTTTAGTAGTAGAAGATGGACTGTCAAATAGGAAGAGTAAAGGCAGATCTTTATCTCACCGGAAATGCATACATCATGTAGTTATCACGTGCAAGGTAAAACCTGCAACAAGCTAATCTCATCCAAGCAATATCACCATCTACTCATAAAGCACTGACGTGACTTGCAAACAACGCTGACGCTATATAGCCATATAGCCAAGGCTCGGGACCACCTCCCTTCGCTTCAGAGTCTTAGGCGCAGTTCTTCTAGTCAGAGAAGAGTCCAGTTGCGAGAAGACCATTTTAACAGGGCTCAACACTAAGATCAAATGCAGGCTTTAGAGTTTATTCCTGCAAATTAATAATTTGGATCCGTTTTTCAATATCCCTGATCACCTTATCACGTCCTCTTTCGAGGAAAGTTCCAGAACTGGTTCTGACCTTGGCAGGGAGGGAATAACAGGAGAGAAAAATCAGCGAATCAACGATGGTAGTACAATTAAATCTCCATAATCCTCAATAGTACAACCTGTTGGGATTAAATGATAGATTGAATGGGAAATGAAGGAGTTCCCTCTTGCTCTATAAAATAATCATTTGTCCCACATCGGTAGTGGAAATAAAAGTGGGAGTTGTCCCACATCGGTAGTGGAAATAAAAGTGGGAGTTGTCCCACATCGGTAGTGGAAAGAAAAGTGGGAGTTGTCCCACATCGGTAGTGGAAAGAAAAGTTCTTCTACTTATAAGTAGAATTACTCCTTCTTGTCAGTAAAAGGGTTGAGGGGGCAAGGACCCCTCGCGCCGCCGTCGTCGCTTCGCTTTCGGCTCGGCCGGCCGACCGGCCGGCTCGGCTCGGCCGGCCCGACGGTTTGGATTTGGATTTGGTCAAATGATCTGATTGATTGATAATCTTTTTGGACCAAATTTTCTTTAATTATTTAATTAATTATTATTTAATTAAATTAATTAACTTATCCAATCCTACCCGTTAGTGACCCGCGACCCGGCCGGATCCGCTTCTCAATTCGCTGACCCGGTTTCTTTCCCACATTTAAATTTCCCACCAGTTTTAGTGATTGTTCAGAAGGGTTGCAAACCTTCAGAAACAGTACTTCCATGGCTATAAATTCATTTGATTCTGCAGAATTTTACTTACTAATTTTCTGAACTACAAAATCATCTTCTTCTTCTGCACGAACAAATTACGTGGTGATATACTCTTTGTTGAGTGGTTCGCCGCTACTAGAGTTTGGAGTACTACTATTCTGGTAAGATAATCGTTCTATCCTGGGAGGGGATATTCCATCAACCTCGAGTACTGTGAGGGGAATAATTTCCTTAAGGACACACTTTGAACTAAGTGGGCTCGATTATATTCTGAAAATTATTCTTATTTTTTCAACACTGATTCTGTTTATTTTCAGTGTTTATTGTTTACTGATTTTTTTGGAATACAGATTAAAAACAATCTTAAGGAAATTATATTTTTTGATTAATCTGTATTTTGTTTTGGAGACTAAAACCTGTGTGGTTTTCTACTCCGTGTGAAATTTCATATTCTGACTTGAAGACATACAAACTTCGTTGGAATATTAAAGTTCATACTTGTACAACGATTTGAAGAACATAAAAACTTCATCGTTGTTGTATTCTGGTTTGGAGATTAAAACTTGTGCAGTTTTCTACTCCATATGAATATTAGTATTCTGACTCGAAGATATAAAAACTTCGTTGGAATACTAAAGTTTCATAATTATACTGCAATTTGAAGAAATAAAATCTTCATCGTTTAAGTCTGTGATTGAATTGCTATTCTGGTTTTATTAACTAAAACAGTTTGTCGATTTGACAGTGACAAACGAATAATGGCAATTGAGACCGGAACTACCTCTGCAATTATCGCACTGGCCGTTACTCCTACGACTGCATCATTGTACACCTACCGAGAAACTCGCGAAGTTCACCGGTGCCAACTTTAAAGGATGGCAAAGAAAGAATGTTCTTTGGCTTACCACCCTTGGTATGCAAAAGTTCACCAATGAGGATTCTCCGTGCTCGCGCCGACATGCACGACAACCAAAAGTTCATGGTTACCGAGGCTTGAAACAGTGACTTTTTGTGCAAAGGCTACATTTTGAGTGCCTTAGAAGATGACTTGTACAACGTCTACGGCAGAGAGACTTCCAAAGAACTATGGAGTGCACTTGAAAAGAAGTACAAAGCGAAGATGCTTGCTTAAAGAAGTTTGTGGTTGCCAAATTCCTAGACTACAAAATGGTGGATGGAAAAACCGTTGGAACCCAAGTTCAAGAGCTTCAACTTATCTTCCATGACCTTATTCTTTGAAGGTATGGTAGTAAATGAAGCGTTCCAAGTGGTCGCAATGATTGAGAAGTTGCACGCCTCATGGAAAGATTTCAAGAATTATCTTAAGCACAAAAGAAAGGAAATGAAGTTGGAAGATCTTGTGATTCGTCTCAAGATCGAGGAAGATAACAAAACCGCCGAGAAGAGGTACCGTAAGACTTCACCAATTGAAGGGGCAAACATCGTTGAAGATGTCGCTCAAAAAAGAACAAGAAAAGGAAGAGGCCTTACGGAAAGGAGAAGGATTCCAACAAGAAAAAGTTCAAGGGCAATCGCTTTAATTGTGGGAAATCGGCCACAAAGCCCAGATTGTCGTCTCAGAAAAAGAACAAGGGAAAAGGATAAGCCAATATGGTGGAAAAGAATGATGATATGGATGATCTGTGTGCAATGCTATCGGAGTGCAATTTGGTTGGAAACCCAAAGGAGTGGTGGCTTGATTCTGGTGCCACTCGACATGTTTGCGCTACAAAAGAAGCATTTGCAAACTATGCTCCCGCTGGACCCGAAGAGGTACTGTTTATGGGAAATACTACAACAGCCAAGGTTGAAGGATATGGGAAGATACTTCTGAAGATGACTTCCGGCAAGGTCCTGACTCTCAACAATGTTATGCACGTTCCAACAATTCGGAAGAATTTAGTTTCAGCCGGACTACTCGTCAAAAACGGGTTTAAATGTGTGTTGGTTAGTGAGAAAATTGTAATAAGTAAGAATGATTTGTTCATAGGAAAATGCTACCTCACCGAGGGCCTTTTCAAACTCAATGTAATGGTTGTTGACAGTATTAATAAGAATTCAGCTTCGTCTTACTTATTGGAGTCAAATAATTTATGGCATGTTCGTTTAGGACATGTCAACTACAAAACCTTGCGAAAATTGATTAATTTAGAAGTATTGCCTAAATTCGAGTGTAATAAATCTAAATGTGAAATCTGTGTAGAATCTAAGTTTGTTAAACATCCATATAAGTCTATTGATAGGAATTCAAATCCTTTATACTTAATTCACACAGATATATGTGATATGAAGTCAATACCATCTCGCGGTGGGAAAAAGTATTTTATAACTTTTATTGACGATTGCACTTGATATTGTTATGTGTATTTGCTTAATAGTAAGGATGAAGCAATTGATGCATTTAAGCAATACAAAAACGAAGTGGAAAATCAATTGAATAAAAAGATAAAAATGATTAGAAGTGATAGGGGAGGAGAGTACGAATCTCCTTTTGCAGAGATATGTTTAGAATATGGAATTATTCATCAAACTATCGCCTTACACACCACAATCAAATGGAATTGCGGAAAGGAAAACCGAACATTAAAGGAAATGATGAATGCCTTACTAATAAGTTAGGTTTACCGCAAAGCTTGTGGGGAAGCTATCCTTACTGACTAACCGAATACTCAACAGGGTGCCCCACAGCAAAACACAATCTATTCCATATGAATTATGGAAAGGAAGACAACCCAACTTGAAATATTTCAAAGTGTGGGGGTGTTTAGCAAAGGTCCAAGTTCCTTTGCCCAAAAGGGTAAAAATCGGACCAAAAACTGTGGATTGTGTTTTTATTGGTTATGCTACAAACAGCAAAGCTTGTCGGTTTTTGGTTCACAAATCGGACAATCCCGAAATTCATGTAAATACGGTAATTGAATAAGATAATGCTGAATTCTTTGAAAATATTTATCCGTATAAAACTGAACGTGAGTCGTCAAGTGAAAGATCTAAACGACCGCGGGAAGAACCAAAGGAAAATACACCAAGTAAAGCGGATGCAAGGCGTAGCAAACGTCAAAGGACATCTACTTCCTTTGGACCAGATTTTGTGACATTCTTGCTTGAAAATGAGCCTCAAACATTCAAAACAGCGATGTCTTCTTCTGATTCAACATTTTGGAAAGAGGCAGTCAATAGTGAGATTGAATCAATTTTGAACAACCATACATGAGAATTGGTTGATCTTCCTCCTGGAAATAAACCTTTAGGATCAAAATGGATTTTTAAAAGGAAAATGAAAGTTGATGGCTCTATTGACAAATATAAGGCAAGACTTGTGGTCAAAGGTTATAGACAAAAAGAAGGTCTTGATTACTTTGACACATACTCGCCGGTAACAAGAATAACATCTATTCGGGTGTTAGTAGCACTGGCGGCCGTATATGGTCTTGAAATCCATCAAATGGATGTCAAGACAGCTTTCTTAAATGGAGAATTGGAGGAAGAAATTTATATGGAACAACCTGAGGGCTTTGTGGTTCCTGGTAAAGAAAGGAAAGTGTGCAAACTTGTTAAGTCACTTTATGGACTTAAACAAGCACCCAAACAATGGCATGCGAAATTTGACCAAACAATGTTGGCAAATGGATTTAAGATTAATGAGTGTGACAAATGTGTTTACATTAAAAATACTCCAAATCATGAAGTCATTGTTTGTTTATATGTTGATGACATGTTGATAATGAGTAGAGATATTACCAATATAAATGCTACGAAGCGTATGCTGGCTAGCAAATTTGATATGAAAGACTTAGGAGTTGCTGATTTGATCTTAGGCATCAGAATTCATAAAACTCCACAAGGTCTAGCATTATCGCAGTCTCATTATATTGAAAGAGTACTTGACAAGTTTAAGTATTTAAATTTCAATGTTGTAAAAACTACAATTGATGTAAGTTTTGCACTTCAAAAGAATAAAGGTGAAAGTGACTCACAATTGGACTATGCACGAGTTTTGGGAAGTTTGATGTATATTATGAATTGTACACGACCAGATATAGCATGTGCTATAAGCAAGTTGAGTCGATTCACGAGTAATCCCAATCAAACTCATTGGATGGCAATGAAACGAGTCTTGGGGTATTTAAAACACACCCAAGACTATGCTTTGCATTATAACAAATATCCCGCCGTGATCGAAGGATATAGTGATGCAAATTGGATCACCGGGTCATTTGAAGTTAAATCCACGAGTGGTTATGTTTTCACAATTGGGGGTGGATCAGTGTCTTGGAAATCATCAAAACAGACATGCATCGCCCGCTCTACAATGGAATCTGAATTTATAGCTTTAGACAAGGCCGGTGAAGAAGCTGAATGGCTCCGGCATTTCTTAGAAGATATTCCATTCGCCCAAACCTTTGGCTCCTATATGTATACATTGTGACAGTCAAGCAAAGAATAGGTAGAGGCGGAGCGTAATGTATAACGGAAAATCTCGTCACATACGACGAAGACACAATACCGTTAGACAACTCCTCTCTAGTGGCGTTATCACGATTGACTATGTAAAGTCAAGAGATAACGTGGCGGATCCGCTTACAAAAGGCTTATCTAGAGAGGGAGTTAGTAGATCATCAATGGGAATGGGGTTAAGGCCGAGGACAAGTCATCATGGCGGTAACTCCACCTAGCGTGACTGGAGATCCCAAGAGCTAGGTTCAAGGAGATCAAACAAAGTTGTGACTGACGGTTCAACATTGTCAAATAACTCAACCCATTTTCGGATGAAGACAATGTTCAGAAATAAGGATAAAACCTTATGGCTTGTTAATGAGTTAATAAAGCATTAAGGTTCTTTAATGATTATCTAAATCTGGCAGTGTATGACCAGATAATGTGGATATAGGACCACATGTTTAGAAATCACCTATGTGAGTGTTAAGTATAAGCCGCTTTAAAAGGGAATGACAGTAAAGGCCCATTCTCTACACACTCATGAAACCAGGAGGTGTTCATGGCTGAAACGAACACAACCGTGAGAACCATAAACGGTTGAGGGTTGATTGTGTGACTTATGTTGTCTAGGTATACAACAAAGTTCGACGGTTCAAAGATATCAAATCTACCGATTGATCGAGTATATCCGATATAAGTTCACTACGGAAAGTTCAAAGGGAAACCTACTTATCCAGATGCAGTCAATTTTCGCTTGTATATCACACTTGTCAGCGCATTCCTTTATCTTATAGCCATTCCCCATTCATGTGGGGGATTGTTGGGATTAAATGATAGATTGAATGGGAAATGGAGGGAGTTCCCTCTTGCTCTATAAAATAATCATTTGTCCCACATCGGTAGTGGAAATAAAAGTGGGAGTTGTCCCACATCGGTAGTGGAAAGAAAAGTGGGAGTTGTCCCACATCGGTAGTGGAAAGAAAAGTTCTTCTACTTATAAGTAGAATTACTCCTTCTTGTCAGTAAAAGGGTTGAGGGGGCAAAGACCCCTCGCGCCGCCGTCGTCGCTCGCTCGGCTCGGCTTCGGCTTCGGCTCGGCTCGGCTCGGCTTCGGCTTCGGATTCGGATTCGGATTTGGATTTGGTCAAATGATCTGATTGATTGATAATCTTTTTGGACCAAATTTTCTTTAATTATTTAATTAATTATTATTTAATTAAATTAATTAACTTATCCAATCCTACCCGTTAGTGACCCGCGACCCGGCCGGATCCGCTTCTGACCCGCGACCCGGTTTCTTTCCCACATTTAAATTTCCCACCAGTTTTAGTGATTGTTCAGAAGGGTTGCAAACCTTCGTAAACAAGATTTCCATGGCTATAAATTCATTTGATTCTGCAGAATTTTACTTACTAATTTTCTGAACTACAAAATCATCTTCTTCTTCTGCACGAACAAATTCTGTGTGATATACTACTGTTGAGTGGTTCGCCGCTACTAGAGTTTGGAGTACTACTATTCTGGTAAGATAATCGTTCTATCCTGGGAGGGGATATTCCATCAACCTCGAGTACTGTGAGGGGAATAATTTCCTTAAGGACACACTTTGAACTAAGTGGGCTCGATTATATTCTGAAAATTATTCTTATTTTTTCAACACTGATTCTGTTTATTTTCAGTGTTTATTGTTTACTGATTTTTTTGGAATACAGATTAAAAACACAACCTAGCTTTGACAAGGGCTATGCAAACAATATGCTTACCATTAGTACTATCTACAAGTACACTTGACTTTTGCATGTTAGGCATGGCAAGCGCAAGACTATTCATATACTCTCATTCCTCCTTGGACTGCTAAAGAGATAACAAAAGGATATTAGAATCTTTACTCTTTTAGGTCAATGAATTCGATGGATAGCAGCAAATAGATCAAGCTCTATATATGCTACACAACAACACCAGTATCAATATTCATAGTTGGAAAAAGAAATTTCGACAAGGTCAGAATTTAATCAGAATGAAAACTTCTATGAGTATAATTTTTATTGAAAGAAAATCAAATCAAATTAATTGTCCTCCAATTTTCTACAGGTTCTTTGTTATGCAACAGAATCCGATATCAAATTCAGCTTGATAAATTCACAAACTAATTGTTGGTAAAACAACCGTGGCAATTACAAATCATTTCTTATTTTCTATTCCCTGTTTACTTTTACTTGCCATGTTTCATTTCTCGAGAGTCAAACTATATATGGACTTTCACCAACATTCTAAAATGTGTTTTTCTCCATAGTAATGAGAAAAATTGCGACTTATAGTATTTTCCTTAAATTTTAATTTTAAAATATTAAATTAATCTAATTTAATTTAGCTCTAAAGATTAATCAAATTGACTCTCGAAAAAATAAACACGACAAGTGAACAGAGGAAGTACAAACTGCCATAAACACAATTTAACGAAAGAAAGAAAAATTCAAAAAAAGCTGAAATCTTTAAGAGAGATACCAAGAAGTTATGATAAATGTAGGCTCTTGGCTCCAAAGAGATCACTTCAACCCACTGATCTCACCTACGTTCATGTCTTTCTCATTTAATGAGTCTATTTCAATTGAATCACCACATTTGCCTTCCAACAGAGCTAGTGTTACATACAGGAACACATCATCACCATTGGTAATGCTTTCACTGCGTAGACCATCAAAGGTACCAAATGAAACCATTCTATCTATCTCCCCGTGGAGTAAGCCGAGCAATGAACGGAATACACGAATTTCCAGAAGCTAGAGAAGCTGTTACTGCATGAAATCATTTGCCTGATTTCAACTTGTAAGCATAATGACCACTAGATCATCAATATCTGTTCAGATTGTGTCTACTGATATTATGAATATCATCATATAAATATGTAATATCTGTACAGATTTAGCTTTTCATACGTAGAGATAGGAGATATTTAGGAATGATCATATCATATTTACAAGGATGTTACAGCTAGAAATAGATGATATTCAGGGATAGGAATAACAAATTTTTAGGGATGTAAAATCAATTTCCTTTCTATTTAATTGTAGAACTCTCAAATCTGAGAGACACTCATTCAACACATTGAGATGGTATTAGAGCCATATTTTCGCTGTTGAGTCTTAGTTCTTTCATCTGTGATTTTTTTTCATATTTTTTTGAAAGTCTTTGTTCTCTTGACTGTTCATGAAGAGTCAGTCCTACACATCTAGGGCTTTCGATCTTGGTCATTCTAGTTATTTTCTTAGATCATTGTGTTTCTGGTATTCTTAGCTAGTTAAGAACATGACATCACATCAGTTTGAATCCTTCAATGTTCGTTTCACTGGAAAAAATTATTCTTCCTGAGAATTTCAATTTCAACTATTTGTCACCGGAAAATAATTATGGGGCCATATTGATGGAAGTGATCATGCTCCTACTGATCCTACAAAGTTAGGTCAATGGAAGGTTAAAGATGCTCGGGTGATGACATGGATTTAAGGGTCAATTGTGTAACATCCCGTACTTTCGGGTCATGGTTTGAATCGCTAGACGTATGTAAATAGACCCGAGCGTTGGAGAATTTTTTGTCATATTCACCTATGCAAATAAAGAAGCTTAGTATATAAAAGGATGCGGTTTCGAAATAATTTAGGACTTAATAACAAGTGGGAACAAGGAATTAATGACCAATGTTTAGTGGGAGACAAAGTACTTAATTACAAAAGGAGGGGTTAGTGTCATGTCCACGCTGGACCATGACAATTATAGTAATATAGGATGACTAATAGTGGATGGGTTGTTGAGTAGACACGTATGGATAAGGATGCTTGATAAGAACCTGGAATTGAACATATATTAGTAGACCCCACAATCAATAAAAAAAAAAAGGCCCAACACCTTATCTTAGAAATGAACAACGTGAGATATAAAAAATGAACGTTTTAGTATTATTAGGGCAACAACATTTTAAGGCCATTTTATTACTTGAAATTGGCACATAGTCCTTGACATAAATGAGCAACAACATTTGTTATAATTTGAGGAAGAAGCAGTTGGGCAGAAGCAAAAGAAAACGTAGCAGCAACAAGCTCTACCTTGGAATTCATATGTTCACTTTGGATTTTTTGTGAAGATCAAGAAAACGTTCTAGCAACATTTGGTTCACTTCGAGGATAGTTTTCTCTTTGATTGTACTTCTAGTTCAATCACTTAATCGAGGTATGTTAAGGCAAATCATTTCTTCTTTTGGCATGTTCTAAGTACGAAACGTAAACGTAATATTGTCCCACAAATGATTCTACTCTTAGTAGTTAAGGATGTTCATGTTATTCATTCCTATTGTGAAAAGATGTCTAAATATATAAATCCTTATTGAGGTATATGGAAAAGGTGTTAGTATTCATAATGTTAATCGGAGGTGAAGCAACATTACATCACTCTGACAATTTTCTAGTGTCTTATTATCATATCATTCATGCATTATATTCATGTAAATACCTTGACCTCAAATGAGTTATATACTCTACTATATGTATGCATTATATATGTAGGGGATGGGAAAAGGGATACGGCGTTATATACGCACACTACCTGCAGCTGGTACAGATATACACGATGATGATTATGCCACAGATGTCGATATGATATGATGGGATGCCCACAGAGGCTTGATGACGTTGTATACGCAGATGTATATTATGACCACATTGTGCATGGCATTTAGGCATATTATGGCCCTTAGAGGCATTCTGCACAGACATGGTACTTAGGCATATTATGGCCCTCAAAGGCTTTCTCTACTGGTTGGTTGTTTCTTGTCTCATGTTACTTCTAGGTCTCTATTATGCTATTTTTCATGTCTGACATACTCAGTAACTCAGTCGTACTGACGTCCCTTTTGTTAGGGGATGATCCATTTCATGCCCGCAGGCACAAGTAAACAGGGTGACGGTCTGCACTAGTGAGTTGCTGGTTCAGCTAATATTGGAGCACTCTATTTGTTCCAGAGTTGCAGTTTAGTCATGGTACGATACTTTTGATATGCGTAGGGGTATGGCGGGGCCCTGCCCCGACTTTATAATATCACATACTCTTTAGAGGCTTGTAAACAATTGTCCTTTGTATAGTAGTCATGTATGGCCTTGCCGGCCTTGGTATGTATATGTATATAGGTTGGGTCCTTCTGGTTGCAAATTTTACATAGCTCATTTTCAGTTTACTATTTTCACATGTTAGCGGGGTATCTTGTGGCGGCCTCATGGGTTATACGAAATTACGGGTGTATGCTAAATATATGATTAATGGTACTCGACAAGTAAGGTTTGGGTGCCTGTCATGACCCTCCGATTTGGGTCGTGACAAGCTTGGTATCAGAGCAGGTCTGTCCTAGAAAGTCTATAAGTCATGTCTAGTAGAGTCTTGTTTATGGGTGTGTTGTACACCACACTTATAGACATGAGGCTACATGGCATTTAGGATAATGGTTACCTTCCTTCTTGATATAGAATTGTGCTATAGAGCTGAGTTATATGAATTTTCTTTGTAAACCTTATCGTGTTTAAGAGTACAACAATGCCTTTTTCCAATAGAGCTATGATTAGCAGGGAGATTGAGTGTAAATGCGAGCAGTATGCTATCTTTTGAGATAGATCCGTCAGAGGATATGAGTAAGTTGCTTTTCCAGGCATGACTTCATCCTAGAGCATCTGATAGTGATAGGCCCCTTGAAGGGTCAGGGATCTTATAACCCATGGAGTTTATTAGTCAGGGATCGCTGATATTTGAAGGGTTCAAATATGCTAATATTTCAGGGTCAAAATTGTAAAGGTTGAGTGAGACCGCCCGACCATCTTATAGTCAGCATGGTCGAGCGCATGCCAGATTATGCCGCAAAGGTACATGGGGTTGGTTTAGTGTGGCAGCCATGGCCACAACGTTCCGAATTGTCCCAAGTTGATGCGCAAATGTAAGGATAAGATGATTATGAGTTGTATAGATGAAACGCAGAAGACATAATTGGAAGGTTTAGTAGGTTATGAAAATCTACACGTTTTACAGTGACTCGTGCTTATTAGAATGAGGGAATATGTTATGTATGTGCGACCTATTGTAATGTCTTACCTAGAATAGATTGGGAATTGTCCAAGGATATCATTAACGAGAATGGATTTCCATAACTGAATCGTGTGAAGAGTGACCATTAGTAAATTTAAGAAGATCACATAATGTGATGTACCCAGGATAGTAATCCCAAGTCATATATATGGATTGAGTTATCCACGGTAGTAGAATGGGACATAAGCCTCTCGTCCGTGCGTAAAGGGCCATACCGCGTATTATTGAGAATTACATGAATCAATGTTAGTAAGCTAAGGCATGCTACAAGTATTGGACTGGTAAGGTCTTCAACTTCATTGTGCAGTATGTTACAATTTTAAATAACCTCTGAATAACAGTAGCTTGTTAGGGCAATTGAGGACGAAAACTATGAAACAATCAAAGAATGGTTGTAAGAAATATGAAAATAGTTAGTAAGTATGAATGAAATGGTATGATCAAGTATCAAGGTAGAAATATTTTTCGTTTAATGACGAGTAGAAGGAAGTATTATGACAAGAAGGGTAAAGGTGAATAAGATTGTAGTTATGCAGGTTTCACAAAAGTATGATTACTCCATAACAACGTAAGGACCAATGGTAGAGGAGGGACAGTAAGTACTCTTCAGCCAAAGGTGATGAACCTCTGATGTTCAGGAAGATAGTATGAGAAATACTTTGAGATAAGAGACCCCCCAAGACAACTTGAGATGGAAATGTAAAGGTAAGACGAATGAGCACTCGGTCAATAGGAGATCTAATAATGATAAGATAATAAAGCTTGACAAGTCATTAGATCATGTAATACTGTGACTTGGATCTAAGCATACGAAGTATTAGTTCCATAACAGATGCAATCATACCTCTCAGAAAGTATGTAAACGGGAGTAACTGTGAGTAAAGCTCGAGATCAGCACCTAAACAGGTGAAAAGGGGCCAATGACGCCTATGGATACAAGGTAAACATTAAAGATATATGTCAAGAGATAATGACATTACAATTAAGATAAAATGTCAGGAAAATACAGATGTCTATGAGCATTTTTGAACTGACCAAAGGTTCTACGAGATAGATAAAGTAATGGGTTTACAACTTAACAAGATCGAGGGAATCTTTTCCCAAAGCGCCATTGACAGAAAGTCTTAGCCATGAGGCAAGTGAAGGAATTCGAATCTAAGTATAATGACCAAGTTTGGATAGTAGTCCAACGTCATGTAATGCAAATTCTTCAGAATCTTCCACGTACTGAATAAGGGAATAAGTTGACGACTCATCTTTTAAGGAGTAGTAACACCAATGATTGGAATCAGAAGCAATGTTTGAGATTACGTATGTATACCAGAATATTTTAGAATTAAGAAGAGTACGACAAGTAAGAAAATGAGTGAACAAGTGTCAAAAGAAGTAAATAAAGGAAGTTGTTTATGAACACGGGTTGTGGGAATGTACAAAAAAAATCCTTTCAGACCATGAATGAGAGTTAAACTGTGATGATATGCGCACTTCAGATTCGAATGACATTGTTCATAAAGTGTTCACGATTGAGATACTACAAATATAAAAAATTTCAGCACACCAGTTAGTAAACAAAGCTAAGTTGACAATAGAATCATTCACAAACAAGCATCTTGACTAATGTGTGGACGAATGAGATAAGTTGACCTGAGGGAACACATCAGTTAGCTAAGTGGGAGTGCGATTTGAGTTTAACTATTAGTACTAGTGAACGTTTAACTGGTTGAGTTATGAGTGGGATCAGTCTATAAGTAGCCTGGAAAATAAGCAAATAACATTCGACAGTACATTAAATTACACTGATTGTGTAAAATTTCAGTTAAACTGTCAGCGATATAAGATAAATCCATAGAATAATTAAGTGTCTGGAGCGCGTTCTCATGTTTCTTAGCCTTTCATCCCTTAGTGAACTTAAAAGGATATCACAATCTGCCTTCTATACACAGCTGAATTTTTCATCTTTGCTTCTATTTAAATGCCCAAGTTTATTTAAATTGCAAACTGCTAATGATATTGAGAAATGATTTTTTCTAACATAGTTTTGTTGTTGTTAACTAGCAACCTTGTAAAAGAAAGTGTAATTCACTATACCTCAAGCTTCCGAAGGTGCCACGGGCGAGCAAAAGTGCTTCAACTTGGCAAAGAGAAATATCATCGCCACACATGTATCCTTTGGACATTCGAGGCAAGAAGAGAACCGGACCTGGTATGCAAAACACTTATAGAAAATCCTATATAAATGAGGTTGTTTTCTCATTTCTAGGCCGTTCATGATAGAATAAATAACATGTGACGTTTTGTAGGATGAGATTTAATGGTGTCGAATTCTACTACTCACTCTTCAATCACCTCTTGTTCTTCTTACGAGACATCTGCTTATGCTAGGAAAATAAAAACAGGAAAGAGTAAACTCTCTGCCTGTGCTTCATATCCAAATTGCTCTTTGTCTAAGATTGGACTAAAGGTACCAAAGCAGACATCCTTTTTTGTTCTTTTTATTTTGGCTAAAAAGCCCGTAGGTTGTACGCCAGCCATACGTAGCTTGAACTGTGATGCCACAATGTTTAGCTATTGCCGATCCCCAAGACGCCTTTGGTTGATGTTCACACCTGATCCACCGTCTGCACTTACTACATTCACTCCCGGAAATTGAAACAGGAATTGTAACCTCCCGATCTATCAGAGTGTAGTCACACGCCAGGCTCCGATCAAGTAGTCTGCCGTCTCCACGGCTTTCCCTTTTTCGGGCTGCTTCGAGTGTAAAGAATGTCCCAAAAAGAAAAAGAAGAGATCAAGGAGAGGGAGCTAGACGAGCACTTGCAAGAGAGCGAGCGGCAGATCTAAAACTGCTATAGTAAAGTAGAACGAAAGTACCTCCCAAAGGTTCTACCTTTTCTTGTGCGTTCGGGAATGGGAATAAATAGAAAGTTTCTAAATGTATAGAAGACTCTCGATTGATTGGTTGTAATGTTCACGAGGTTGTATATAATCCAATGTTCAGTAATATGACTTTCCTACTGACTGAATTGCTTGAATTAGTTGAAGGTGCGGAGCTCGAAGACTCCAATAAGATCATCTACAAAGAGCAAAAGGTTTGAAAATCTTAGTTCCTTAACGGAAATTCATCATTCCTCTAATAATTCACCTCTTAGTACTACAACTTCTAGCACCAATCGAGCTCATAGTGATTCAAATCATCGTCTTAATATGACAATTGGACCAACTCGGAACTTATGGTCATCTCCAAGTTGATGTACATGTGCTGTTGATTCAGTGCCAAGGGAGAATTCCCAACCATCCGGCATTTGCATGCCATCACCAAAATTTGGCTTCTTCGATGAGGTTCATTTTGCATTTACTTTAATTCATTAACTGCGTAAAGAAAACAATCTTACAAGTACATATGTGTTATTATAAGCAAATGTTAGTTATATACATCTAAAGTCCATGCTAATTGCTTTGTGTCAGCGTTAATATATGTACATATTTGATATAAATTACTCGACTCATGATTTTTGTTAACAGGATATGTCAGTAGTGAGAACTTTCGATGGAAATTCGAGTCAATCATAGAAGCAGGGAATATTAAAAAGTATATACAAAGGCAGAAGTGCTGAAGCATCAAGTAAAGTTAAACGAGCTAGAAGTCCGCTATGCACTGACAATGTAAACCGAAGTTCGATGAAAACAAGACTACTTCCAAGTCCAAGAAACAATCCCCGATATGCTGCAACAGTGGAGAAGCCAAAAAGCGCTTCTTATATAGCATCATATACGCGAAATGATGGCTTTGATAGATCTATTGAGATTGACAGAAGAGTTTGCTCAAAGTTGAGGAAAGTTGGTGCTTGAGAATATGACAGAAAAAAAGTTGGACTAAACTCCAGTTTAAGGGAAAATGAGAGACTAGTAAATGGGATACTAAAGACTAAATTAGAAAGAACAACAACTGCCCCTCAATCCCGAGCAAGTCAGGGACGGCTGTATGAATCATCACCGTCCATGTCGCTCCATTCAAGCCCGTTCGATCAGGACAAGGAAATAAGTGGCACATCAAAATCAAGAAAGCAAGAAAATGAAGTTAATGATTTGAGTAAGTACTTGGAGCTCATTGATTTGAATGATGGAACAGAAACACAGCTCAAACAGAGAAAGAGCTTTCCTCATATGAGAACTCCATTGGTTGAGAAAAGATCTGTTTATAACAGAAGTGTAGCTCTCATGAGATCAAATATGGTTAAGGACAAGGAGTCATCTAATTTGATTTCTTCAAAAGGAACAGACAAAGAAAACAATTGACCACTATGCAAATCTATGTTGCTCGGACTCTCCAAAAACGTTGCCGATGTGTGTTGGCTCCTCCAAAAAATACACTACTTTTAGAGGATCTGACACGCATCGAACGATAATTTTGAAAAGTCCGAGCAACATAGATGCAAATCATTGATGGGTGTTTATGTTGTCTGCCAAACTGCCAAATCATTGATCATTTTGTTCTAGTATTCTTAACTCTTTGCATATGTTTAATAAAAGTAGACACCTTGCTTTTGTCACTAGCATTAGTTGGCCCATTTATCAACCAAAATGGGCAATTTGCATTCATTTCTACTGTTATCATAAATGTCAAAAGCCACATTTTGGTTATTGCATGACAAACTTTATTTCTAGCAAATGAAATAAATGTTACCACCTCTATCCGGGAAAGAATTTTGTGTGTGTGTGTGGGGGGTTACTATGTATCTGATTCAACACTTTCAATTTTATTTTATTTTATTTTTGAATTCGGAGAATTGGTTTTCGTACGAGGGCCAACACATTTAATTTTGTTATGAATTGAACATTTATTCCTTTGTTTTACATATTTAAAAATTATGATAAATCATAATTAAAGAAAGTAGTTTGATTTTTCATATAATAGTAGAGTTTAACTTTTAAAACGATTACGTTTCTTGCTTGATTGAGACTTAGAGTCAAGGCGGAGGGACTCAGAGCGAATCTTGGATACTGGCTAATAGGGCAGAGGCGGAGCCAAGATTTGAAATTTATAGGTTCGAGATTTTAGTTTTTTAAAGTTATTGAGTTCTAAATTAATAATCTGTATATATTCAATTAATTTTTTAAGATATATACGGGGTTTGGATCAAAGCTATTGGTTCGGCCGAAAACCCGTAAGTTATATACTGGCTCTGTCTAGGGCTGGCAATGGATCGGAGGTGGATCGGGTGGAGCTCAATCCGCCTTCAGCCGCCAATCATCTATCCACCACCCGACACATCCATCACCTTATTTTTTCTTCATCCACATCCGATCCACCCATCATCCACGGGTGAATCGGGTGGATCGGGTGCTTCGCGGATGAAAATTATAGCACAATCAGTTTGGTACTTTTGGTTTATTTTTCAGTTTTCATACTATCTTGCTTTTCATACTATCTTGCTTTACCATTATAATTTGATCTTGATCCCATTGTAATATTCTTCAACCTATTATATTGCTAACAGTTATAGTCATATATAGAGCGATGTTCAACATAAAAATGTCAATTATTTATAACGTAGTACAAAAATAACATTTTT
Organism: Anisodus acutangulus; assembly: GCA_029783415.1. NCBI lineage: Eukaryota > Viridiplantae > Streptophyta > Magnoliopsida > Solanales > Solanaceae > Anisodus > Anisodus acutangulus. The sequence goes on along the minus strand of CM056506.1, from coordinate 42,833,067 downwards.
GATACTAAGAATCATCGTTATTGTCATGTTGAAATTAAAAAAGAATTTCCATTCACTTTAGAAAAATAAAGACAACTATTGGAAATAAAACCAAGTACTAGTAATGACATGAGTCAGGGGTGTGTTATCACTGAACTACACAAAAAATAACTAATTTATAAACGGGCGGATGGATGGGTCGGGTGGTGGATCGGGTGGTGGGTTGGATGTATGTCCACCCGAATCCGATCCATCCGTCACCCGATTAAAATCCGTATTTTGTCGATTTTTCGTCCATATAATCGGGTCGGGTGGATGGATATCCATCGGGTTAGGGTGAAATTGCCCGCCCTAGCTCTGCCCCGCCAATAGTTATTTTCTAGGCGCAATTGCTTTATAACTTTCATGTTCGGTATATAAAAGAACTTTTACTCTTGTTAAACTGCCTAAAAGATAACAATAACAAGTTAAATTACACTAAGAGTGTCAATGTTACTTACAAGTTAAATCCATAAAAATATGCTATTCTATTTTTAGATGGAGAGAGTAATTTCTAGGCTCTCCATCATCTACCTTACTCTTAAAAGGTTCATATTGATTGTCAACATCATAATGAGAATTTGGTATAAACAAAAATGGGATTTCCCTTTTCACGCATGTAGCTCAACAGGAAGTAAAAAGTTGCTTTGTGCATCAAAAGTGTTGGTCCTTTAATTTGAGAGTGGGCATAAAATGAGTACCCTTTTTTCCTCTGTGCCATCCATTTCAAGGGGGGCAAAGAAACAGAAGCTGGCCTTTGAGCATTATTCTCTCTAGGATATGAAGGTAAAAGTAGTGGTTGATGGAGAGTGTAATATATCTCGATTCAGCCGAACTAAGTAGCTGTAATTCAGATTCTATATAAGTGTTAAAAGACAAAGGCGGAGCCAGGATTTAACTATGTTGCTCGGATTCTTCAAAAATGTCGATGTATGTGCGTCTGATCTTCCAAACGTAGTGCATGTTTGGAGAATTCGACACGGGTGTGACACTATTTTTGGAGAGTTTGAACAACATAGGAATTTAAAGCCTATGAATTCAAGATTCTAGCATTTTTAAGTTACTGAGTTCTAAATTAATAATTTGTACGTCTTAAATGAATTTCTTAAGTCAAATATAATGTCTGGACCAAAGTTGTTATTAGGTTCGTTTGAACCCATACCTTAATCTCTAGCTTTGTCCATGTTAAAAGATTCACAAAATAAAACTAATATTAAAATTTGAGTTCATTTATTAGTACTTGATGATGCTGGTTTAGAATTTCGAATTCATAAACTCCGTTAAGATAAGGACTACTAGGTGTGTATATTTTCCAACCATGGAGGCCCCCAAGACTACTCATTGCTTAGATAGCTTAAGCATATTTTTCATTACATGTTTGAGAAAACAAGAATCGAAGTGAATAGCTTGTCGGGTGAATTTTTGGTTATTTCTTATCAGTGTCTAAAGTGTGTAAACAACTAGAATGATTGACATCACCTGATTCCTTCAATGATTTTCTTTGGCACTATTTGTTTGCTTATTGCAATGTTAAGAGATTCGATTGACTGATTTCAACGTATAATCTTTACCGTGTGTTTGACTAGCTTTATAAGTATTTTTGGCTTATTTATGTACGCGATAAATATTAAAAGTGCTTATAAATTAAGTGTTTATAAGTCAATAATCGGATTTCCCTAACCATGCACTTGTTTGATATGTTGTGTTATGACGTATCGGATGTTTACACTTAATTAATAGATGTATGCTACGTATTTGCACATGTACGTACTTTTCTCACTTAACCATGGTTATTTATAGTATATATTATCACCTTGTTAAATTACTTAATTATAACAACTTGGTATGAGTAGGTATAAACACCCAATGTAATGAATTTTTTACCATATTAGGTCAACACTATAATTGTATAGGGCAAAATTCGTATAACACAGTTGTACGAATTATAGTATGACACGTGGAACACGATGATGAGTCAGGACCACGTCAGACTAAGGCACTACCGATTAGATACGCGTGGTACCGGAAGCGACACAAGCATGGTTGGTATCAGCAATACAGAAGGCTGAGAGCCGTTTGAATTGTAATGGGAGGCCGTTATCAAACTGGTCATACGTCTTCTAATGAAGCCTTAATGGTATTTATTGAGATATTGATTATCCAATTATTACAACATTCATTCTCCTATATTAATGAGGACATATTTCGTGGATTGTGTACTTGTGTAGCTCATGTATAAATATGACACATTGTCCAATTGTAAATCATCACTTTCTGGTTATTACAAGATACTTACTCATATTCTTTCAATTTCTGTACTTTCATATAAGTTATCGTAGCTTTGCCCAGAAGCTGTCACAAGGCTCAGGCTAATCAGTACTTTACTTTATTTCATTATTACTTGTTTTCAGTATTATTAATCTAGAATTCCTATCTAACATGTCACTTGAGATCCATGTGTCACTTGAGATCCACGTGTCCTTGACTACGTATACAAATTCAACTGTACCATTTTACGGGTAAACACTTTGGCACCCACCGTGGGGCCTAAACATTTTGTGGTGTTACAAGTGACCCCTCTACTAATCTAATTTCTTTTAAGTCTTATTCTTTATTTAGATAAGACAAATGACAGGAATATGAGAAAGCAGTCGCAACGTCGGGAACAACACAAAAAATCTTGGGTCGGATGGTTTGCCGATAGGAAGCACGAGATCCGAGGACCCGATGTTTACATACGGAGTCACATCCGGAGATGGACAAACTCGACATGAGGATGTTCCCACTAACGGAACACCTGAAGAAGCTATGTAGAATATTCGAGCATAGAACTCCACAATGAGTGAGGAATTGGAGCGTCTGAAGTGGTTTAAAAAGGAGTTCATGTCCAAAAAAATAGCAGTACTCTAACAGAGGAACCGGTGCCTCCACCAAATACAAATGGAGAAACCGATAATGATCAAGGCAGATCAGGAAATGATGGCTCAAAGAGCGAAGCCACCCTGAAAATGCGTTCCAGGAAAAAGTCTTAAAATTCATGAAGTCCATGATAAGCAAAGTTGATTCCAATGCAAAGAAGGCGGAGAAAACCGCCCAAAAGTTCTGGCGCCAGTTCAACCAGATACCGAGGGTTCCTCATGTGGTTGACGGTCCGAATGCAAAGAAATATATTCAATTGGCATATAAGCCAGAGGCTGCCCGAACTAATCCCCAAAAGGTTTAAAATGCCTTTTATGGCCAAATATGATAGAACTACTTATCTCCAGGAGCATATCATGGACTGTACTACGGCCGTGAAAGGAAATGATTTAAGAGAACACGAAATAGAATCGGTTCTGATAAAAAAAATTGTTGAAACACTTGCTAAGGGAGCTTTGACATTGTATTCACAACTCCCCAAGCATTCAATCTGTTCGTTTGCCCAGCTCACTGACATCTTCATAAAGGCTCATGCGGGGGCTCGGAAGGTGAAGACACGCAAGACAGATATATTTCACATTGCGCAAGGAGAAATAAAACTCCTTCGGGACTTTGTTACACGGTTCCATAAGGAGTGGATGTTGTTACCAGCAGTCCCGGATGAATGGGTTGCAGAGGCTTTCACAAAAGGTTTGAATCCGACAAGTTTGGATGCCTCCCGAAAGCTCAGGGAAAATCTCATGGAGTTCCAAGCGACAACTTGGGAACATGTGCACAACGGGTATGAATCCAAGATCAGTATAGAGGATGATATGTTTGGATGTAAAGACGAGAGTATCTTTGCAAAGCCTGACAAAGGAGCCAAAATTGATCGAAATTCCTCGAAGAACCGTTATCAACCTTATCCTACTCCAGGAAAGCAGGGAGGTGGACATCGTTTTTACTCATTTGAAAAATCAAGCAACAAAGGAAGCTCCGGACGAAACAATCAAGGATTGGTAAGTTCCGATAAAAGGTAACTCATCTAAGGGTACTGGGTACCCAAAATTGTTCGAGTATAACTTCAACATCAATGAAGAGCAAATGGTGGCGGTACTGAGAACTCAACCGGCGTCTCGACTATCGAAATCACTGCAATCAGATCCTAGCAAAAAAAACCAGTCTGTTTGGTGCGATTTCCACAGCACACAAGAGCATAAAACTAAAGACTGTTGACATTTACGAAAAGATGTGGCAGGAATGCTAAGCAGGGGCCACCTCTGAGAGGACTTGAGCAAAAGGGCTCGCAATAATTATGAGAATTACGAGCGATGACCTCCCGCAGAAAATAATTCAAATTCAGTTGCACCACCCCATGTTATAAACATGATTTATGTTGGGACGATGATCGCCGCTATATCTTTCACCGCAACTAAGAAAACGAAAATCTCTATAACTTAGAAGAAAAGACTTCGGGAGATACCTGACAAGATTACTATCATGTTCACTGAAGAAGATGCCACCGATATGAGTTTCCCTCACAATGACGCACTGGTGATCACGGTGCCTATTGATTGCTTCCAGGTTGTTGACACCCAATTTTGTCCCGTCTTTTCCAACTTATTTGCAATTTTAAATATTTTTTAACACCTCAAAACAATTTAAATCTATATGCATACATGTATATATATATATATATATATATATATATATATATATATATATATTATTCGCATTTTTTACTATCATTTGCATTTTTTATCATAATCATAAATTTTATCCGAAAATTCTATGATATTCTATTTTCCGCAAAAATGGCATCGCATTTCCATTTTTTATTAAGAATTAAGCATTTCACATATATTATGTTTTATTATTATCACATCTTATACTATATTCTAAATAATTCACATTTTTTTATTCAAAGCATTTTTAATATTAAACCCCTTTTATATTTTTAAATCCATAACCCATTTTCATTTTTCCAACCCAAAACAATTTCTACCCAAACTAATTTCATTCCCCACAAACCAACCCAGCCGAGCCCAAATTATGGCCCAACCGGCCATTCCCTTTAATCCCTAAAAAACCCCAAACTAGCCCACAACCCAATTGGCCCAACACCCGAGCCCAAACTCCCCATTTAAAATCCCCATCGTCCAACAATCAAAATAACATAAACCAAACCGGCCCAAGTCTTCCCAACCGAAACCCCAATCGGCCTAACACCGAACCCGACCCATCGCCCCAAACCCGACTTCCTTTGCTTATCTTCGACCAAATCCCCCAACCCTAAAAAATATCTCACACACCCAGACCCCCCCCCCCCCACCCAAACTCGCCGCACACCCCTACACCCCTGCCCCTACGTCGCCAATCTACCCTGACACCGCCGAACCCTCACCAGTTTTTTTCTCTCTCTCACCCTTCCCCAAAAAAAAGCAGAGTAGCAGCAGCATCAACTCCCCTTTCCTCTTCTAGACAAAGCTACAAGCTTTGTCAACCATGGAACAGAGGGTGTTTGCTCCATTTTCGTGTTATGAATCACGTGAAGCGTGCAAAGCCATCAATGTTCGGATTTTGAAGGATTGCGTTTGACCAATTTCAAAATCTAAAGCCTAAAAATCCCGTCCAAAGGAGCCCTAGAAAACCCTAAGTTCATCTTATAAATATTAGCATATGGAGTCCATTGAGAGAGGGCTTTTTTGGACGAAAAAACTCTCGGTTCTTCAAAAAAAAATCGAACTAAAAATTCACCATTTTTTCTTAGGCTTGCTCAGAGGCAAAGATAGGCAGAAAAACCCCTCCCGAACAACTTTCGATTCTCAAAAATCCCCTTTTTTACTTGGTCCGGCTCGGCAAAGCCACAAATATTTTATTCTGTTCAATCACATAAACAAACTTCTCCGAGCGGGTTGACGATTCGAAACACGCCTTGGTTCGCTACCCGGAGAATGACCGTAAATACATCTCCTCTTAATTTTATTTTCTACATTTTTTGCTTTTTTTTCCTTATTAATTATGTGTTAGTTTAGCTGTTTATGGCCTGTTTGAGTATGCTGGATTTGTTAGTCTGTTTAGTTAACTGTTGGTGCTTAGATATGCTTTGGTTAGGTTCATGTTTAATATGATGTGATGTATATGCTGTTTTAGTACTTGTCTAGCAAGATTATTATATAGGCTACTTGAATGATCAGTCCGATAAATAAAATGTGATGCTTGTTATTATGATTTGTGGCAGTTAATATCTAGATGTGTGATTATAATTTGTTTCTTTTACATGGTTGAGATTATATGAATGTTTGTTCCATAAGATTATGTCTTGATGGTTTGGAAATATGCTATGTTAACCTGTTCATGTGCCTTTATGTGATTGATGGGCAATATAGGATAAATTAGCTTTGAGTATCCATTAGTATGTCTATAAATCTGTGTTTTCTAAGTTTAGGATAGTAAAAAATGTGATAAAAAGCTATGTGTGTATAGGTGTTGGTTTCTAGATGTTGTTTGATCATGTTGGACTGAAAAATATTAAAACCTGCCTGCCTAACGTGTTTGAGAACCATTTTGACCATATGCTACCTTGTATGTAGTGTCATTCCTTATCACGTCTGAGAAATGAAACATTCATGTGCTTAGTTTATAATAAATTGCCCCCTCCCCTGCATATTGGAAGTATTGTCCTTTAATGGTTGTTTGGTCATCCCTTGTTTGTCTGATATGTCCATTTGAGTTGGTTATGTATTTGTCAACATTTGTGAGTTTGTATGCCCATCAGTTTAATTATGGGGCTGCCTTGTTTACTTGAGTGCAATCATGCTGGATAATGTGGCCTGAATAGGACCATGTATGCTTGGTCTAGTTGAGAAGACTACACACCCTTTGAAAATGCTTCCTTTTAATAGCCACTTATTTAATTTTCTAAATATATATGCTTGTCAAGCTAACTATACATTTGTTTTGCCTGATTAAGTGTTAAAATGCATACACAATAGCAATGTAATGTCTATGAAGTTATATTTAATACCCTGCGTGTCTGTTTTCATGGTCTATAAGATGTTTGGATCAAATTCACTGCACATGTCAAGCCTATTTTGTTTCCCTGATTTTGATTACAATTTCATAGGAGTCTGCATGTACATCTGGTTCTGTTGAGAGTATGTGTATCTTCTTAAGATTAATGAGTTAGTCCTATATGTGTGTCTGGTTCACAAATTAGTTAAGACTGTATATTTTGATAATATGATCTCTGCATTAACCAGAAATGTCAATGTCATAGAACAATATGTGATTGTGGACCCCTTATGTTATGAATCAGATCATTCCCTAAGTGTTTGGTTCAGGCTCACTCTTTTAAACTATGCAGTATACCATCAGAACTGCTCCTTTCCTTTCTGCCTATTCACATGATCTGTTTCTTGCATGATTAGTGCCTGAGACCTGAAACTTGAATATGGTCATTTATTTGATTTCATTGTGTGCATTGAAGCTGTGAGGCATTCTTTCTTGTGTATTTGGCATTTTATTATTTTTTTGTAGTTGATTTGCTCATTGTTTGCTTTGAAATACAGGGGACTGTTCTGTTCTTCTTCTTACCTTATAATCTGAGTTTTCAAACATGTAATGGCTGAGAGTCTTTAGAATTGTTAACATGTCCATAATTTTAGCTTAAGCCAAGTCTTTAGTTTGGTTTTGTTTACTGGCTACAAGTTCTGTACTTTGTTAAGATAGTAGTGTAGGCATGATTCTTATCTAAGACAAATTGTTTTTTCCCCTATTGCTTAAGCTTAGGTACATGAAATATAGGGTTATAAAAATGGATAATCTAGCACAATTACGCATATGCAAATCCTGTTTGATATGATTACTTGGGTTATTATGCTAACTGGTGTTTTGAATGTTTAAAATAAAAATGCATGATTGATTTGTTCAAATTTGAAATCATGAAGCACATAGAATAAATTGAGATCCAGTGTGGTGTATGCCTATCTGTTTTGCCTGCATTTTCCCTTTTGGTGTTCATTTGAAGTATAAGTTTGATATACATCAGGGTATATGGATTGTATGCCAATATGTATATAGTATATGAGGTGTGCATGTCAGGTGTATATCTGGTATATCAATCATGTTTGCACACTATGTATATTTTGTTGGGCTCAACCCAGTTCTGTTATCATCTTGTCTGATCTGCCAAAATACAGCATTATGTTTGACTTCTATGCTTCATTTTCTGCTCATGTTCATTTCCGCCTACATGATATAACTTGGGCTAAGCCCAACATCTTGTTTCTTATTTCCATCATTGTCTATTGTCTCTAGTTTGGGGCAATCTAAACATTTGATTTTGTTTCATTTACTGTGGGCTGCTTCATGATTTGGGCCAGTTTGCTCTTTCTTCCTCCTTAAAATTCGAGGATAAACTATGGGCCTATCTTTCATCTTTTGCGTGTCACATTCTATACCACATTCCAAATTTTATGTTTAAAAATACTCAGGCTTTCGGTTCGTTTTAAATTGCTAATTAATACCGACTATTTATATATGCATGCCTAATTATATATATTAGCATTTCCTTCCATTTACATCTGATAATTCGGGTATTTTCTAATTCCCCTTCATATTTACTTATGTATATATTTTCATGTTTTATTCTCTAATCTTTTTCTTTTCTTTATTTACATGAAATGCATCGGGAGCTACAAAGAGTTTCGCTATGAGACTCATCATGATCATTGCCGAACGAAGACCCGCACTCACACTCCTTGCATTTTTCAACCTCGGGATTTCAAAACCAATAGGGCGAGATGACATCGTCATTCGTCTTAGTTTTCCATTCATTATTATTCTTCAAATTCATTATTTCTATTTGGGTCTGTAATAATTATTTAACGCTTGTGTGATTGTTAGGATATTTAGAATAATTAGGCCATGAATGGATAATTAATAGGGTAATTTAAAACCGTCGCTAGTTTATTCATTTATAGGCTCGGTTAATTCAAACTTGGAAATCCTCCGCTAGTTTATTTATTTTAGGCTCGTCATGCATATTTAAAATTTTCAAAACCAAACTTTGATTATATTCTGTTCACTTTGTTAATTGTACAACTCAAAATGATTTCCAAAATTACTTCTTTGGCATTATAAGTAATTCGTTTTTCTCCTTACTATTAATTGTCACAAATGCATACTTTTTCCACTTTACATGTATTTTCTTAATATCATACAAATGAATACTTGTACAACATGCATCTCTTTCATTAATTATTTGCAAACATCCTTTTAACTTTATACTTTAAATATGCATTTTTCGTAATATAATATTAACTTGAGTTTGACCGGATAACCGTAAGTTAGCGGATCTTAAAGGATGTCTAACCTCTTCCCTTTAGGATAATAAAGAACCCTTACTTAGAATCTCAGTAGTTTCGCAGACCTCAAAATTGGAGTTACATTGCAGCATTTATTTAAATATTTTAGGTGTCCTAATTCACCATAAATAATTAGGTGGCGACTCCTTAATCCATTTACCCAGGAATCACCGGATACGTTGTGCTCCGCTCTGATCTATCGCGGGTCGGAAAAAATAGGGCGCGACAGCATGGCGACTCCACTGGGGACTTTCAGGTTCTTAACCATAGCAAATTCAGGTTAATTATTATTGTGCTTTATATTGCTCCTTATTTGAACTATTGTTTTTAATTGTTTCCTTTTTGAAATTTTGTATGCGTAACTGCTTTAATTGCTATATTATTTTACTGATTTTCTTAAATTGACATTCCGCTCATATTTCTTCCACTCTGAAAAATTGACACTATCACACATTACACGCGAGGTGTGTTTTGCGCACCCGCAAAATTTCTTTCAATTTACCAAATTTTAGGAGAGTTGGCGTATGCGCGGAGTGTCCGGACCATCCGGTGGCCGCGTAGCCTTCTCACTCGAGTAGTCCGCTCGGGAACCTTGAAGTCTAGTCAGCCAAATCTTAGAAAATTTAGGATAGAGCTATACCACCCTTTATTTTAAGTCATGCATGCATACATCTTAGGTTGGTCGATCCTTGGTATCGACTCCACAATTAAGAAATCTACCAAAAATTGTCAACGGGCCAATCAGCATATTACGTGTAGCGTGATAATGATAGACAAATCCAAGCCTAATCATGACATGCCGAAATTTGAAAATGTACATTCATTTTGTCTCATTTCCGACAAAGCATTACAGTTTAACAGCTTGGATCAATCTGTCGTAATCTCGCATATCTGGCGTTTAGGCCCACCTCTGGCATAAGAGAGGTCCCATGCATATTAGGACGCGCATTTAATTTCATACAATTTGTTTGCTATTTACTTATACTTTACGCATGTTATTTGAAGCAATAATTGCTCGTCTTATACTAACTTAGTTTGTTTCATTTTTGAAGAAGGTTTATTTTGCCTAAATTATTTTTCCCAAAGGTTGATTTGCGTTGACTAAAACTGGCGGAACACCCCTACTTCACGAGATCAAAGGCCCGATCCTTCAGCAAAATGACTGATTCAGATGCATCCGAACAAACTGGCCTGAAACTTATTGCTCTTTCGAGAGATGAACCAGAAGCTTCAGAAAATAGAAATGCTACCGTCCAAGAAAAATACATCGCCCAACTGTTACAACAGATGGCAACCATGCAGACTGAGATAGAGCGGCTCCAAAATCTCACCAACCTGTCCATTAGCGCCAATACCCCACTCCCTGAACAAGGGACGAATGCAAATGCGCCGCAAACTTTTTCATCTCCTGAATCGCCATTTCCCCAAAACATCCCTGAAAATTCGCCACTAAACAAAACCAATCCACATCACACTAACCCGCAAGCTAGTCCACAACAAAGCCCGCTACAAAATGATCCGGCATTCTTCACAACTCCACATACCCAAACTACCCCACTCATCCAAAACAGCTCTTCCACGCAAAATCACCAGGCAACCCAACACATATTGATGGCACACGTCGCTGATCACAACGAGCGGTATGTGCCACAAGTATATGCAACGGAAGCTCAACCTTTTACTACCGCAGTACCAAACATGGCTCCTCACGGGATTGGCCAGTACGAGGGGATGGGAAGGCAAGTAAGGATCAGGACCGATGAAAGTATGGCGAGAGAAATTCATAGCCTAAAAGAAGCATTCAAGAATATCCAAATCAGCAAGGGGCATGAAGGACTCGAGTACGAAAATCTGTGTATGCATCCCGACATTGAATTACCTGTCGGATATAAGGTGCCAAAATTCGACATGTTTAATGGGAAAGGAAATCCTCACTCTCATTTAAGATCGTACTGCGACAAACTGGTTGGGGTAGGTAAAGACCAGGCCATCATAATGAAACTGTTGGTAAGAAGTTTAACAGGAGAAGCACTCGACTGGTACACGAGCCAAGACCCGCGAAAATGGCATAATTGGGGCACGTGGCACAAGATTTTGCGGACAGATTTAAGTTCAACACTGACAGAGTCTTGGATAGATTTTATTTGATGAAGTTGGAAAAGAAATCCACGGAGACATTCAGAGAATATGCCATGAAATGGAGGGCAGAAGCGGCAAAAGTTCAACCCCCGATAGCGGAAAGTGAGATGACCACTCTCTTTGTACAATCTTTAAAAGACGCAACCTACTATGAAAGAATGATAAGCGTTATAGGACGGAGTTTCTCTGAAGTTGTAAGGATGGGAGATTTCATAGAAGAAGGAATAAGAACTGGAAGAATTACAAACTTTGTAGCGTTGCAGGCAACGAGTGAGACAATTCAGTCGGACTCATTTGAGGGAGCAGTAAAGAGGAAGAGAGACGGAGTGCCCCCCGTCATGACAGTTCCGAAACATTGGCCAAATCAAATGTCAACCTACCAAATGCCATCACCCCAGCCTCCCTACTACAATCAAAACAGACAAAGTCATCAGTCTTCCTATTATTGCCCATACGTCCAAAGCCCTCAACCTTACTATCAATACCCACCTGGTCCCTACCCTGTCTACCACACCCAGCCAATATATAGCCTGCCTCGAGCGCCAGCCTATCCAAATCCCCCACAATATCAGCCTGGATACTTACCTCATCCACGAGTCCATCCACCAAATGCACCTAGACCCCGCGCAAAACACGAAAGAAAGCCAGCTAAAACCTATACACCTTTAGCAGAACCTCGAGCCCAGTTATATAAGAGACTGAAAACCGCAGGAATACTCCAGCCCATCCCAGGAAATGTCCCCAATCCTGTTCCCAAATGGCACGATGAGACTAAGCATTGTGCATACCACTCGGGAATCCCTGGACACGACACTGAAAATTGTTATGCCCTCAGAGACAAAATCGAGGCATTGATCAAAGAAGGAGTTATTCAACTGAAAGGACATTCCTCTAATGTAAACAATAATCGTTCGCCAAATCAAGACGATGCCAATGTGAACATGATTACTGTTGATGAGGAACACAACTTGGAAGGAACCATTGTGCTAGTCCAGAGAGAGAAAAAGGTTGAATCATCGACCTTTATCACCCCTATGATTACAGTCCAAGTGAGGGCACCGTTTGGAATGGAAGTACTTCCTTTAAAGTCGCGGGTCATGGCACCATCTTTTTCTGAAAAAGTCTTATCAACCAATCTCCGAAGGAAGAGAGATGCTCATTTACCAAAGCATGTTCCACCTCTGAGTCAGTCATTCGTCAAAGCATGCGCCACTCAGGAATCAAAGGAGGACAATGCAGTCAACCTCGTGAAGGGATCCCAAAGATTTTTCATTGCTGAAAAAGAAGCAAAATGCAATGTGATTCTCAATGATTACGCTAGAGGCTCAACCATTTGGGATGCAGAGCAGGAAGGTGTTTTGGGAAAATTGGACATGTGCCCCGGCCTTGTTTCTCCCGGAAACTAGTTAATTGCATTAATATTTAATGAAACAATGTGATTCAGATTGAGGCCTGAATCACATATATGCATTTAATATGTTTTGCCTCCACCTTTTGAAAGCTTAAAATGACAAATCTGCATTGCTTTTGCTATTTTAAAATATGTTTTGTTTAATAATTTTCTTTTTCATCATGCAAACTAATAAATTTGTCAATAATATGTGACATATAGTGAAACAAGCAAACAAAGTCCCAAACAACGAACAAGACTCCGAAGAATATGAGGAAGACTCACAACCGGAAGAATTGGGGCATTTTTTTTAATAAGCCAAAGCCAGTTTTGGATGAAACATCAAGATAGGTTGATAATTACAAGCATTGGCATGAGCATTTTCCCTTTGTACTCTTGGGCTACCGCACTACAATCAGGACTTCTATTGGGGCAATGCTATATCTTTCACAGCCAAGTGGATACAGAATCATGTACGGAGAGGCTGATTGATGAAAAGCAGATGAACACAGTTTGTCCGGGGCAACTTTATCGGAATAGAATGGCCAAAGCTTTTAAACAAGAAAGAAAAGCCAAGGACTTTAAACCGGGGCAATTGATGTCAAAACGCATATCCCTACACCAAGATGAAGCCAAAGAAAAGTTCGAATTGGCAAGGGCCTTACACGGTTCACCAAATGCTGACTGGGAGGACACTAATCCTAGCTGAAATGGACGACGAAGTTTGGCCAAAAGATATCAACGCAAATACAGTATCTAGGATTGTTATTCTCTATGTAATACTTTTTCCATGTTGTAAAGTTGTGCTCCCTCGGCGGGATACGCATAGAACCCACATAGGGTTTCGCCTCTTTAAGACAGAAATTTCCCGAAAAATTGCATTTGTTTACTTGCACATGAACTACGTTATGACCTGACTCCCTCGGCGGGATATGTAGGCGGCCACATCGGCTTCGGTCCCATCTTTAGAAAATCCTTACAATCCCCTTTTGCTTGTAATGAACTACGTTATGACCTGATTCCCTCATGGGGATACGTAGGCGGCCTAAATCGGCTTCGGTCCCACCATTAGGAAATTTTTTTCCTTTATCTCACATATGACAAAATGCACCCGCCTGATCGCCTTGATAGGCCAGGCAAACAACCTACTCAAGACTCGACTTGGTCCAGTTGAAAGTTCATCATCCTCACATATCAGAAACTGGGGCATTTTTTTGGGATCACTGCCAGAGGACGCCGATAAACATGGAAAGGCATCGGCAAACTAAGTTTTCAGCCAGAAGAAGGATTTTGGATAAGACGTTTGCTTTGTTTCACCGCATGTCACTGCTCGACAGACATTTACATATATGTATACTTTCTTATAAGCAAATTATTTTCAACAAATATTTTCATTAGAGTTCGACAAGAATTTTTACTGATATGCATACATACTTTTTTATAAACAAATTATTTTCAACAAATGTTTTCATTAACGGTTAGCCAAGACTGAGAACCAAACATGGGCTACAAGTCCGAATCAGCAGGACATGCAACTATCAATAGCCAAAGCTACAAAGGCAACGCGAATCAACCGCCCCTTCCCCGAACTCACAAATTTTCTTTGAGTACAGGTTCTTCAGGTTGTAAGAAGCAGGAAAGCCACATCACTTATGATCAATTTCCCAAAGAATTTTGACATCACAACTCACCACAAGGATCACGTTCCTGTTTTGCATCTATATAATGACATCATCTTGACCTACAGGGTCCCAACCATTATGTCTGCACAAGGATGTTATTTCGAAGCACATGGAGCTTAAACACAGCAAACCAACATGGAACCATCTATTACAACAAACTGACAGCAAGAACGTCATTTACATCAAACGACGACAAGGATGTCACATCACATTTTCGTCTGGGCGACATTTCAATTCACAGTCCACAAGAGTTTGAATCGGCAGAAGATTCAGCACAACATGGGGCTATCTTTTACAGCATCTCAACGACGTCAACATCATTACAATGACGTCTTCAGCAGGACAGCTATTTTTTACAGCATTATAACGATGTCATCAGCGTTATCATTACAACGACGTTAACAACATTACAACGTCGTCTTCAGTGCAACATCTATCTCTTACAACAAATAACATGACAACAACGTCATCGACGTTATTGCAACACATCAACTATCTTTTACAGCATTACAATGACATCAAAAGCGTTACAACGATGTCATCAGTGTTATCATTACAACGACGTCAACAACATTACAACGTCGTCTTCAGCGCAACAGCTATCTCTTACAACAAACATCATTACATTCTTGCAACAACGTCATCAACATTACATTCTTGCAACAACGTCATCAGCATTACATTCTTGCAACAACGTCATCATAATGACGTCTTCAACACAACACGTCGATACAACGACGACATTAGCGTTACATTCTTACAACAACGACATCAACAACATTACAATGATGTCATCAGCAACACGCGCATACAACATCGTCATCAACAACGCGCACATACAATGACGTCATAAACAACGACGTCAATAGCATTATAACAACATCTTCTACACAATAATTATCTTTTACAGCATTACAACGATATCAACAGCATTACAATGATGTCATCAGCAACACGCCCATACAACGGCGTCATCAACAACGCGCCCATACAACAACGTCATCAACAACACGCCTATGCAACGTCGTCTTCAGCACAACAGTTATTTTTACAGCACTACAATGACGTCTTCCGCACAACATTTATCTTTTACAGCAAAACAATATTACAACAACGTCCTCGACGTTACAGGCAGCACAACAACTGTCTTTTACATCATTACAACGACGTCAACAATATTACAACGACGTCTTCAACACAACACGTCAATCCAACGACGTCATTTCAGGCGCCCACCTCATAATGCGGGTATTTTAATTTCAGTCAGGCGCCCACCTTATAATACGAATATTTTAATTTCAGCCAGACGCCCACCTCCTAATGCGGGTATTTCCATGTTATATTCTCTATAATTTTTTCTCAGCAGTTATACACTAATTATATCTTAAGCTTTAGTTTGCAGGAGTTTTTAATTTGTAGGAACTTCATCACAACGTGGAACTATCTCTTACGGCGAACCGAGGCAAATTGGTCAACGACCTACTTCGAACGTCGATCCGCTCTTTCCCAATAGTTTTGTCACATCTGCGACCAGTGT
Organism: Anisodus acutangulus; assembly: GCA_029783415.1. Classification (NCBI taxonomy): domain Eukaryota; kingdom Viridiplantae; phylum Streptophyta; class Magnoliopsida; order Solanales; family Solanaceae; genus Anisodus; species Anisodus acutangulus. Next base: position 42,817,035 of record CM056506.1, on the reverse strand, counting down.
CATCATAACTCGACACTGGGCAATATTTCTTGAATCCGCACCAACTTTTTCAATGTCATCTCCCTTGAAATTCTGTTTCTACCATGCATACCTAATCTTCCTTCAAGTCCCGTTGATCAGGACGAAATTGACTACTCAGTCAACTTCTTTGCCCGAAAACTCTTTCATCGTCTCCGGCCAAAGAGGGGCATCTGTTGACACCCAATTTTGTCCCGTCTTTTCCAACTTATTTGCAATTTTAAATATTTTTAACACCTCAAAACAATTTTAATCTATATGCATATATATATATATTATTCGCATTTTTTACTATCATTTGCATTTTTTATCATAATCATAAGTTTTATCCGAAAATTCTATGATATTCTATTTTCCGCAAAAATGGCATCGCATTTCCATTTTTTATTAAGCATTAAACATTTTACATATATTATGTTTTATTATTATCACATCTTATACTATATTCTAAATAATTCACATTTTTTTATTCAAAGCATTTTTAATATTAAACCCCTTTTATATTTTTAAATCCATAACCCATTTTCATTTTTCCAACCCAAAACAATTTCTACCCAAACTAATTTCATTCCCCACAAACCAACCCAGCCGAGCCCAAATTATGGCCCAACCGGCCATTCCCTTTAATCCCTAAAAACCCCCAAACTAGCCCACAACCCAATTGGCCCAACACCCGAGCCCAAACTCCCAATTTAAAATCCCCATCGTCCAACAATCAAAATAGCCTAAACCAAACCGGCCCAAGTCTTCCCAACCGAAACCCCAATCGCCCAACACCGAACCCGACCCATCACCCATCGCCCCAAACCCGACCTCCTTTGCTTATCTTCGACCAAATCCCCCAACCCTAAAAAATATCTCACACACACCCAGAACCCCCCCAACTCCCCGCACACCCCTACCCCCCTGCCCCTACGTCGTCAATCTACCCTGACACCGGCGAACCCTCACCAGTTTTTTTCTCTCTCTCACCCTTCCCCAAAAAAAAGCAGAGCAGCAGCAGCATCAGCTCCCCTTTCCTCTTCTAGACAAAGCTTGTAGCTTTGTCCACCATGGAACAGAGGGTGTTTGCTCTATTTTCGTGCTATGAATCACGTGAAGCCTGCAAAACCATCAACGTTTGGACTTTGAAGGATTGCGTTTGACCAATTTCAAAATCTAAAGCCTAAAAATCCCGCCCAAAGGAGCCCTAGAAAACCCTAAGTTCATCTTATAAATATTAGCATGTGGAGTCCATTGAGAGAGGGCTTTTTTGGACGGAAAAACTCTCGGTTCTTCAAAAAAAAATCGAACTAAAAATTCACCATTTTTTCTTAGGCTTGCTCAGAGGCAAAGATAGGCAGAAAAACCCCTCTCGAACAACTTTCGATTCTCAAAAATCCCTTTTTTTTACTCTCGGTCCCGGCTCGGCAAAGCCACAAATATTTTGTTCTGTTCAATCACATAAACAAACTTCTCCGAGCGGGTTGACGATTCGAAACACGCCTTGGTTCGCTACCCGGAGAATGACCGTAAATACATCTCCTCTTAATTTTATTTTCTACATTTTTTGCTTTTTTTTCCTTATTAATTATGTGTTAGTTTAGTTGTTTATGGCCTGTTTGAGTATGCTGGATTTGTTAGTCTGTTTAGTTAACTGTTGGTGCTTAGATATGCTTTGGTTAAGTTCATGTTTAATATGATGTGATGTATATGCTGTTTTAGTACTTGTCTAGCAAGATTATTATATAGGCTACTTGAATGATCAGTCCGATAAATAAAATGTGATGCTTGTTATTATGATTTGTGGCAGTTAATATCTAGATGTGTGATTATAATTTGTTTCTTTTACATGGTTGAGATTATATGAATGTTTGTTCCATAAGATTATGTCTTGATGGTTTGGAAATATGCTATGTTAACCTGTTCATGTGCCTTTATGTGATTGATGGGAAATATAGGATAAATTAGCTTTGAGTATCCATTAGTATGTCTATAAATCTGTGTTTTCTAAGTTTAGGATAGTAAAAAATGTGATAAAAAGCTATGTGTGTATAGGTGTTGGTTTCTAGATGTTGTTTGATCATGTTGGACTGAAAAATATTAAAACCTGCCTGCCTAACGTGTTTGAGAACCATTTTGACCATATGCTACCTTGTATGTAGTGTCATTCCTTATCATGTCTGAGAAATGAAACATTCATGTGTTTAGTTTATAATAAATTGCCCCCTCCCCTGCATATTAGAAGTATTATCCTTTAATGGCTGTTTGGTCATCCCTTGTTTGTCTGATATTTCCATTTGAGTTGGCTATGTATTTGTCAACATTTGTGAGTTTGTATGCCCATCAGTTTAATTATGGGGCTGCCTTGTTTACTTGAGTGCCATCATGCTGGATAATGTGGCCTGAATTGGACCATGTATGCTTGGTCTAGTTGAGAAGACTACACACCCTTTGAAAATGCTTCCTTTTAATAGCCACTTATTTATTTTTCTAAATCTATATGCTTGTCAAGCTAACTATACATTTGGTTTGCCTGATTAAGTGTTAAAATGCATACACAATAGCAATGTAATGTCTCTGAAGTTATAATTAATGCCCTGCCTGTCTGTTTTCATCGTCTATAAGATGTTTGGATCAAATTCACTGCACCTGTCAAGCCTATTTTGTTTCCCTGATTTTGATTACAATTTCATAGGAGTCTGCATGTACATCTGGTTCTGTTGAGAGTATGTGTATCTTCTTAAGATTAATGAGTTAGTCCTATATGTGTGTCTGGTTCACAAATTAGTTAAGACTGTATATTTTGATAATATGATCTCTGCATTAACCAGAAATGTCAATGTCATAGAACAATATGTGATTGTGGACCCCTTATGTTATGAATCAGATCATTCCCTAAGTGTTTGGTTCAGGCTCACTCTTTTAAACTATGCAGTATACCATCAGAACTGCTCCTTTCCTTTCTGCCTATTCACATGATCTGTTTCTTGCATGATTAGTGCCTGAGACCTGAAACTTGAATATGGTCATTTATTTGATTTCATTGTGTGCATTGAAGCTGTGAGGCATTCTTCCTTGTGTATTTGGCATTTTATTATTTTTTTGTAGTTGATTTGCTCATTGTTTGCTTTGAAATACAGGGGACTGTTCTGTTCTTCTTCTTACCTTATAATCTGAGTTTTCAAACATGTAATGGCTGAGAGTCTTTAGAATTGTTAACATGTCCATAATTTTAGCTTAAGCCAAGTCTTTAGTTTGGTTTTGTTTACTGGCTACAAGTTCTGTACTTTGTTAAGATAGTAGTGTAGGCATGATTCTTATCTAAGACAAATTGTTTTTTTCCCCTATTGCTTAAGCTTAGGTACATGAAATATGGGGTTATAAAAATGGATAATCTAGCACAATTAGGCATATGCAAATCCTGTTTGATATGATTACTTGGGTTATTATGCTAACTGGTGTTTTGGATGTTTAAAATAAAAATGCATGATTGATTTGTTCAAATTTGAAATCATGAAGCACATAGAATAAATTGAGATCCAGTGTGGTGTATGCCTATCTGTTTTGCCTGCATTTTCCCTTTTGGTGTTCATTTGAAGTATAAGTTTGATATACATCAGGGTATATGGATTGTATGCCAATATGTATCTAGTATATGAGGTGTGCATGTCAGGTGTATATCTGGTATATCAATCATGTTTGCACACTATGTATATTTTGTTGGGCTCAACCCAGTTCTGCTATCATCTTGTCTGATCTGCCAAAATACAACATTATGTTTGGCTTCTATGCTTCATTTTCTGCTCATGTTCATTTCCGCCTACATGATATAACTTGGGCTAAGCCCAACATCTTATTTCTTTTTTCCATCATTGTCTATTGTCTCTAGTTTGGGGCAATCTAAACATTTGATTTTGTTTCATTTACTGTGGGCTGCTTCATGATTTGGGCCAGTTTGCTCTTTCTTCCTCCTTAAAATTCGAGGATAAATTATGGGCCTATCTTTCATCTTTTGAGTGTCACATTCTATACCACATTCCAAATTTTATGTTTAAAAATACTCGGGCTTTCGGTTCATTTTAAATTGCTAATTAATACCGACTATTTATATATGCATGCCTAATTATATATATTAGCATTTCCTTCCATTTACATCTGATAATTCGGGTATTTTCTAATTCCCCTTCATATTTACTTATGTATATATTTTCATGTTTTATTCTCTAATCTTTTTCTTTTCTTTATTTACATGAAATGCATCGGGAGCTACGAAGAGTTTCGCTATGAGACTCATCATGATCATTGCCGAACGAAGACCCGCACTCACACTCCTTGCATTTTTCAACCTCGGGATTTCAAAACCAATAGGGCGAGATGACATCGTCATTCGTCTTAGTTTTCCATTCATTATTATTCTTCAAATTCATTATTTCTATTTGGGTCTGTAATAATTATTTAACGCTTGTTTGATTTTTAGGATATTTAGAATAATTAGGCCATGAATGGATAATTAATAGGGTAATTTAAAACCGTCGCTAGTTTATTCATTTATAGGCTCGGTTAATTCAAACTTGGAAATCCTCCGCTAGTTTATTTATTTTAGGCTCGTCATGCATATTTAAAATTTTCAAAACCAAACTTTGATTATATTCTGTTCACTTTGTTAATTGTACAACTCAAAATGATTTCCAAAATTACTTCTTTGGCATTATAAGTAATTCGTTTTTCTCCTTACCATTAATTGTCACAAATGCATACTTTTTCCACTTTACATGTATTTTCTTAATATCATACAAATGAATACTTGTACAACATGCATCCCTTTCATTAATTATTTGCAAACATCCTTTTAACTTTATACTTTAAACATGCATTTTTCATAATATAATATTAACCTGAGTTTGACCGGATAACCGTAAGTTAGCGGATCTTAAAGGATGCCTAACCCCTTCCCTTTAGGATAATAAAGAACCCTTACTTAGAATCTCAGTAGTTTCGCAGACCTCAAAATTGGAGTTACATTGCAGCATTTATTTAAATATTTTAGGTGTCCTAATTCACCATAAATAATTAGGTGGCGACTCCTTAATCCATTTACCCAGGAATCACCGGATACGTTGTGCTCCGCTCTGACCTCTCGCGGATCGAAAAAAATAGGGCGCGACACAGGTGAAGAGAGTTCTAATTGATCTCGGAAGCTCAGCTAATATAATACGGCTGAAGGTAGTAGAAGAAATAAACATGACAAACAAGATAGTTCCAGCCTCCAGAACTCTCTTAGGCTTTAATATGTCACAAACCACAAAAGGAGAAGTAGATCTACCGGTGGACGTGATGAGAGTTATTAAGTTGACCAAATTTTATGTCCTCAACGGGGACATGAGGTATGTCATGGGCGGCTTTCCAGCCATGCCCCATGACTCCTCGATCGCGCCATATAGCGCTCTGGCAAGCCTTCTAGCCCCAAGCGTCATGGACAGCCTCGTAGTCTTGGTCGCGTTGAGTGACAAGTGCGTCTGTGCCTATGTCGCCCCATCAACGACCCTCACAAGTGTCTCTAATCTGGTCGTGCCCCAATGTGTGCCTACACCAATGTTGCCCTTGATAGTGTCACTCGTGTCGAGCGCCCAAGCGCCCAGCGCCCGTGTGCTAGTGTCAGCGCCCGTGCCCCGTGTCAGCGCCCGAGTGCCCAATTCTCGTGCCTTACATCCAGTGTCGCGCCTAGTGTCACATGTAGACCCTGATACTGAAGACAAGGTTGTGGCCTCTCAAAGTGCCGCCAATTGCCATGCTCTTACATTGTAATAGTTTAGGCCCTTTTGATGTAAATATAGAATATATTTACTGTTTGTATTTCCATTATATTTTTCTAGCTTAGTTAAGTCTAGTCCTGTTGCTTGGCTTTTTATTTTAAAAGCATATATAGGGGGATCAATCAATCAAACTTTCAAGCAAACATTCAAATCTTTGTTCTGGTGTTTCTTTCCCCCGACACCGTTTTCTTTCGTTGTAATAGATTTCATTAATGCAATCAAACTTTCTTTCCTTCTCAATTCTCTTTTTTGTTCTCTCAATTGCTTTTCACATTGCTTTTCCCGTACAAAACTGACAATATTGTCTAGCCTACGGAGGGGACTACACTGATTGGAAATAGTCTCTCTACCACCATAAAGGTAGGGGTAAGGTGTACGTACAACCCACCCTCCCAGTCCCCACTTCTAGAAATATGTTGGGTATGTTATCATTATTGTTGTTGTTGTATTTGAATATACACAACTATCAATTAATCATTATTAATTAATATATATTAAACATCATTTATTAATATGTTTTCTATTTTATATAAAAATAAAAAGATCAAAAGAAGACTTATTATATAGTGGAGGGGTTAATATATATTAAACATGATCAAGCATATGCTTATTGAGTGAATGACCAATTATAAAAATCTCCTTCAAATCACGAGCCAGTCTAATTGTTTGGCACCAACGGCTCACCTAATATTTTTTGTTATGAAAATGAGATTAGAAGGACGTCTCTTTTATAAAAAGCCAAACCAGTCTTTTTAGTAGAAACCATTGAGATTATTGTCAGTCATAGTCAAGTTGCACAATTTTATTGGGGAGAAAAAAAAAACATGTACTCCTTCCATTCGAATTTATGCGACACTTTTTACTTTTTAAGAGATAATTTAATAAAACTTTGAAGCTAATTTAATTAGATTAATTTAATATTTTAATATTAAATTTTATATATTTGAAAACTATATGAAAAATATTATAAAATGCAATTTTTCTCATATCAATTTAGTGAAAATATACATCTTAAAATGTTAATCAAAATTTATACAATTTAAATTTTGAAAAATAAAAAATATCACATTAATTGAGACATATACACAGTAATAACTAAAGATAAAAATATATGTTACTACATGTTGTGACATGTGGATGCGGGTCAAATAAGAAGTTTGAAATGTATTTGCTGTCTGCTGTATTAATTTCATCATTTCCTTGAGAAGGACCGCCAATGCGTCCTTTTCTCCTATTTCTCGAACAACTTGGCAAGGAAAGAGCATAATTTATCCCTCGTCACGGGTGGTTTTGGAGGTGATTAGAAGCTAATTATTTATGTATTAAATCTTACATAATTAATATTATATTTGGTAACATATTTTTATTATATATAAAATTCAATATAATTAATACAATATTTGATTTGTAAATTAGAAATTTGCATAACTAATATATGTATAAATTACGATGAAGTCTTATTAATAATATCATGTTTAGTAGCATACTTTTATTATGTATAAAATCCAACACAATTAATACAATATTCGATTTACAAATTAGAAATCTGCATAACTAATACATGTATAAGTAGTTGGTTACAATGATGCAGGAAACGGAAATAAATAACTGCTAAGTATTACAACAAACTGAAATTACAATAAACTTGAACAATAAACTGGAACAGTTTTTGATATGCTGAGTTGAGTGATTGCACTATGTCTTTAAGATAATATTGCCCCGTATATATCCTTTCTACGTCCTGGACAATTGTCTCCCAAGATAAAACAACAAATGAGCAAAGGAAACTCAAGTGCTACCGTGAAGAATTTTGAGTAATGAAATGATGCTGGAAGGTCGTAGGAAGAACTGGTTTCGTTTGTATGTTTCAGTGTGTCTCAACAATTGTGCAAATGGTCCTTTTATATAGTTGAATGAGAGGCTTACCAACTGCCCACATAATTGCTGTTACTGGCCAAGTAATGGCAAGTATGGAGGTAGTAATTCACCAAAATAAATGATAAATTGATGTGCAACGAATTGGCATTTAGGAAGATTAATTCAGCCAAAATAAATGGCTGAATTGAGTGTTGGTTGACGTTCCAGAAACCACAAATTTCTCTGCCCAATTTCACTTTCTTGAAGTCCAAAAAGATAATATCAGAAGAAGCACGGCCCACGATCCGAGACCGGACGGGCGGGTGGCGCGCATATGGGCTTTCCTCAAACCGAAACACATCTAGGTCCTCCCTCCTTTAAACACATGGGATACCCCTTGGGGTCCCAAACCCCAAGCCAACCTCGAGACTTATAAACAAAACAATTCTTTTTTCCCCCACCGATGAGGGAGAATTGGTCTCAATACCACACTTTTCCATCCTTCAAACACCTCACTTTGTGGACCAATATCTCTTTCATTTCTCAACGAAATTTGACGATCCTTGGCCCTACGGTCATCTACTTACTTTGTAGATTATGCACGTGTGAAGAACCGAATTCTCCAACTGCGGAACACTAGTGTTTAAGCCGTTAAAGTTGGTCGGACGCAACTCCCGCCAAAGGCAAATTTCCAACATAAGTTACGATGAAGTCTATATATTATTTTACGCAGGATTAAAGATGAATAAGTACATGAATAACTAAATTCTTCATAATTAATTTCTGTATAACTAATACATGTATTACTAATACTTGCATAATTAAAATCAACAACCAAATGATCCATAAGAGCAATAACAACATATCCAGTGTAATTAACGAGTTCTAAGAGCATATCTGGAAAACAATTGCTAATAAATAGGAATAACTTTTTCTATAATGGCAAATCAGAATGCGTAATATTTGGAAGCATAAGTAGGGAGTACTATTTGTTGTATTTATTTCCAAAACCTACCAAAAAATATATTGACACTGTTTGAAGAAGAAATTGTACTGTATAAGATATGCTCATGTTTTTGTAAATCATTACATTGTACTGTACTGTATAAGAGATATATTCTTTTTTTTTTTTTTTTTTTTTTTTTGATAATCCAGTTTCTGTGCTTGCGCGACTACTTCACTGGTATTACCCAGACGTCCTGGAGGTAATAGCAGGTCCTTCAACAACTATCACCAGGTAAATCGCGGGATGTGCTCAGGTGACCGATTTTTACAGGAGCGTACAACTGATCAATGAGACAAGGTCAAATTCCCCAACATGCAGAATTTCTTCGTGCTTGCGGGGAATCGAACCCACGCTGTCCCATGCCAGAGCGCCTTATAGCGCCCAGGCTTTGCCACTGGACTATGCCCCGGAGGACATAAGAGATATATTCTTGTTCGGTTAGTTCTAAAACATATTTAAAATGCTATACAGTTGGCGACTTTTCTTTTTATTTTTCATTCGGTATCCGCATTGAAATCTGACTATATCCAAATTCATACCGCTTAGAGTCTCATTCGATGAAAAACGCTCCGTACCAAATAATTTCCCATAACAAATAAAAGGTTCAGAAGGTATGAATATCTTGTGAAGCATGATATGAAAAGTAGCTACGTCAATAATACTAGAATCCACCTTATATCTTACTCCCTTTATGCAATTTTACGTGACATTTTTTCTTTTTAGGCTGATCGAAAATGACATTTTTTATATTTAGTAATAATTTAACTTTAACTTTTTCATTTTACACTTAATGACATGATTTTATCATCACAAAAATGTCTCGGCATATTTAATACTACAAGTTTATAAAACCTTTTTTTTTAACTCTATACCTAATCAAACAACCTCGCATCGAATTATAGGGAGGGAGACCTTACTTAAAAGCATCCCCTTTGACGAGTGGCATTCGGGTTAAAAAGGTAGGTATGCACTTCTTCCCCAAACTCCAAAACAAGAATAGACAAACCTGATACCGATGGTTAAATTGTCAGACTTTGGGGGGAATTTAAGCAAAACTATAGAAAAAGAACGCGTCAATTATTTGTAATCTATGTGAAAGGGAAAGTCTCGAAGGCAAAACTCCCATCTGTATCAGAGGCTCTTTGATCAGGTGAGATGTAAATTGAGGGATATACACGAGTGACAGCCCTATAAGGGAGAGGACCAACGGGACACGAACCCAGCAACAACCCTTGCAATATTTCAGCAAAGACTGTCACCACACGGATTCGAACCCGCGACGTCGGAGTGGTTGTATCTCAATCACCTTACCACTTACCAACTCGCATGTACCCCTGGGGCTACTCAATTATTAGTAATCAAAATTGACACTTATTTTAACTCCCCAACTATATTGTGAAATGAAGAAAAATAAAATAAATCTGCGAGACTATACGTACTAAAATTATTTCAAATTCGGCGTTCGGAAATTCAATGAATTTCTTGCTAGGTCAACGTTCTTCTCAAACGTCTTTAAGTCGGCTTTGCGAATTTTGCATAATGCCCCCCTATTCTACTTCGATTTTCTTTCCATTGCCCCTCATCTTTTTTAAAATTAAATTGCCACGTTTACCAAATTAAACATAGTTCAAAGTTCTAACCGTGGGTGAATATATTTATTTGATCCAAATAAAGGCACGCGTTATTTTATTGGATTTTTTTTATTGAAATGTATATATAAGTAATTAAGCAATAAGATATTAAGAATACAATGCTTATCATCATAATGATTTATCAATTAGTTCACTTTTTTCAAATACTAGTGCTGCTTACGAAAAATTCTGAATATGCTACAGACTCTAACTACTTGTTATGCTTCACAAATATTATAGAAACGTGGTGGAATTGTAAGTGTTAAATATATACGTGATACACACTTATCATAATTTGTATATCACGGTTTTGTGGCTGATTTGTAGTGTAAATAATTGTATTAATTAGTAATGTACACTTATCATAATTATATGATTCTTATACAACTAGAATAGAGTTTTGTGAGTAGAATATAAATAAAATTTTCCTATTATGAAAAATTATAAATTGTATATATACTCTTTCATTAATTAAAACAATCAAGGATATTATTTCATTCATGGTATCAGAAGTCTAGGTAAAAAATTCTCTCCCTAATTTTTTTCCTCTTCAAGCATCGAAATCCGAGCCTCTACTCTCGATTTTCGTGCTATTTCTCTTCCCTAATTTCTCTTTCAAATCCCTACATCACGTCGTTCGTTGTGGTTATGGCTAAGAACATGTTTCACCTTGCCCTTACTGTTTCTAACATCAAGAATCACATCCCTATCATTCTTGAAATAGAAAATGTCCAATACGCGACGTGGGCCGAACTGTTCAAAGTTCACGCACACTCGCATCAAGTCCTTCTTCACATTATCGTGGCTCCTACTGATACGGAGGTGCCTAAACCCGAGGATGATCCTAAATTGTGGTCGACCCTTGATGCTACCGTTCTTCAGTGGATTTACTCCACTATCTCTACCGACCTATTGCAAACGATTATTGAGCCTGATGCTACAGCAAATGTTACTTGGGATAGAGTACGTGATATATTCCAAGATAATCAAAATTCTAGGGCTGTTACTCTTGAGCAGGAATTCTCTCACGTCAACATGGAAGATTTCTCGAACGTTTCAACTTACTGCAAAAGGTTGAAAGAATTGACGGACCCACTCCGCAAAGTTGGTGCTCCCGTTACCAATGATCGTTTGATCCTACAAATGGTTGCAGGCCTATCTGATGCTTATAATGGTGTTGGTACGTTTCTTCGTCAGAGTAGTCCTCTTCCGCAATTTTATCAGGCCCGTTCCATGTTTACGTTCGAAGAAGTTGGCTTGGCCAAAAAGACGGCTACCGGCGCTAGTCTCGTGGTCATGATGACGTCCTCCACTAATTCCCAAGGTTTTCTTGATAATTCGGGCCAAACCCGTGCTCACGGTGGCGGCAAGAATACTCGAAAAAATAATGGGAAAAATAGTGGAGGCAAACGCGGTGGTTCCGACAGTGGTGGCGATGGCCAGAACAGTGGCAGTGGTCCCGTTCTGATAACAGTGGGCCATCGTCCAACTGGTCCCAGCCATGGGCCCCCTGGCAGTAGGCCTGGGCCAGTGGACAATGGCCCAACGACCCCTATTCTCCAGCGTGCCTAGCTCTTGGCCAGTGGGCTGCCCAGAATTATTTTTGGCTCAATAAGCAGTTTTCCAGTGGATTCCGCAATACCTCTAGGCCGGGGCAGCAAGCAGGTGTGCTTGGGCCTCGGCCTCTGCAGGACCACCATGCACCGGCCCCCACTCAAACCGACATTGAAGCCGCGATGCACACACTTGGTTTAAATCCCCATGACTCGAATTGAAAAATTGCTATGACCAACGAATATAATGCTCGGATTGATAATAAGACGTGGGAGTTGGTACCCCGTTCTTCTGGTGTTAATATTATTCGATCCATGTGGATTTTTCGTCATAAGGATAATTCTGATGACTTTTTTGCAAGGCATAAGACTCGTCTTGTAGGTGATGGTAAGACTCAACAGGTTGGCATGGATTGTGGTGAGACATTTAGTCCGGTGGTCAAGCCGGCTACCATTCGCACTGTGCTCAGCTTGACTCTTTCGAAAGCATGGCCTATTCATCAGTTAGATGAGAAGAATGCTTTCTTACATGGTAATCTTAAGGAGACAGTTTATATACATCGGCCCTTGGGTTTTATAGATCCCAAATATCCTCATCATGTCTGTTTATTGAAGAAGTCCTTTTATGGGCTTAAGTAGACCCCACGGGCTTGTTATAAGAGATTTGTAGATTATATTTCATCTATTGGGTTTTCTCACAGCAGATCTGATAATTCGTTGTTCATCTATCGTCGTGGTACTTATCTGACTTACATACTATTATATGTGGATGATATTATCTTAACTTCCTCTACTGATGCTCTGCGCCAGTCTATCATGAATATCGTAGTTTTGCAGGGGCTCTTCAGTATCTTACATTCATGAGACTAGACATTACATATGTCGTGCATCAGGTGTGTTTGTTTATGCATGATCCTAGGGTCGAGCACATGAATGCGCTCAAACGCATTATTCGATACATCTAGGGGACACTTGACTATGGCTTACTTTTATATCCTTCATCGGCGTCTACGCTTGTCTCGTATACAGATGTTGATTGTGGTGACTGTCCAGACACCAGACGCTCTACGTCTGGCTATTGTATGTTTCTTGGTAATAACTTGGTCTCCTGGTCTGCCAAGCGCCAGTCGACTTTATCACGCTCTAGTGCAGAGGCCAAGTATTGAGGGGTAGCCAATGTGGTCTCTGAATCATGTTGGTTACTAATCTTCTTTTAGAGTTTCATTGTCCTAATTAGAAAGCTACCTTGATTTATTGTGATAATATTAGTGCCATCTACCTTTCTGGTAATCCGATTCAACACTAGCGCACTAAACATATGGAGATGGATATCCACTTTATTCGCGAAAAAGGTAGCTCGTGGACAAGTACGCGTTTGTCATGTTCCTTTCAGGTATCAAATTGCAAACATTTTTACCAAAGGTCCTCCCTCAGTCCTTTTTGAAGATTTTAGGGACAATCTCAGCGTACGAAGACCGTCCACTATGACTACGGGGGTATGTTAAATTTATACACTTATCATAAGTAGTGTATATCACGTTTTTGTAGCTATATTGTACCCGTGTGCTTACCCATTCATCAATCACATAGCTAGAATTTTGGACAAGCAATGTTTGTTTATTTCTATAATAATTCAACTTGTAAATGAATTTGAGATTATGATGGAATTAAGATGTTACTTGTCTCAAATTGAAATTATTTTTTTCATCTTTTAAATTGTGCCAATCTATTGTATTCTAAACATGTATATATGAAATTTCCTGAATGACACCTTTTACTAAAGAGTATCGCTAATAAAAGATCTTGAATTCAAGTTCGGTAATAAAAAATCTTTCGAGGAAGTTTTTCACGAAAATTTGAATTACTTAAGTCAATAAATTTCGATCATATTGGTTTTGGAAAAAAAAAATTCCAACCTATTCAACCAAACGCCATTAGACATTTCTTTTCTCACTATTTTCTCTAATGATGTTTTGTTGAAAATATTTACACCGATATCCTTTTTGCAAACCAAGAAAATGAAAAAAGTAGTCCTCGAGCATAGCTGAATGATAAATGAGGTGAATTTAAACTTCAGCTGGAGTTCTGCAATGTGGGTTCAAATTTTGGTGGAAGCATTTTGCTCTCTTTTGGGATAGGACCTTGTAGGTAATATCAGTTGTTCTGTTCTCAAAACCGGATCATTCAGGCACATCTCGTGATTTATTGATAATAGTGTTGAGGAATCGATACTACTATCTCCAGAAATAGTAATATATAAAAAAATGAAAAAAGTAACTTTCTCAAAAAAGGAGACCAGTCAACTAACGCCGTTTAAATATTCCCTTCTCTCTCTGTTTGCCAGTTGCCATATACAACTCCTACTCTACATCTACACTAATTATCCCACCACTTCCGTTTAACCAAACAGCGCTCCATTCAACGCGTGGGCCACACGCTAACAGTAAAAGTAATTATATTCCATGGATTAAGGTCTCGCTAGGCGCGGTATCCGAAAAAGATGAAACTACATGATCTATTATTACTCTGCATTTAAAAAATTATTTTCATGACTCGAATTAATGATCTTCTGATCACACACAATAATTTTACCAATTACGTCAATTCTCTCCTTCAATCTACAATTAATTAAAATACACTATTTGATTTTTTTCTTATGAATATTTTTAAATTTGTCATAATTATTAATAGTTGTTACATTATTTAATTATCCAATATTATGTTACATTATATACTGTTACCTTATATTTAATAACAATATAATTTTAAGAAAAGCTACGACAAGACATATTTCTTGTATAAAAAAAATATACATTCGGATTAATTAAACATCATATATATTTTATTAAATATCACAGGAATTAAAATCGAAATATATACTTATAATTTAAGAATAAAAAATTACTACTCTATTATCTCAAACAAAAAAAAAACACGCTCCTTACCCCCCCTCTCCTCCACGCGTCTTCGTGTTTATAAACTCTCTTCTTTTCTCCTTTCTTCTTTCCCTTTCACTTTCTTCAACGCTCCGTCATTTTCCTCTCTTCATTTTTTCCCTCCTAGTTAAGCTTTTTCTTTTTCCGGCGATCCAAATCGGAGCATAGTTTGAGTTCTGAGTATTCGATCTAAGAGAGTTTATCGGGTCAAGTTCGGATCTCTCCGGCTACAGATGTCTTCGTACTGGTGTTACCGGTGTACGAGATTTGTTAGAGTTTCATCTGGGAACGACGTCGTTTGTCCTCACTGTGATAGTGGATTTATTGAAGTTGCTGAAGGTAATAATATCGAGTCGCCGGGATCTCGCCGGAGATTTCCTATGTGGAACGAAAACCGGCCAGATTCAGATCGTAGTGTCAACATGAGTGGTTCTCGCCGGAGCAGACGTAATCGAGGCGATAGATCTCCGTTTAATCCAGTTATTGTTCTTCGTAGTCCATCTGGAGCTCCTCCCGGAGTAGATGATGAAGCTGCTGCAGAAGATCGGAGTTACGAGCTTTACTATGACGACGGTGAAGGTTCCGGTCTTCGACCGTTGCCGCCGACGATGTCGGAGTTTTTGATGGGATCTGGATTTGACCGATTGCTTGATCAGTTAGCACAGATCGAGGTAAACGGTTTTGGCCGGCCGGAAAATCCACCGGCATCGAAGTCGGCGATCGAATCAATGCTGATAATTCAAATAGCTTCGAACCACGTAAACTCCGAGACTCATTGCGCTGTTTGTAAAGAAGCTTTCGATTTAGGATCTGAAGCTCGAGAAATGCCTTGTAAACACATCTACCATTCCGATTGTATACTTCCATGGCTATCTCTTCGAAATTCGTGCCCCATTTGCCGACACGAATTGACGGCGGAATCACCGAAAACTACTACGAATTCCTCCGATATTGGAAACTTTGCTCGGTCTCGAAACGATGAAGAAGCGATGGGGTTGACAATATGGAGACTTCCGGGAGGTGGATTCGCCGTCGGAAGATTTTCCGAGGGACGGAGAGGAGCCGAGAGGGAACTTCCAGTAGTGTATACGGAAATGGACGGCGGATTTAACAATGGTGTACCTAGAAGAATAGCTTGGAGATCAAGGAGGAGCAATACAAATCGAAATGGCGGTGGAATAAGCCGAATTTTCAGCAATTTGGCGTCGTTTTTCCGGCGATTAACACCGTCTTCTCAACGGCAATCGCTCTCGATACATTCGAGTAGTTCGGACTCAACCGGGTCGGGTTCTGGATCTGCTGTTTTCAGGAGTCGGAGTGTGTCGAGTACTTCAATGTTTAGTAGGTATTTGAGGAGAAGTAGAAGAAATTGGGTACCAGAAGAAAGTAATGGAGTAACCAGATGGTAATTAGTACTCCTTTGGGGGTAAAAATGTCAATTTCCAGTTATTACTTGCCGAGTCGAAGCACTATGAAAAAAAAATTTGTTCATAAAGCAATCGACTAGAAAAAGATGGCCAATATGTCATTTTTCAATTATTACTTGTTGAGTTGGAGCACGAAAAAAATATAAAATTTGTGGTTAGAGCAGTCGACTAGAAAAAAAAGCCCCGGCCTATATTGAGAAATGTGGCATTGTTTCTCATACGCCTTCTTTTTTAGTTGTCTACCAAAGAAGTCGTCTAAAAAAGAATAATATATTTCTTTATTTGATATAATTTAATTTTAAATTTTGTTTTTTACGTAAAATGAGATGATCTATAACTATATAAAATATTTTTAATTTATTTTAGATTATAAGATTCAAAAGTCTTTTATTTTTTAAAATGCGTGTCAAAAGAAAATATATCACATAAATTGAGAAGGATGGAGTATTTATTTTGGGTTCATTTTGTGACAATGAAATGTAGAAAGAGAGGCCATTTTGAGGGAATCTGTAAATAGAGAAGCCTTTTGCTGTGGAATTCAATTACTTTTTTTTAGGGTCATTTTCTTGAATTTAGCAGTATGATCAGTAATAGAAAGACAATTCTAACTTCTTTAAAATGTTCATTTTTATTATTTTGGCAGCAATTGAAAGAATTTGCTTAGCTGTGAATAGTTTTTGTTCGATTTTGTTGAATCAATTTGTGAACTCTTTTTCTGTATTTCTCCTGTCTGCTGATTATAGGAAAGTTCTGTTTTTTTATCCCTATTTTCTAACAGTTTTAGAAGAGTGCTGGATAGAGATCTTAACGTTAGGGATAGAGCCTTTCTTTCATAATCAAATGAAACTGTAGAATCCGATGGTGCTTCTTATTGATCACAAATCGCTTGTTATCACACTGTACTCATTTGTAAGATCAACTCTTAGATGCGAAAATTAAATGATGTAGGGGAAATGAAATGTTGGATTGAATCGCAGCAGCCGGGCTAAAAATAGATATGAGTGATGTAATGAGGTCTTCCCCACTTACCTTAGACGGAAAAAAGATCGCAGCTTTGCACTTGGACCATTTTGTTATTGCTGCAATACTACAAGAACAACACTGAGCTAATCATACTCATTAAAAGTTCTTGTTATTATGGTCTATTTAAAGCACTATGCTACTTTTAAATTTCTCTGTGTAATTTAGACTGATATTTAGTTGAATTCTTTAGCTCATGAGCTTTCAATTCGGATTTTTTTGCCTAGATTGGGCAGGGAAAGTCACATTTGAGACCCACAAAAAAAACTTTTAGCATGTGTGATAGAAACAGTGGTCTTTTCAACTGCCTAACCTTTAGGCAAAATCACTTAGATTTCTGATATAAATGATAGCAACAAGTAGTTAGTGAAATAATCAAAATATGCAGAAATAACTTGATATCTAATGGATGGTAACAAGGACAAGCAGCTCGTCATTAAAGATTGTGATGTGGTGGTTGGCAAGTACATTCCATCCTTCATAATAATTCTCCGGTTCGAAATCTAGGAATAAAGTCGTTTTCGATAAAGAGAGTTTTACTCTTCAAAATGAAACTTTTCTTATGCAAATCAAGATCATTCGGACCTCACAGCGGATACTAAACGATGACAATGTCAACATACACAGTATAATCCACAAATGGGGTCCGGAGAAAGCGAATACCAAATATCCGATACGTAAAATATATATTTTTGAAAAGAAGAAACAGCTCATGGTCCTATGGTGATGCTGGAGGCCCGGAAAACATCAAATTTCTGTGCTGATTTGCTTGTTAGGTGCTCTTATTCTTGACCATATGAATTTCCTTAAAACTTAATGGAGTTGCTGAAGATTAGCTGGAAATTACTGGCAGTTAACTTTTGAAAAGATGTTCCCAACAGTGAACATTTGCTTTGTTTTCTTCTTTTTGTTTTTAATTACAATAAAATCAGTCTTGGGGTGAGAAAAAAAAGAAATTGATGTTGAAGTTTCAATGAAATAACCTTATTGGACAGACAAATTACTGAAAATCGGAGGTTTCTTCATGGAAATTACAATATATAAAAGCCTCACAACATATTAAGGCTAAGCAATTCGAGGTTTTTGTTCGGGCCACCGTTTCTATTGTACAAACCTAGTCGGTTAATGACTTCGTAAGAATAATTAATTTATTTCCTCAATTATTCTCTTTCAAAAGTGAGGGTAATATACCCTAATACAATCATAATTTAGGCTGGACTTAGGTTATCTAATCTACCTACTATATACAATTGATTCTTACTATCAATCACACAAATTACTAAATAATTATAATAAATACAATATTTATTATAATTATTCTATCACTCCACCGCAGTCGAAGCGGGAGGTAGGCGTATGCTGAGGCTGTCCCGAAAATCTTCAAATAAAATCAGCGGTAGACCTTTAGTAAAAATATCTACAATCTGATAGCGGGACGGGACATGTAACACACGCACTTGTCCATGTGAGACCTTGATGCTTTTGAGCGGCATAAAACATGTCTTGTAGGTGATGGGAAGACACAACATGTTGGTGTGGATTGCGGTGAGACATTCAGTCCGGTGGTTAAACCGGCAACTATCAGAATAGTCCTTAGTCTAGCTCTGTCAAAGGCATGGCCACTTCATTAGCTAGATGTCAAAAATGTATTTCTTCATGGACAACTACATGAAAATGTTTACATGTACCAGCCTTTGGGTTATAGGGACTCTAAATATCCCAATCATGTGTGTCTGCTCAAGAAATCATTATATGGGCTAAAGCAATCCTCCAGGGCATGGTACAAGAGGTTTGTATATTTTGTCTCACATATTGGTTTTTCCAACAACCGTTTCGATCACTCTTTGTTTATCCATCGTCAGGGTAATAATATTGCTTATCTTCTTTTATATGTGGATGATATTATACTAACCGCCTCAT
The DNA here is from genome assembly GCA_029783415.1 of Anisodus acutangulus. NCBI lineage: Eukaryota > Viridiplantae > Streptophyta > Magnoliopsida > Solanales > Solanaceae > Anisodus > Anisodus acutangulus. Next base: position 42,797,872 of record CM056506.1, on the reverse strand, counting down.
CAGATGTTTTTCGCAAGTCCATCATGTCACAGCTTGGTTCTGAATTTGCAATGAAAGATCTAGGGCCACTACACTACTTTCTAGGTATAGCCGTGACACGTCATGCATGTGGTTTATTTCTATCCCAAAAGAAATATGCAAATGAGATTGTTGAACGTGTTAGCATGTCCTCCTGTAAATCTTCGGCAACTCCAGTGGATACTAAATCCAAAATGAGTGCATCCTCCGGCAAACCGTTTGTCGATCCGACATTCTACCGCAGCTTGACAGGGGCCCTGCAGTATTTGACATTCACCATACTGGAAATTTCTTATGTTGTGCAACAGGTATGCCTTTTCATGCATAATCCAATAGATGATCATATGCATGTTCTCAAACGCATTGTGCAGTACATTCAGGGCACTCTAGAGTATGGCCTCCATCTATATCCATCATCGACATCCTTACTTGTCGCTTATGCAGATGCCGACTGGGAGGGTGTCCGGACACCAGACGCTCTACGTCTAGTTATGGTGTATTTCTTGGTGATAACTTGGTATCTTGGTCCTCGAAACGGCAAGAAACCTTATCTAGATACGGTGCCGAAGCAGAATACCGAGGTGTTGTCAATGTTATGTCTGAATCATGCTGGCTTCAGAATCTTCTCCTCGAACTCCACTACCCAATTCCGAATGCCACATTAGTATACTGTGATAATGTTAGTGTCATCTACCTATCATTAGGGGGACGTGGTACCAATTCCCACGTCCTATTTTTAATAAGAGCATTAAATTCATCATTCATAGCCAATTTCTAATTCGGGTCATTAAGGGCTGCCATGGGATTACGAGGTAATGGTGATTTTGAGACTTGGGTGTGTAGGCTATATTTGGTGTTGGGTTTGACAATGTCGTGTTGACTACGAGTGACAGGCCGAGGGACTGGAAGTGGGGCCATAATTGGAATAGTGGAAACTGGGCCAGAACTGCCAGCATTAACTGGGCCAGTGGCGGTAAAACTGGCCCAGTTCGCTGGTCAGTAACTGCCCGAGAATGGGCCACTATTTCAGAGCCCAAATTATTTGGGTGAATTGGGTCGGTCGAAACAGTGGCTATGTGGTGGTTATGGGCCACTGTTTCTAGGCCTAATTCACCCAAATAATTTGGGCTGGCCGAAACAGTGGCAGTGGGACCTGATAGACGGTGAGTCAAATACGGGGATATGCCATCATCTAGAAAACCATAGGTAGGAGGTTCAGACACATGCAATTTTGTAAATTGGAAAGTGGTTTAATCGAAGAGAACGTGACGACTCATAATGATTTTATTGGAGGAGAGGTCGTAACATTTGTAATCTCGATGATTGGAAGGATAACCCAAAAAAATGCAAGGAGTAGACCAGGGTTGTAGTTTTTTGATGTTGGTGGATGGAAAAAGAGGATAGCACAAACAACAAATACCCGTAAGTGAGAATAAGATGGGTCCCGCAAGTATAGGATTTTTAATGGGCCTTGATATGACAATTTTTTGTGGGGCAGTATGTTCAATAAATACATAGCCATTTATAGTGCATGATGCCAAAAAGATGGAGTTAGTGTGGCATGAGCAAGGGATGTTCTAATAATGTTATTGATGGTTTGAATTTTTCGTTCCGCCTTCCCATTTTGTGAGGATGTGTGTGGGCATGAAAGGCGGAAATTTAAACCATTTGAGTTGCAAAAATCCAAAAAATGCCTATTATCAAACTCCCTACCATTATCACATTGAATATTTTTGACATCCCGTTCAAACTGTTTCTGGATGAATGCTCTAATAACAAGAAATGTGGAAAAGACTTGTGATTGTTTTGACAAGGGAAATGTCCACAAAAAATTAGAGTAGTCATCTAGTAATAATAAATAATATATATGGCCCGAAGAGCTCAAAACAGGTGATGTCCAAATACCACAATGGATGATATCAAAGGACATAAATGTGCATAAATTAGAAGAAACAAATGGCAATTGAACATGTTTCCCAAGTGGACATGAACGACACATATTAGAATTACGTGTTTGAGTACATGAAATAAAATTATTTTGTTTGAGAGAGGCTAAAACAGGTGCCCCGAATGACCAAAGCGTTCATGCCATAACGAGGGTGCAAAAGCAGCAAAAGTGAAAGGTAACTTGGTTCGTTGGTTTGGTAATGTAATTGGATAGAGCTCCCCTTGACTATCACATCTCATGAGAAGCATCCCCGTCTGAAAATCCTTCATGAAAAATCCAAAAGGGTAAAAAACAACAAACACCCAATTATCAGTAGTAAATTTTCTAACAGACACCAAGTTTTTGATTAATTGTGGAGCATAAAGAACATTCTGTAAATTAATGGTGGGTTCGGTGGTGACAATTTAGTAGAACCATGACCTCGAATTGGAATAGAATGACCATTTCCGACAATTATACAATTATTTTTGCTCAAATTAAAATAGGACGAGAGATTACCTTGGGAGGACGTCATATGTGACGTCGCTCCGGAGTCCATATACCAATTTGCATCGGGAGGATTAAGTCCAATGGTATGCATGGTAGACTCAATATCCGTTGGGCTTGCCACTGCCGAATGGGCCTCCTGCCATTGGTTCGGTAGTGGCCCAAAGTTGCTGGAATTGCTGGCTGCACTATTTATGGGCCCAAAGTTTTGTGTCCCAAAACTGGTTTGCTGCTGCTGGTAACCCGTGCCCTGGCCAGTAGGCCTTAGACTGGGCCTGGCCTAGTTACCCGATGGGTAATGGCAAGGTGGCACAACCCAAGGCCACTGCTAGGCCCACTGGTTTGGGCTACCGCCCCACTATGGCCTGGGCCGCCACTGCTGGCCGCCAGAGCCGTTGTTCCTGCTGCCGTTTCCGCCACCACCTCCGCCATTGGAATTTCGGTTGTCACTATTTTTGCCATTTCGGTTATTTCCACCTTGATTTTTACCACCGTTTTGTCCTTTTTATCCCCGATTGTGTTGTATAGGCTCAAAGTTTGTGGTAGTGTCATTGGCTATTATGGCGGATTTGAAACGGTTGCGGCATTTTTGGCAAAACCCGCCTCTTCAAGAATAAGCATTGAAAGGGCTTGCTAAAAAATGGTAGAGGATTGCTTTGTCGGATAAGCGTTCCCACGCCACTATACGTGTCAGTAAGACCGGCAACCAATTGGAGAACCAATCGATTGTTGGTAACTGGCGAACCAACATTTTTTAGTTGATCCGACAAGACTTTTAGGCGTTGACAATATGCCGATGCATTCGGAAAATCTGCCATATCGGTGGTGAAGAATTCTTGCTCCAATGTGACGGCGTGAGAATTTTTGTTGTCTTGAAAAATATCCCGCAAGCGATTCCAGGCTTCCATTGCCGTAGAGTCTGGTTCCATTATTGTGTGCGACAAATCATGAGAGATAGTTGCCTAAATCCATGAAAGAATTGTGGCATCAAGTGTTTCCCATAGTTCTTTGTCATCATCTCTCCTTTCCTTTTCTATTTGCAGGTAGGATAATGTGATGAATAATCCGGTGGGAACGACAATAAATTTTAAAAAGCTCCGCCCAAGTAGCATAGTAAACATTTTCCATCTCAAGAGTGATGGAAATATGTGTTTTGATATTAGAAATGGTAAGGGCATGGTGGAATGTGGATTTGGAGACAAACATTGTTGACCGGAAAAAGAAGGATAATAATGAAAGAAATAAAAATAATGCAAAAATGGTGGTCGGCCGGTGGTGGAGGGAGGAGGATGGCCGAAATTTGGAGAGAAAACTATGTAGGGTAGGATCTTTTTCCTAATCTTCTAATACCATGTAAGAATAATTAATTTATTTTCCTCAATTATTCTCTTCCAAAAGTGAGGGTAATATACCCCTAATACAACCATAATTTAGGCTAGACTTAGGCTATCTAATCTACATGTCATATACAATTGATTCTTACTATCAATCACACTAATTACTATACAATCACACTAATTACTAAATAATTATAATAAATACAACATTTAATATAATTATTCTATCAGACTTGAATACATTTTCCCCCCTTGTCTTCTCAAAATCTATATCAACAAGTGGTATTTTATTTCATTTTATTTAACATTATTTGACTGAAAAAGTAATTTATAGAAGTTTATTTATAAATAGGATAAATAAATACTATATAGTAAAATTATTATTATATGTTATTCATTTTAATTTATGTGTCTTACTTTTCTTTTTAATATTTTTAAAAGATTATCTCTTTTTTATATTTTGTAGTAATTGTTTCTCCCAACATTCTCATATTACCCTTGATCACACTCTTTTCTAAGTTATAGGAATGACATAGTATGTCTTGGACCATAAGATATAAAATATATTATTGGTATATTAGAGTACCACATTTAGTTTAAAGATACAAGTTTTTAAAGCTTTTTTTTACTTTATTAAATTTCATGTCCGGTCAAATTAAGACACATAAAATAAGACGAAGGGAGTACCAAATTTTATAAGAACACCATTAATGAACGTAGTGGAATGTTTGAATCCTTTCATCCTTAACTAAATATTTTAGATTTCGAACTTGAAAATGAAGAACCTTATGGTAAAAATGAGTGTTGAACACCCGTCGGCTACAATTAGAATGTTGTGAGGATTGTAAGAATATTTTCCTCCATTGTAACATTCTAAAAGTATGGTAATTATACCACAAATACAACATCATCTAAGGCTAGGATTAAGACATAATTATGCTAGGATTGTGCTATTAGTTGACTAACTAATCTACCTACCGTATACATATGATCTTAATATCAATTACAATTATTACTAAATAATTACAATAAAAATGCTATTAATTATAATTATTCTATCACACCCCGCAGTCGAAGCGGGAGGTAGGCGTATGCTGAGACTGTCCCGAAAATCTTTAAATAACACTAGCGGAAGACCTTTAGTAAAAATATGTGCAATCTGATAGTGTGACGGGACATGTAAGACACACACTTGTCCGCGAGCGACCTTTTCGCGAATAAAGTGAATATCCAGCTCAATATATTTAGTGCGTTAATGGTTAACCGGATTACCAGAGAGATAAATAGCACTAACATTATCACAGTACACCAATGTTGCCTTCGAAACCGGACAGTGGAGCTTTAGAAGAAGGTTCCGGAGGCAATAGTATTCAGACACTACATTGGCAACACCTCGGTATTATGCTTCAGCACTGAATCTGGACAACGTCGCTTACCGTTTTGAGGACCGAGATACCAAATTATCACCAATGGATATACTATAACTACACGTGGAGTGTGTGGTGTCCAAACATCCTCCCCAATCGGCATCCGTGTAGGAAACAAGGGTGGATGTCGACGATGGATATAAATGCAAACCATATTTTTGAGTACCCTGAATATAACGCACAATGCGTTTGAGAACATGCATGGGATCCTCCATCGGGTTATGCATGAATAGGCAGACCTGTTGCACAACATAAGAAATTCCTGGCCTTGTGAATGTGAGATATTGTAGGGACCTTGCAAGGTTGCGGTACTGTGTCGGGTCGGCATATGGCTTACTGGAGGAGGCACTCAACTTGGGTTTTGTATCAACTAGAGTTTCCGAAAAGCTTACAGGATGACATGCCAGTACGTTCAACAATCTCTGCTGCGTACTTCTTTTGGGATATAAATAAACCACTTGTATGACGTGTCACGGCTATCCCTAAGAAGTAGCTTAGTGGCCCTAGATCTTTCATAGCAAACTCAGAGCCAAGCTGTGATATGATGGAATTGTGAAGAGCATCGGATGAGGCATCAATATAATATCATCCACATATAAAAGAAGGTAAGAAATATTATTACCCTGACGGTAGATGAACAAAGAGTGATCATAACGACGGTTAGAAAACCCAATATGCGAAACATAATTCGCAAACTTCTTGTACCAGGCACTGGGGCTTGTTTCAGCCTATATATTGATTTCTTTAGTAGGCACACATGTTTTGGATAAGTGGAGTCTCCGTATCCCAAAGGCTGGTACATGTATATTGTTTCATTTAACTAAGAACCATTCTTATAGTTGTCAGTTTAACCACCAGACTGAACGTCTTACCGCAATCCACACCAACCTGTTGTGTATTCCCATCACATACAAGACGGGCTTTATACCGCTCAAAAGTACCATCAGATTTTTCTTTGTGACTGAAAATTCACATAGACCGAATTACATTAGTATTAAGGGGATGGGGGACCAACTCCCATGACCTATTTTTAATAAGAGCATTAAATTCATCATCCATAGCCATTTTCCAATTCGGGTAATTAAGAGCAGACACAAGATTACGAGGAAATGGTGATTTTGTAACCCGAGTGTGGTGGATATATTTGGTATTGGGTTTGAAAATGTTGTGTTGACTGCGGGTAACTAGACGTTGGGCTGGAAGTGGAATTGGGCCAATAGGAGGGACGGAACTACCTCAGTGGGCAGTGAGTTGGCCGTGACCCAAGCCACTGCCAGGGAATGGGCTACTTGGCATTGGGCTGTCAGGCAGAGGACTATTGTTCCCAGTAGTGGCTGGGCTCAGGTACAGAGGCCCAGACCGTTGGGCAGTGTTGGGCTGCGGCTGGGCCACTGTTTCTGGGCCCAATTCTCCCCGATTTTCTGGCCTAGCCAAAACAATGGATTTGGAACGGTTAAAATAATGTTGGGCCAAATATGGAGGTATGCCATCATCTAGGAAATCATAGGTAGGAGGTCCGAACCCATGCATTTTGGTAAATGGAAAATTTGTTTCATCAAAGATTACATGACGACTCATAATGATTTTATTGGAGGATATGTCGTAACATTTGTAACCTCGATGATTGGAAGGATAACCCAAAAAATGCAAGGAGTGAACCGGGGTTGAAATTTGTTGATTGTGGTAGATGGAAAAAGAGGATATCATAAGCACCCAAACATCCGTAGATGAGAATAAGACGAGTCCCTTAGGTATAAGATTTTTAGAGGAATTTGATAGGACAAGTGTTTGTTGGAAAGTATGTTCAGTATATATGTTGCCATTTGTAGTGCGTGATGCCAAAAGGATGGTGGTATTGCGACATGGGCAAGAGATGTTCTTATAATGCTATTGATGGTTTGGGTTTTTCTTTCTGCCTTTCCATTTTGAGAAGAGGTGTGAGGACATGAAAGACGAAAAGTTAAACCATTAGCATTGCAAAAATCCCAAAAGACCCATTATCAAACACCCTACCATTATCACATTGAATATTTTTAATATCTCGTTCAAATTAATTTTAGGCGAATACTCTAAAAGTGACAAATGTGGTGAAAAATTATGATTTTTTAGACAATGGAAACGTCCACAAAAAATTAGAGTAATCGTCTAGCAAGAACAAATAATATCTATGGCCCGAAGAGCTCAAAACGGGTGATGTCCAAATAACACAATGGATAATATCAAAAGGCATAAGTGTGCATGAATTAGAAGAAACAAATGGAAATTGAATATGTTTTCCAAGTACACATGAACGACATATATTTGAATTGCGTGTTGGAATACATGAAACAAAATTATTTTGTTTGAGGGAAGCCAAAACAAGTGCTCCCGGATGACCCAAACGTTCATGTCACAATGAAGGTGCTAAAGCTGCAAAGGTGGATGGTAACTTGGCTCGATGATTAGGTGTGGTGATTGGATAGAGCCCGCTATGACTATCACATCTCATTAGATGTATCCCCGTCTGAAAATCCTTCACGGAAAATCTAAAAAGGTCAAAATCAACAGACACTCAATTATCAGTAGTAAACTTTTTAACCGAAACCAAGTTTTTAATTAATCGTGGAGCATGAAGGACATTCTTTAAAAATAATAGTGGGTTTGGTGGAGACAATTTGGTAGAACCATAACCACGAATTGGAATAGAATGACCATTTTCAATAATTATACCATTATTTTTGCTCAAATCAAAATAGGATGAGAGATTACCTTGGGAAGACATCATATGAGACGTCACTCCGGTGTCCATGTACCAATTTACGTCGGGGGGATTAAGTCCAAAAGTGTGCATGTCGGATATAATATTGGTTGGGCTAGCCACTGCTGAATGGGCCTCTTGTCACTGGTTCGGCAGTGGCCCGAAAGCTGTTGAGCTACGTCCAACGTTGCTGGGCCCAAATCCAGTAGGTTGTTGGCTGGCAGTGTGCTGGCCAGTTTACCTTGGACTGGGCATGGCCCAATTTCCTGAAGGAAATGGGCAGCAGGACACAGCCCAAGGCCACTGCCAGGCCCATTGTGGTGGTCCGCTGCACTACTAGGCTCGGGGCTGCCACTGGTGGCTGGAATTTTGCTGTTGGCCGCATCCCCTGGCGCCTGTTCCGCCATCGCTAGAATTCCGGTGGCCTCCACCTTTGTCACCACCACGACCATTACCACGATTTTTACCACCATTTCATCATTTTTGTTCCCAGTTTGATGGCATATTTTCAAAATATGTATTAGCTTCATTAGACGAGGCAACAACCATGGCGAAATTCGATACGATAGCAGTCTTTTTGGCGAAACCCGCCTCTTCAAGAATATGAATAGAGTGGGCATGATAAAAAAGTGGTAGAGGATTACTTTGACGGATGAGCGTACCCACGCCACTATACGCGTCGGTAAGGCCGTTAACCAATTGTAAAACCAACTGATTGTTTGTAACCGACGAACCAACGTTCTTGAATTGATCGGATAAAACTTTGAGGCGTTGACAATAAACGGATACATTCGGAAAGTCCGTCATGTCAGTGGTGGAGAATTCTTTCTCTAGAGTGACAGCTCGGGAATTCTTGTTATCTTAGAAAATATCCCGTAAGCGATTTCAAGCCTCCATCGCCGTGGAATCGGGTTCCATAATTATATGCAACAAATCGCTTGAAATGGTTGTATAAATCCATGAAAGAACTGTCACATCAAGTGTGAGCTATAGTTATTTTTCATCATCGATGTTTAACACCTTTTCCTTGTCTTTTTTCGGTGGGATTATGTGATGAATAACCCGGTGGGAGTGACAACATATTTTAAAGAGCTCTGCCCAAGTTACGTAATTAACATTTTCCATCTCAAAAGTGATAGAACTATGAGTTTTGAGGTTGGAAACGGTAAGAGCGGGATGAAATGTGGATTTAGAGTCAGACATTGTTGACGGAAAAAAGAAAACAAAAATATTAAAAAATAAATTTTGGTGATCAACCGGTTGGTAGGAGGGGGGAGGGGGCGACGGTGGAGGGTATAATTTTTAGACTAGGTTCTTGTCCCTAAACTCTTGATACCATGTAAGAATATTTTCCTCCATTGTAAAAATCCAAAAGTGTGGTAATTATACCACAAATACAACATCATCTAAGGCTAGGATTAAGATATGATTAGGCTAGGATTTTGCTATTAGTTGACTAACTAATCTACCTACCATATACACATGATCCTAATATCAATTACAATTATTACTAAATAATTATAATAAATATGCTATTAATTATAATTATTCTATTAAGGATGAAAATAATTTTTTTGTTGGGAAAACTCTAGCCTTTAAAATGGAATGTCACGCCTAAGTTCGAAGTAATTATGCCTCATAACAGATACCGAATATTGAATGAAAACCAAATAAATAGATATAAATTGGAATGGAGGGGGATACTTAAGTTATATAAGAGGCTCCTTATTAATTTTGCATCTGTTAAAACTAAAAATAACTTAAGTATTTAGCCGAATTCAGTGACAGCCGAACTGTTCCAGAGCTGAATTTACTCCTCGCCCCCGACTACAAGAACTTCATCGGCTACTAAGGCATCTTAGCCTAGTTGTTAGTTAGATGTACGACTAGGACCCACTCAGATGCAGACGCCTCAACGACCAAATAAAAAGGGTTTTCGAACCCCTATAAGCGGTAACAACCAACAACAGCTAAAAGAAAGGGCCATTATCCAAGCAAAAGGAGTAGATGGCGAGAAAATCGGCACCGCCTCCCCCATAGTCGGCCATTGAACTTAGTGAGTTACTTGATGGCTGACATGGGGGGGGGCACGTTTGTACAATTGTTTTTCCTTTTTGCATTATTGTATATAGAACATACACATAATCAATCAAACAACTCAAATTTTATCCATCTTTCTATCTTTTTATCCTTTACTTTTACTGTACCTCAGCAGTATTCATGTTTTTTACCTTTTAGTTTACTCATACCACCGTTCTAACGCTTTTTGGAGTAGTTGGAGAACCCATTGCTGGATATTAGAGTTTTGTTTTCAGCCCAAATCGCTTAAGTTAAGGAATCAATTTATCCCCCGATTTCATCAGCTGATACAACGGCAGATAGCAAAACTCGGGGCGAGAACAAATTTGGCACGCCCAATGGGACCATAGGTGAATTAATTGCAAAGTTTGATTCTACAAGTCAGGATCATTCTTGGAGTATGCACCTAAGGTCCGGTAAGAAAATGAATCTCGAGTCCAGTCCAGTCCACATCCTAAACAAAATCCTCCTAGAAGGAACAATGAACCAACATCCTCATCGGGTGTGCCTACATCAGTTGATACCCCTCCACTTTCAACCCAAGCTGTGGAAGAATCTAGCCAATCTGAATGTCCAACCATTATGACCACATATTTTATTAGACAACAGATCGACTTGGGCATCCACGACATTATTTACCAAGTTTCTAAACAGTTGGCTGACATTGTGAAATCGATGGTGAGGTTCAACAAGCGAGGGAGATGGAAACCAACCGAATTCACCAAGGAGAATGTTAGGTTAGTTCTGCCATCCCTCTGACGAGCAGTGATGTTCAGCATGAGACTGTAACTCCCGGTGTTGTTCCTCAGCCGCATGTGCATCAACTAGTGCCCACTCAGGCGTAGCCGATAGCGCACCTAGGAACACAAGGCCAATTTCCTGGCAACCAGCACATTGCATAGTCGCCGCCAAACCTTGGGGGGCAGAATATGCCACTTGACCAAGCGAGTCTGCAGTATGGGCCTATCAACATGAGTCGGAGACCAGTTCAGGCTCAAGAACACTTTGGATTGCCGCTCGTTATGCCGTACGTTCCTACGAACGTCCCTAACAATGTTGTCCAGTCGAATTGGCAGCCGCTGGCCCCTGGCTATGACTTAGCTCGGCTATCTGGTGACGCTGTTTACAGCGGAATACCATTCCAGCAGCCATTTCCAGTACCCAATCCATACCTTCCAGGAAGCATAAATTTTCTATGAATGGCCGATGTCCGAGTAGAGCAGCCATGGAACACCTTTCCACCTTATCCTCAGGCTCCGTTAGCCGTTCCAGGAGCTCAGGTTGTAGGCTTTGGTGGCCATACCCAACATCAGCCATGGGGCATTACCACACATATTGGTAATGGCCAGAAGACCACCTACAACCTTTAAAACCCTGTCCAACAAAGTACAGAATTGAGGCCGCCAGTACAGAACGCCTACCAGCCGAATCCAGTCGAGAATCGACAGGGGACATCATAACGGATAACCCAGAAATTATTCCTAATACCACACGGAGGTACTTCGGCATCCAACTGAAACCTTTGGACAAACCTGCTTATAAGAAGCCTTACTCCGATTGGGTAGATAAGATAGCACCTTTGCCAAGGGGCTTCAAAACACCAAAGTTTGTCATCTTCTCTGGAGACGATGACAAATCCATTATCGAGCACATCCATAGATTTACTGCTCAATGAGGCGAGGCTGGCCATAATGAGTACCACAAGTTATAGCTATTCCCTATCTCTCTAATGGGAACAACTTTCGCATGGTACTCCTCTTTGGCTCCTGATTCCGTGTAGAGCTTGGCTGACATGGAGGGTTGCTTCCATGATAGGTTCTATTGGCTCCAACCTCAGTTTACTATGACTGATCTAACGAATCTCAAACAACAGGTCGATGAATCGGCTGCCGATTTTATCGAGAGGTTCATAAAGAAGGTTGGGAAATGCAATATACACTTTCCCGAGTCTGAGTGTGCCTACATGATAATCAATAATATGCACCCTCAGTTAAAGAAGAGGTTGGTGGGACAATCCTGCTCTGACCTGAGCCAGTTAGCCTAAAAGGCTAGCCAAATAGGGCAGTATGTCCAGGAAAAGGAACGGAGAAGAGCCAGCCAAAATTGAGGCTCTTACTTGATATCCATCATTGAAGTGGATGAGTCCGACTCTGAGTCAGCTGATTGCACGACAGCCGCAATGGTGGCCAAGATTGTTAGGGTAAGGTTTACTCTTGCGCAACCTTGAAAGCCGTAAAAGGCAAGTAGACGAGTTCATCCAATGACAGGGTTGGTTACTCGTTTGACATCACGAAGACAGATCAGATCTTTGATCATCTGCTCAAAGATAAGCAGATTCAGCTTCTAGATGGTCATAGGATTCCGCCTGCTGAGGAACTCAAAGATAAGAAGTACTATAAGTGGCATAATTCATACTATCACTCTACTTCTAATTGTGTGGTCTTCAGAAATACGATCCAAAAAGGCATCAAGGAGGGGAGGTTCAAGCTAGCCGGTAAGAGTATGGCTGAAATGTCCATTGATACCGACCCTTGTCATGTGGTACCAATATCTATGGTATCTTTTGCTAAGCCAGTGAGTCAAGGGACACCAAAGGAAAACAACTGATGAAAAGGGTGTGGGTCCCAAATAAACCTATCGAAGGGGAGAAGGCCACAAAGACCTCTATGTTTAACCGGTTAGGCAGCCTACATGACATTCGTGATGACAGACAGCCAGCTAGGAGCCATTTTCATGGCCGCCATGAATATTCGAGGGACGTTGAACGGGAACTTCAAGAATAAACCATGAGGTTCAGAAGGGTCCCTATCAATGCCAGGCATAAGCCTGGGGGGCAAGTACGGATGCCAACCAAACGGCAGTCGAGCATGCCACAAATAAATGAAGAACCACTTCCTAAAACCAAATAGAGGGTGGTCAAGTTTAACGTAAATGAGGGTGGTCGAGTTTAACGTAAATGAGGGTATTTCGTCCTTACGTATCATGACAAGAAATTAGGAAGAGACGAGACCCCAGAGAATGATCAAACCATCCGCCATCATATAAGAAGGGAAATGGTCTGTCAATCAGGCTCCCAGAAAGATAGAGGCACCACCGAGAGTCGCATCCAGGATTCAAAAAAGAAAGATGCAATGTGCCAAGGCCTTGAGTAAGATGCAACAGACATTGAATCTAATTTCCAACACCAAGGCAGTCGAAAATCAGGAGATTCCTGAGTCTGCCGTAGCCGAGGCTATCGAGCGGGCATTCAGCTCAGTTGCTTCAGGGGTAATGTCACCTGAAGGAGAGACGTCGGGTCAACCAGAGCTGGATGAACAGCCTACCGACAACCCAACAGAGGAGCCCCAACAAGAGGACGTGGCCCCGGATGGACCTTTAACCGAGGCAACCCCATAGATCGTGTAGAGGATTCAGTCAGAGGATCCCCAACTGATCCCCATTTGTCTCTAGAAAATGGAAGATATGAGCTCCTGGTCAGCCGAATTGGATAAAAGAGGGGACCCTGTCCTCGATTTATTCATCCACGACCTGGTTAATGAGATATGGGCAGACATTGAAATGATAAGCCTAATCCCATGTGAGTTCTGGGCCAGCCGCTCTGTTGGATAGCCTAGAAGGTAATGTTTGCATAGAAGACGCAAAATGGGCAATAATATCATATACCACGGCTAGGGACTCTTTGAGCACCACATTTGGTGTACCCACAGAAGATATGGTTAAACACCTCAAGCCCCTCTATGTGAAGGCGTACATCAACGACAAAACCATTAGCTGAGTGTTCGTCGACAATGGAGCTGTGCTGAATGTGATGTCTCTACTTACTTTGAAAAGCCTCTACAAAACCAGAGAAGATCTCATCCCAACTAACATGAAAATGACTAGCTTTATGGGAGAGGCTTCTGAAGCTTTGGGGATTTTAGTGGCAGAAATCACTGTGGGTCCCAAGATGATCAAATTTGTATTCTTTATGATAGACGGCAAGCCGTCCTACACTATTCTGCTGGGCAGGGACTGGATTCACACCAGCCGATGCCTTCCGTCTACCATGCATCAAAAACTCATCTTTTGGGAAGGAGACAAGATAAAAATCATCCTAACGGATGATAACCCGTTCTAACCAGGGGTTCAGAACATAGAGGATGTCCTCTATTAACCCTATGTGGCTCCCATATCCATCATAGAGCAGCATGAAGAAGGATCTTGGGAATCCTGTAATCTTACCTCGCGAGGGTTTGAAATAAAACAATTAGCCGAACCACAACTTATCTTGGAGGATCTAAACAGTCGAGGAAACCCAACTTATGCGTGACCTGTGGCATCGACTGACCTCCCTAAGTTCCGAGGCAAGGATAGCCGAGGTATCGCAGACGGGGAACCATGACAGAAAACCAGATCTGGCGGCCAATAACATTTTAGCTGCCTACATGAATTTTACGCCTATCTTTGTTTATCTTTGTCTACGCTTGTACAAAACTCGAGTGTTATTTAATACCCCGTGTTGTGTATGTTTTGTGCAAAGTTTGAATAAACTCGTTTTACAAAGACAGGTCTTAAATAAAATGGGCAATCAGAAACTCCAACTACGGGGACGATATCCTATCGGCTAAATCTTTGGCTAAGATGCAGTATTGTCCTCAGAAGTTAATATCATTACGGATGGCCAAACCAAACTTTCTAAGTTTGGAAGAATACCAGCAGGCCATACTAATGGAGTTGGGTCAGTTGGATGAAATTCGACTGATAATCATAGAAAGAGTTAAAGCGGTAAACATAAAATGGCCAAAGCATACGACAAACATATAAAGCCTAAAGAGGTTTGCCGAAGGAGACTTAGTTTGGAAGGTCATCCCGCCGATTGAAATGAAAGATCGTAAAATCGGCAAATGATCGCCAAACTAGGAAAAGACTCTTCGTAGTGAACCCACGGGTTGCCGGCAATACGGATTAAGCGATGAACATGCATGGAAAAGAAATGTAAATGGTAAACATTTTGAAGAAATATTACCCATCGATTTCGGGGCATGCATAAGTAATCGACAGCCACAGACCGACTGCCTGGTCGCAAAAGAGGCTAATTTTCTTTTGATTTAGGGAATGTACGGGCAAACGACAACCACAGACTGACTGCCTGGTCACAATGGCAAGACCCTTCGATTTGGGGTCGATACCACTAAAAAGCCGAATTTGTCGGCCTTGAATCAATCAAAGGCTGCACTACCTCATCAACTATTGAAGTCTCAGGATTAGCCGAATCAACGGTTGTTTGGTCTTCCGTAATTGCTGCAGTTTGTTCTTCATTACCAGCCACAACAACAGCCACTACCCCAGCCACTCCCGCTCCTACGTGGACCTCCTTTTCAGCACCCAGCAAAGGCTCAACCGCTACAGTCAATGGGGCCTCTGTAAAAGCCTGAGTATCGGCTGATATCTCTTGAACAACAGAAGCAATGACGACTTCAGATGGTAAGTCCATAAGGGTATCGACTGACAACTCGGCAACATGATCAAATGGCAAGTGAGTAGTGAGTGTCGGCATTGCTTAAACTAGACAATTTTTCCACACAGTCCATTCATTCTCCAGTTTGGCCAGCCGTTCACTACCTGCTTTCTGATCCAGCTCCCAAATCACCTGCTGGTTACCGAGTTCCTGGATTTTGCGATCCAATTGAAGGCTTTGCCAAAACAAAGAAGAACGGGAGGAGTCGTGGGCACTAATAGCCGAGTCCATGGCGCTTATGGCCAGAGTAATAGCACCTATCTCTGCTCCTACTCAACTCGCAGTTTGGACATCCGCTCCTGCATATCATTTATTCAACTGACATTTTGTTGCCTTGCTGCATTCACCTGATTGAAAGAAGTCTAAATGCGGTTCTTCTCTTGCCGAAGAGACCCTAAGTGTTGCAGAGCAATGACAACCTCATCATGGCTAGACGTTCTATATAAAACAAACAAATCATTCAGAGCCAAAACCATGTCATTATAAGTGGCTGCCAGAGCCGGGGAATCCGTTGTTTCTTTTGACAATCGAAACAAAGAGGCCCTCAGAGTATGTAACTACTCTTTGGTGGTTGGAATGCCCCCGGCGAGAGATTCCTCGACTCGATCTCGATGGACACCAATATGTGAAGCTGGTGGAGATGCAGTGTCGACTAAGCCAAAGTAGCGCAAAAACACATCTTCCGGGATGATTTCGGCTGGTACCTCTGAGCCGTCAGTTGGGTAGGCTTCAGCCGAAGGATTACCTCCAATAGTCTCCTGTACAGAAATGATAGGTTTAGTATAAAGGTAAGAGCCCAGAGGCAGTGAATGACTAAGCACAAGAGAAAGGTTATACCTCTATGACTGCCCCAGCATAAGAAGCATCGGCTGCCTTGACAGGAGAAACTGTGGCCTTAAGGGCAGCCGATGATGGGTCCTGTAAATGCATGGGAGCATGAGCTAGGGAAGACGATCCACCAATATGAGTGGGAGAATCATACGCTCTATGAAGCCGTCTGCGCTTTATCAACTGAGGTCCTTGGAGGCCAAATGAGAAAACATGAATGTTAGTAGCCGATGCGAAGGTGTTTTAGCCAGTCGAGTAGTATACCTCAATTTCCTCATCCTCCTCAGCAGGAACAGGAACTCCGGATCCGTGAGAGCCTTCCTTACTATGATCTCAAATGACAACCCCTCCACTCCATCGGGGTTGCTTGGGCATTGGTTTCCCGGGTGATAAGGACTCGGTGTCAAAAGTGGTTTCCAGATCAACAAACGCTGGGAGATATGGGGGTGCTGAAAGATAGATAAGAGATGTTCGATGAAAATTTTACAAAGAATAATCTGGCCAAGCCTGTCAAGATTATAGTCGGCTAACTTCTTTGCTTGTTCTACATTAAGGAGGCAGCGTTGGGTCGAACTGACCACACTGCGGTGGGACCACGACACGTGCTGAGTAAGACCAAATTGTCTTGCTACAAAATTCGACCGATATGGCTCCTGGTCAATTTATTTTTCCTAGAAGTGGGCTTCAAACCACCCAACAAGTCCCTGGCCGTGAGAATCCTGCCCCATATAAGAACCATAGTCTTTCGTTGGGAGAAAGTAAGGTCCTCATCGACTACTTGATGGACCCAATTAGGGGTGGCCCATCTCTCTAGGATCGGTTTCCAATGTGTATAATGGTTTCTATATAGAACATGCAGGGTGGAGACTGCGGCAAAAGCATCCTCGGGCACAATGAGTGTTTTCTAATGAGTGTCGGCTAATACTGGCGGGTGTAACGGAAAGCGGTGGTCATCAAATTTATCAGGGATAAATTCAAGAAAATAGAGGGTGATCCACAACTGAAGAAACCACAGGGGACCGACTACGGTATCCAGGTTTTTGGAATCCCTTAACCTCGCCTGGGCATCACCCAGAGCCATATAAAGATAGGTCAAGAAGAGAGACGCCCAACTAACATCCCTCCCCGAAATGGCTAAAGCCGCATAAATTTCCAGCTCTTTCACAACTGCACAAGAGCCCGTACAGAAAAAATATTGGCTAAACAAAAAAAACAGAAAAACATGATGCTCGGCATCATCGACTGGAATACGCGATATCCGACGGTTATTAGTTATAAACTGGCCGTAGCCTGAAGAAGTCTTTGAGACTTTGATGCCTAAATCGACAATATCTACTTCGCTTAGGACAGGCACATCGGCTCCCGGAACCGGAAGGCCAAGTATCGCCGTCACATCAAGCAGTGTAGGGGTTATCATTCCCCAAGGGAAAATAAAGGCATTGGCAGCGGTCGACCAGTAACCAATAAAGGCATATATAAGACCTATGTTGCAGGAGGAGTCAAATTCCGACAGCGCAATGGCATCGTAGAGACCCGTGCACCTCCATTCGGCTTCCTTGGCTGACTTCACTCGGTCGAACCAAACAGAATAGTTGGCAATCTTAGTCGGCCAGGTGCGTAGACTAGCCGGACAACGGTCGCTGGTAAACCAGTCACAGGTAATCGGAAGGTTGTAGTTCGCCGAGCTTAGATGCTGAGAAAGAAGGAGGTCACCTTGTTCAGGTGTACCAAAAGGGGCAAGAACCAGTTGCTCATCTATGAAGGCAAAAGTGGGGATTAGGTCATCATCAGCCAAATCGGTGCTATCCAACCCCGAAGATAGAGAGGAAGATGAAGACATGGTTTTTCTAATGAAGAAACAGGGGTTTTCTATGAAAAGGCAAGGAATTTGGGAATGACCGAGAAGATTGAATGAGAAACCTCGTGTGGAACGCCTCTCCTAAAATACTTCATTTTTCTCGGGGATATGATTGACACTCTGCTAAGGGTCTTTTCGCCACAAACGTGCGACTAAGAATCCGACAGAAAATGTTTGTGGAAGTCGAGACGTTTATGTGGAAGGAAAGAAGAGCTTCTTTAAAGACCATCATTGCATGCACTGGAGACGAGATGGTTGAAGTGACATGCGTGGCTGTCAGACTGAAACGACGGCTACTTTCGGATAGATCAGCTCATCAGTCACACTCGAGTTAATGTAGGGAGCAATTGTTAACACTAAAAAATAACTTAAGTGTTTAGCCGAATTCAGTGACAGCCGAACTGTTCCAGAGCCGAATTTACTCCTAGTCCTCGACTACAAGAACTTCATCGGCTACTAAGGCATCTTAGCTGAGTTGTTAGTTAGAGGTACGATTGGGACCCACTCAAATGCAGACGCCTCAATGACCAAGTAAAAAGGGTTTTCGAACCCATATAAGCGGTAACAGCCAACAACATCTAAAAGAAAGGGTCATTATCCGAGCAAGAGGAGTAGAAGGTGAGAAAATCGGCACCACCTCCCCCATAGTCGGCCATTGAACTTAGTGGGTTACTTGATGGCTGACATGGGGGGGGGGCACGTTTATACAGTTGTTTTTCCTTTTTGCATTATAAATAGGATCATTCTTTGTATGTAGAACACACACACAATCAATCAAACAACTGAAATTTTATCTATCTTTCTATTCTTTATCCTTTACTTTTATTATACTCAGCTGTATTCATGTTTTTTACCTCTTAGTTTACTCATACCACCGTCCTAATGCTTTCTGGAGTAGTTGGAGAACCCATTGCTGGAAACTAGATTTCCGTTTTCAGCCCAAATCGCTTAAGTTAAGAAATTAATTTGTCTCCCGATTTCATCAGCCGATACAACTACATATAGCAGAATTCGAGGCGATAACACCATCTTTTTCAACTGAAAGGAATAGTGTGTACGTTGAAGGCGTGGGGCCTAATTCCTAGTAAGCTCATGGAAGTTGAAATGTGAAATGGGGATACTGTTCTTTTCTTTGAATAGAAGAGTTTTATACGAGTGTTTTTTATAATAATTAGTATGAAATATAGTTTTCATACGCATGACAAAATTGGCTTTGGATCCCTTCAAATCCAGTTGGACTTTTGCGCGTGAAATTTGACAATACTTTTGTTGCTTAGTCAATTCCTACACAGACACACACAAAGTCTTCCATAGTTTCTGTACTTACATCTTTTTCAATATTAAATGAAGGTTCACAAAATATCAAGAAAATAAAGGTTTTGTACGAACCTGAAACTCTGGAATAATTTTCACAAATCTTTAGATTATATCAACCTTGTAGTCATTGTGTTTCCTTATAAATGTCCAGCTAACTTTCTAACATATGTGCATATGAAAGTAGCAACAACTAAATAAAATTAGCGGCATAAAGTCAAATTTTAATATAAAAGGCCTTAAATATATTGCTAAGATTCATATATACTTTCAGTGACATGAGAGTCTAACAAAAAACGTGAGAAAGAAATGAAAAATAATGTTTACTCAGTCAATCCTCCCACACAAAAAGTCCTCCATAGTTTCTGTACTTCTACCTTTTTCAATATTAAATGGAGTAAGATTCACAAAATATCAACAATTTGCATTTGTATGAACCCAAAACTCTAAATATTTTCACAAATATCTTTGATTATATCGACCTTGTATAGTCAGTACTCAGTAGTCACTATGTTTCCTTATAAATATCGAACTAATTAACTTTCTAACATAAGTGCTATGAATAGCCAAGCAACATGATGGAGATATCATACATTAGAACAAACATTTATTTGCTATACAAATTAAGTATTTGATCTGTTTAACAACTTTTTCCCTCGCAAGTCTACCAGTTACCTAAAAGTTATATTCTAAAGGGTGTTCATTGAACTGATTTCTACCTTGCAATAGATACAAGATTAACTTTATTTTCAAGGGATTAAAATTTATCTAGCAAGACTAATTGATTAATTAAATATTTCTAGCAATATCCAACCACATAACACATAGTATGTTTTTTCTTTATAATACTGAGGTATAAATTTCTAAATCATGATTCCCATAAGCTCCTCGTGTTAGGATTTGATCGGTGTATAAAATAGTTCAGGAAAAAAACAAAGTTAAAATGTTCTTTAGGTATATGATTGCTATACTTTTGACCGAAAAGGGAAGGAAAGGAAGTAATGGATTGAATTGTTTAAGATTATAAAATTTACAAAGAATGTAACTACGACGTAATGATGTCAATAAAATATATTTATATAATAAGATTACTTATAATGTAACTCAACATTTATGATAAGAAAGTACTTAATAATAATAAAGAGTCCCCTATTACCGATAATGTTAAACATTTTACCCACTATATACAAATTAAATGTATTTACAAACGTATTTTGCTCAAATGCATTGACTGCGCGATTTTCTTACATTACTGGTAATTAGTATTTTGATTTTCCTAGCAGGTATATTTTCCAGATTATTAACATCACGTTTTGCGAATAATTACTTAATTGTTTTTTCAAGATAACTTGACTTTTCAGTGGCTGTGTATAAAACTTAAGTATAAAATAACATGTACGATGTTAATAGATTATTTGTTTATTGTATAACATCATATTGGTTAATTTAAATAATGTATTATTTATGTTAACTAAAGTTAATTATATTAAAATAATTTATTACGTAATAAAAAAAAGAATAATTACGTCCTAGGTTAATTAGGGTACTAATGCTATCAAAATTAATCCACTTTTTTAAATCTTATGAAAAATAACCCACTCTCCTCCTCCTCCTCCTCCTCCTCACTCTCTCTCTCCATCACTCCCTCCTCCTCCTCCTCCCCCTCCCCCTCCCCCTCTCTCTTCTTCGCCAGACCATAATCCTCGGCATTTCCCAACGCCGGCGGCGGCGGTCGGCACCACCGGAAAGGATAGAGAGAGAGAGTTCACCAACCTTCTCTCTCTACACCCACTCACTCCTCCTCCTTCTCCTCCTCTCTCTCGCTCTCTCTCCAGCCCGTATCCTCCTTATCTCTCGCGCTCTCTCTACCACGCCTCCTCTCTCTGCCGCGCTTCCTCTCTCTTTCTCCGACGATGACAACTTTTTTCGGTGGCTCAGATCTGGCATCCTCCTCCATTACGGTGGCTCAGATCTGACCAGAAATTACCCTAGATTTAGATCTATTGGGGTTGGAAGTGTATGGGTGTATATAGAGCTAAAAATTTGGGGTTTGTGGTGTATATGGGTGTATATGAGAGTTGGTGCTCCATCGTCGATCAAAAACCCTAATGTTGTCATCATTATCCTCGCCAGTTCGGCAAGCACTTTTGCTCTGGCGTCGACCTCCAAACACTATCCGGTTCTGGTCGCAGGTTCTGGTGTATGGCTGTATATGGAGCTAAAGATTTAGGGTTGGTTGTGTATATGAGAGTTGGTGGTGTTGAAATTATTTTTTGTATAATATTATATAATTATGTATATGTGTGTATACATACCTCTTATATATTATTATACATTTTTGTACACCCATATACATAATGTATACATAATGTACATGTCTTTTATATAAAGGTGTATAGCATTGTATAAAAGTATTTTTGGGCTATATTTTTGTAATGTAAATTTTAGACTATATTTTTGCAATGTTAGTTAGTCAGGTATACATTTATGAAATTTTCCCATGAAAAAGACTCATTTTCCATAACATTAATTTGATTTGATGGGATTATTAGGAGTCAATTACTCATAATGTCACCCAATAATGTCTCGTGTCTTTTATTTGTTTGTAATAGAAAAATACTTAACTATGCCTATATCACTTAGAAGATCACTCATGACTCAACTGGTCAAATACCTATTTTACCCTCTATGTTATCAATTTTTATTGTCTTTTACTTTTTCAAAATTATTGTCTTTGTAATGGACTTCTCATAAAGTGAATCATCGGAATGAATGAACCCAAAATAATATTTTACTCTATTGTTATGATGTTTGGATATTGATAGGAGATTATACTATGATGTTTGAATGTTGATAAGAGATTATAGACGCTTTATTAAAAAATAAAATCGAACCTAAGATTATTACATATTTATTATTTGATTAACTCTGAAAAATGATTAATTAAACAGATTACCATCTATATTCTAACCTCTAGGGGTATATAGATGATGGAAAGATCCGCCGACTAGAAACATGGAAATTGGTATCAACTTCTCATAAAGTGAATCATCGGAATGAATGAACCCAAAATAATATTTTACTCCCACACCATTCAGATTTATTTCTCCCGCCGTCCACATATCTGGCTTTCCCCTTATGACATATCAGTTTTAAGTGATTATTAGTCCCACAATATTCTCGAGTCTTTGTACAGTTAAGGATTTGGAGTACTTGTTGATGATGCTGAAATCAAAATTATGGAACACCAATCCCACCAAAAAAGCTAATTTAATTTCGCTCTATTTGAGTCTCAATAGACACAGTACTTTATATTTCTAATGATGGGTATATGCAATTATTCAAGTATTACCATTATAAGAAAAGAAAAAAAGAGACAAAATCTCTCGACTCTTTTCCCACTTTAGTTCAGGTGGATCTTGTTTCGCTGGGATACTTGATTTTTCTCTTAATTATTTTGCTTTGAAACGGAAAACTTTATCTTAAAGAAATTATGTAAGGAAAATTGTTTAAAACCATACATTTCAAAATTCATTCTTTCTTTCTTAAAATCCACGTTGAGCCAAACAACGTCATATAATTGGAACGGAGGGAATATATGTTTTGTAAAAAAAAGGTTTCAAATTATCTACATTGTTTGAGCTCGAGGTAGTGATGTACCGAGACGTTTGTATGTTAATATCAAATATGGGGGAGCAGTTTATGCATTTTCAATTTGTAACTTTGAACACATTAGTTGCTTGATCTTCTATCTTTAATGTTTAGATTTTAGATAAGCAACTCATAGAATAAGGAGATGTTAATGTTTTTTCTTATAGTTGAATCCGCTATTGATTATAGTTGGATGAGATAGTTATATGAATGACAATCGAAATTTGCTAGATTTATGTCATTCTTTTTATAGAGTTTGTTTCAATAATTACACTTACTGTTACTGTTAATGTAGACACACCATTTCCTTTGTGGAAATATAAGTAGTGAATGTGATGGCAGGGTCTTTTCCTCCTCGGTCTATAGGGACAAGATGTATGACCGGTCCGACGAGTTATGCTTTGTGGACATATAAGCAAATTCAACAACCTGATCAATTCGATCAGGCACTTGCCATCTATTTTTATTGTTAAAATCTCTGACAACACGAAAAAACTGAAGAGCAAGTCTCAGTTGAGATCATAATTTAACTGAAAGCTTCTTACAAGTACGAAGCACATTCTTGCTAATGCTTATCAGCTATTCAACTGTGTAAGTATTTGACTAGTAATACTTGTTGGTATTCTATGGTACTTTATAGAGCAGTACAGGAAGTAATAACTATTACAAATGTTCGAAAGGATAAATAAATGGTCAATCTTCAAAACTGCCGCATGTGTGTTGTGTCTTGAATCTTGATCACCTTGCAAAGCCAATGTTGAGAACTGCCGCAAGTTTGTTATGTCTTGAATGTTGATATCCTGAAATCAAGAAACAACTAAATCTGGATGGTTATAACGTTGTGTGTTGAGTCGAGGATAGCCCTCTATCCTTAAGACAAGGTTGCCCCGTATATATGCTTTTACGTTAGCGGGCAATAGCCTCCCAAGATAAAACAACACTTTAATCTCAACACTACAAAGCCAATAGGTTGAGCATGTCGAAGAAAACAAATATGACTCGACTTGCTGAAGATATGGAATAGGAAAGAAGAGTTTCTCTCTACTCTTCTCTTTTGTCTCTGTGTATATAGTGTGTCTCTGTAGTGTATATCTTGTGTATACGTGAGGGTTTGGTCACTGTTTTTCAGTCGAAAATTGCACTGATTTTCGCTGAATTTCACTCACTGTTTTGTGCTATTTTGTGGCTGTTTTTATGGCCTGTTACTTGCTGTTTTTCATCTATTTTTCTGGCCTGTTTCTTCCTACTGTTTTGAGCCAAATGAAGCTCAATATATAGCATGAGGAGGGGCTGTCCAACAACCACAAACAAGGCTGTAATGACCATTAAGAGAGGCCATTAAAACAACCAAGTAATGGCTATTAAGGCCATTGAAAGAGGCTGCCCAAATGCCCAAGTAATGGGCTGTTAATGGAGAGTTAATCAACCAAGTAATGGCTGGTTAATGCTCCAAAACGCAGTACAACGATAGGCAGAAAAAGTCTCTAGAAACTCTGGGGACCAAACTGTAAATAAACTGTACATTTGGCAGAGTTTTTTGATCCAAAAAGCCCACGACCCACGACCCGCGACCCGTGACCCGAGAACCCGAGAACCCGAAATCGGGAACCGGGAACCCGGAATCGGAACCGGACGGGACGGGCGCGCGGCGGCGGCGCGCGTGTGGACTTAGCCTTAAACCCAAGCACATCTAGGTCTTCCCTCCTTTAAACACATGGGATACCCCTTGGGGTCCCAAACCCTTTACCAATTAGAGACTTATATAGAGAACAATTCTTCCTATTCCCACCGATGTTGTAGATTTGTCCCACACCACATTTCCATGTCTCAAACACCTTACTTCGTGGACCAATATCTCTTTCATTTCTCAACGAAATTAGACGATTCTTGGCCCTACGGTCATCTACTCACTTCGTAGATCATGCATGTGCAAAGAGACAAGGTCTCCAACATGCGGAACACTTGTGTTTAATTCATCAAAGATGGGTGGACGCATCTCCCCGCCAAAGGCTAATTTCCAACAATCCCTTCTATGAAAGAGAGATTGTGGCGCACACATAAGGTGCCTACATTTCAGCAACCTTTCAGCGAAAAGATATTACATCAGGAGTGGTAGCTTTCACTTTGAACCTTCCCTAGTTGAAACCATCGGACTTACTTACTGCGCGGTGAACGTGATGTCTTGAACCGTCAGTGTTTAGTGTAAGCCAAAACAATGATATCAACACAATAACTCTTCTTATTCATTTTTCTTCTTACGTTTCTGTCCATTGTGGCCATGGACACACTTGGATTCTTAAGTGCGTTCATTTGAGGCGGCCATTCTCGCACTTAAATAGGTGATCTCCTACAAGGTATCCTGCTATACCCCACTTCTCAAGTGTTACGAATCATTAAAAGTTTCCCCAACCTTAACCTCAACCATTTGAGGATCTTTTAAAAGGTTTGGAAGCTTAACCTTTACCACCATGCAGGTAGCACTTTAATGTCTATCGCGGGAAATGATTCATGTTTCCGTACAGAAATCATCATCCGAAGTGCTTCTTGCTTCTACCGAAGCGCTCAACTGAACCTTTTGCCGCTTAGTTTTTCCATTGAACCAAATTCTTGGGATCTCCAATCAGTATGGTTGGGTTTCCACCGCAAAGGTTCGTATAGTTTGGGTTTTAAGCCAATTCCCCTAGACAGGCAGAACACTTGATCTCCGGGTAGTCCCTTAGTTAGTACACAAGGATGTGACACCCGTGATGATCAACTGCCATACGGTCTTATATCTCCGACAGATCCTGAAAGAGATGTCCAGACGCCGTCATCCGTGTCCTTCCTGAAGCCGACCGGCTAGCCATAGTGTATAACTACTGAAGACACGGGTTTCTCCCAATAAGGGACGTCCTCTAAGGAGCCGTGAAGTTACTCAACTTCTTTCATGTTTTGTATAAAGCGATAAACTCCGATTCCATCATGAATCGGCCGATGCAAGTTTTCTTAGAGGATTTTCCAAGACCCACCATACACATTTACTTGTGGCTTTGGTGTTCTTCAGATTTGATGTCCAGTTTGCATCACTGTGTTCTCCCAGAACCGCTGGACATCCAGAATACTATAATCTGTAGATAAGCATTAATTCAGATATCATCATATCAGATTTAACGCCTTCTACCGATCATGTATTAAAATCATCAGTGAACCTTAGTTCAACTGATCTGTTCGTAAGACGATACCAGGTCGGTTGTAGTGTGTACAATACATTGAACTACACATGACCTGTGCATATCGCTCCTTGTCTATGGGTGCACCATGATTCCAATCAATTCTATGATTCATATCCATTGGTGGCTTCAACGAGACTGTCAACTCTCGACCAGTCCGTTAGATGTCTTAGAAATCCAATTCCTAAGATGTCATCTGTGATACCCATATCTTTCAAATCGAGACTTTATTTCAATATGACTTTTACTTTCAGACTGTTGATTCTCTAACTGTTGGCATCCTAACTTCAGAGTCAATGTTTCTGTGGTCAGATTCATTATTTCTGTTTTATTTGAAACTTTCAGGACCAAAATGTAAACATTTCAGGGACCAAGATGAAAGTTCAGGAAGAAGCCCAACAGTCCAGAAAACCAACTCTGATTCTCTTCTTCCAACTCTCCCGTTGGGAAGGCTAATTCAACATTCATGCCACGCAAGACTGCAATGGCCCTGGATGTGAAGCTACTCACAGGGGAGCACATCTTACAACCCAAAGGTTCTTTTCCCGGAGAAAGATCAACCTTACGCAAGTATGGTTCTATATGATAGAGCTTATTTCTCTCTTTGTAGCTTCTTTCCAAAGCAGCGCTTTTGGAGATGACAATTATTTGTTAATTGTCCATGGTTCATTCTTAACCATACAAGCTAGAAGGACTGGAACAAGTCTTTGTCCCTTTCTTTGCTCCGTCCCGGTTCAACATCTAGAATCCCTGAGTTCTGCAGATCTGGAATATTAAGTTCCGGATAGCCAGCAACTTTCGAGTCTTGTAGATACAGAACGTCTAGTTCCGGACAGTCAGGCCCTCGCGGGTTCTTGTTAACCTTGAGCAATTACTCCTTTTTCCTTTTTCAAGGAAAGTTATCTTCAAAGAATTCAGTACTCTTTGACGCCAAGAGGCGATCATCACTACTGTTATTTGCAGATCCAGTGGATATGCAATCTACATTCTTAGGTACAACTTGACCTGTTTCATTATTCCAACTTTTACCAAGCAACCCCACATAAATTGGTCGTACGACTTTGCGTTTGGCTAACACCGTTGGACTGAGGTGAGAAATGAATAGTCGTTTAATGAACGATGCTTCACATTCTCCCCCTCTATCACTACGAATTTCTCAATCCGTAGGCTTAGTTGATTTTCAACTTCTGCTTTGTAGCGCTTATCCGCTTCAACAACTTCATCTTTGCTTTTTAACAAACAAAGGATTTCATACGTTGTACCATCATCAATGAAGGTCACAACGTACTTGTCTCCCCCCTCTATTTTGTATAAACTTCAAATCACCCAAGCAGGTGTGACTAAGTTCTAGAGGAGCGGTGCTTCTTTCGCTATTCCCTTTGACGGAATTTGGAAAGGTGATTTTGCCTCTTCGTCTACCTCACATTCATTTTGAGGGTTTATGTCGACAGAAGGCAACAATCTCAACATCGTTAGCTTTTGAATGAGTTGCTATTTAACGTGTCTTAATCTATGATGGTATAGATACACGGATTACAAATATATCATTTATTTGGGTACAGACGTACTGTACCATTCTTAGTTATTACAGACCTGTTGGACTAGTCTCAAACCAGTTTGACCAACAGCGTCGCTTAAACCAAGTTAGGGATATGTATCACCTCATCTTAGAGTGATCTCATTCTCTGAAGTCCTATTGAGGACAACCTCTCCAACCCCTTCTACTTTAGAGGTGGCGTTGCTTCACATGAACAACCTCTTGCCCGTGGTTAGGGCGCAACCGGATCATATGTGATCTCGATACTCTGGCCCACTCTAGTTGCTTTAGCAGACTGAGTGTCCAATTTCTTTACTGTCTTTCTTTAGGCCTTCAGATCATTAAGACCTGGAAACTCTGGCCCACCCTAATAGGTGTCCATTACTTTCCCTATGAAATGAATTCTGGCCCCACTCCAGTCGCCCGGAGGCTTTATATGACTGAGTGTCCAATATCATCATATCAAAGGAATTTTGGCCCACTCTAGTCGCCCGGAGGCTTTATATGACTGAGTGTCCAATATCATCCTATGAAGGATCTTCTGCCAAATAGTATGACAGGCTCAACGTCTTTAACTTTTAGACTTCTTCTGTTATGATTGGTGCCCAGATAATTCTTGGCGCTTACTTAAGAGTGGTAACAGTTTTCGTACAGTCAGTGGATCTTTCTCCCTCATATGTGCGAACATATTTTACACACTTTAATAATTACACTTAAAAGAACGGATCTTTTTAAGTTGCTTTACAATCCAATATTTAAACGGAAAAGAAGATGAGATTAAACTTCTGATTTTTAAAGCGTAAGGAATATAAATTATTTTCATATTCCTCCTTACTTTAATCAATTTTTAATCAGACCTCATTTAATCTTTATTCTTGACAAGTAAGAAAAACTACTTATCCCAATTTCGAATTCTGGCTCACTCCAGTCACTTCATCAAACTGAGTGTCCAGTTCATTCTTATCATTATTCGGATCTTTTGTCTGGGACAGATACAGGCCTTCTGCTGCAAGATAGAAGTACATCTTCAGTCTTCTCCTTTTGTCCCAGTTGATATCCTCAGGCTCTCGTGAGCGCTTGTTCCAACCAGTCTTGGTAGCGGTGACACCATGAACACGTTCATCATCATCACTCTCTTCTCCCAGAAAACTATTGCCATATCCAGATTTGGTCACACAACTTTTGACCGACATCTTTCGAACACTAATAGTATTACAATAGAATCTTGTCTTAAGTTGTTGGTATTCTATGGTACTTTATAGAGCAGTAAGGGAAGTAATAACTATTACAAATGTTCGAAAGAATAAATAAATGGTCAATCTTCAAAACTGCCGCATGTGTGTTGTGTCTTGAATCTTGATCACCTTGCAAAGGCAATGTTGAGAACTGCCGCAAGTTTGTTGTGTCTTGAATGTTGATATCCTGAAATCAAGAAACAACTAAATCTGGATGGTTATAACGTTGTGTGTTGAGTCGAGCATAGCCCTCTATCCTTAAGACAAGATTGCCCCGTATATATGCTTTTACGTTAGAGGGCAATAGTCTCCCAAGATAAAACAACACTTTAATCTCAACACTACAAAGCCAATAGGTGGAGCCTGTCGAAGAAAACAAATATGACTCGACTTGCTGAAGATATGGAATAGGAAGGAAGAGTTTCTCTCTACTCTTCTCTTTTGTCTCTGTGTATATAGTGTGTCTCTGTAGTGTATATCTTGTGTATACGTGAGGGTTTGGTCACTGTTTTTCAGTCGAAAATTGCACTGATTTTCGCTGAATTTCACTCACTGTTTTGTGCTATTTTGTGGCTGTTTTTCTGGCCTGTTACTTGTTGTTTTTCGTCTGTTTTTCTGGCATGTTTCTTCCTACTGTTTTGAGCCAAATGAAGCTCAATATATAGCATGAGGAGGGGTTGTCCAATAGCCACAAATAAGGCTGTAATGGCCATTAACCCGTGACCCGAGAACCCCAGAATCCGAGAACCCGGAACCCGGAACCGGAACCGGACGGGACGGGCGGGCGGCGGCGGCGCGCGTGTGGGCTTAGCCTTAAACCCAAGCACATCTAGGTCTTCCCTCCTTTAAACACATGGGATACCCCTTGGGGTCCCAAATCCTTTACCAATTAGAGACTTATATAGAGAATAATTCTTCCTATTCCCACCGATGTGGTAGATTTGTCCCACACCACATTTCCATGTCTCAAACACCTTACTTCGTGGACCAATATCTCTTTCATTTCTCAACGAAATTAGATGATTATTGGCCCTACGGTCATCTACTCACTTCATAGATCATGCATGTGCGAAGATACAAGGTCTCCAACATGCGGAACACTAGTGTTTAATTCATCAAAGATGGGTGGACGCATCTCCCCGCCAAAGGCTAATTTCCAACAATACTTATCTTCAAGTGTTTCTTTACTATGAAATCTCGTTCGCAAAGAATGGCTTGGAGATGCAGAAGATAAACAACATATCAACTTGGGATAAAGGAACTAAGTTATCAACTTCAGAGCTAATGAGTTCTAGATCGATTGGTTGAGTTCGATTCCCACTACCCCTCGTGCTCCCCCCCTATTTTGTTAAAGAAAAATCACTTTATCTTTTATTTATTGTTTGATTATTATTAATTGTTCGTTTGATGCACTCTAGGGTGTAGTTTAGCGGTGAATGAGGTGGGATGAGAACTATCAGGTCTTAGGTTCAATTCGCAGCAGAGGCAAGAATAATAAATAATTTCTTCCACCTATTCAAGTCTTGGTGAACTGAATTACCCGGTGCCTGTGCTGATGGGAGATAGCAGGTACACTTTTGTTTCCCTCCGAAATATTTGCCGTTTTATCGGATGACCAATTAATTCCTTAATTAGGCGATTTGGGCCGGAAGCGGAACTCTAACTTCCAGCAATGGGTTCCCCAACTACTCCAGAAAGCGTTAAGATGGTGATTGTGTAAACTAAGTGGTAAGAAACATAAATACAGCTAGACTGCAATAAATGCGATAAAGATAGAATGAAGATATGTAAAAAATAGATTTTTGATTGATTGTGTTGTATTTATTCTGTACAAGTGATCTTACATTTATACTACCAGAAATAAAATGTGATCCTCCTATGTTAGCCACTAAATCGTCCACTAAATCCACTAGCCAACTATGAGAAGGTTGTGCTGGTTTTTGCTCCTTGATTTCCTCTCGCACGACCGAAGGCACCTCCTTCTAGCTGTTGACGGTTTGTTTCCATTTCTTAGGGTCTAGAAGGTGCATTGACTTGGTCTTCGAGGCGGTCAAATATGTGTGGGTCCCAGTCGTTCCTCGGAATTATGATTCGGCTAGGTTATCGAAATAGCCGGTGGAGCTTTTCTAGCCGAGGGCTAGGACTAATAGATTCGGCTACGAGTCAGTTTGGTTATCGGCTTAGAACCCTGTTGCCTACTCATTTTGAGATTTTCACCTTCGGCTGCCAATTGATTCGGCTAAACACTAAAAGTATTTATGAGTGTTAACAATTGCCCCCTACATTAACTCAAGTGCATCTGTTGAGTTGATGTATTAAAAAATAGCCGACATTTCGTTTGGCAGCCACGGGTGTCTCTTCAATCACTTTTGCCTTAAATGTGTGCAATGACGAATTTCCTTAACTTTCTTTTAACCGAGGCGTCTCGGCTACCACAAATAAATTCCGACGTATTTCATCCGCATGTTTGAAAGAAATGAGTCTTAATGCGTGTCAGCCGCATCTTCCAAAAGGAAAGAAATGAGTCCTAATACGTGTCAACCTTGGCTCGAAATGATTTATTTGCTTTACACAAAATGACCAAAGATAGTTACGATGAAGCGGTTGCTGCTCTGCAACACTTGGGGTCTCTTCGGAAAGAGAAGAAACACATTCAGATTTCTTTCATTGAGGTGAATGCAGAAATGCAGCAGAATGTTAGCCGAAGGAATGAATTGTAGGGGCAGCTGTCAAAACTGCGAGCCAAGTTTGAGAGGATCCAAGAGGAGATAAAGGCTATTACTCCTGCCATAGGTGCCTTGGAATAAACTATTAAGGCCCAAGATTCTTCCCGCTCTTTTTTTTGTTTCGGCAGGGCACTCATTTGGATAACAAGATCCGGGAACTCAGTAACCAATAGGTAGTCTGAGAATTGGATTTGAAAGAGGGCAGTGAACAACTGGCCCAACTGGAGAATGAGTGGAATGTGTGGAAAAATAGACTTGCTCAAGCAATGCCAACACTCCGTGCTAGTTTTTCCAAAGTAGCATCCGAGGGAACTTATTCTTCAGTTATGACAACTCATTTACCGGTTGATTCTGTTGCTCAGTTGTCAGCCGATATCCCCATGGACTTGTAATCTGAAGCCATCGCTGCTTCTGTTACCTAAGAGATATTGTCAGAAGTCGAAAAACAACCAGAGGATACTTTAGCGGTCGACACTCAAGCTTTTACCGAGATCCCATCAGTAGTGGTGGCTGAGCCTTTGTTGGATAAGGAAAATGGGTTTCCCGAAGAAGTAGAAGCAGATGAGGTAGTACCCGTTGGTGCGACTGAGGATGAAAGAGATACTGCGGCTATCCAGGGTGACCAAACAGCGGTAGATTTGACTATTCCTGAGACCCCTATGACTGATGATGTAGCGCAACCCCTAGCTTTATGGGAGAGGCCTCCTCCTTCAGCAAGCCACTAATATGTGTTAGCCGAGAGACTTCCTCAGTACCCAAGTTGATATCTTCCAAGGGATCCTGAGATTCAAAACTAGGCATATCCCTTCTTATGGGCGATTCAAGTTCAATCGGCAACTCAATGTCATCGGCTGCCAGTGTTGGTTCTCCGTCGTAGGCCCTTACGTGTGATGCCTCGGCTATCCTGGCTTCAGAACTTAGAGCAGTCAGTCGATGCCACAAATCATGTATGATTTGGGTCTCCTCAATCATTTAACTATTTCAAGGTAGTTGTGGTTCGGCTAATTGTTTTATTTCAAAACCTCGTGGAGTAAGATTGTAGTATTCCCAAGATCCTTCTTCGTATTGCTCTGGGAAAACTATGGGAGCCACATAGGGTGAATATAAAACAGCCTCCAAGTTCTTAACCCATGCCTGAAATGGGTTATCACCGGCTGGGATGATTTCTATCTTGTCTCCTTCCTAGAAAATGCGCTTTTGGTGCATGGTGGAAGGAAGGCATCGGTTGGTATGAATCCATTCTCTGCCCAACAAGATGGCATAGGACGGCTTGCCGTCTATCACAAAGAAGGCAGATCTGACCATCTTAGGACCTACGATGATTTCTGCTACTAAGATCCCCAAAGCTTCAGAGGCCTCTCCCATAAAGCTAGCCATTTTCATGTTAGTTGGGATGAGATCCTCCCTGGTTTTGTTGAGGCTTTTCTAAGTAAGAAGCGGCATCACATTCAGCACAACCCCATTGTCGGCGAACACTCGGCTGAAAGCTTTGCCGTTAATGTAAGCCTTAACACAGAGGGGTTTGAGGTGTTTAACCATCTCTTCTGTAAGTGTACTAAATATAGTGCTCAAATGTCCCTAGCTGTGGTATCAGCCGATGTCACCCATTCAGTGTCTTCCACACGCACATTGCCTTCTAGGCTATCTAGCTTAGAGCGGCCAGCCCAGAACTCACACGGAATCAGGCTGACCATTTCAATGGGTGCCCAAATTTCATCGACTGAATCTTTCTTAAATAAATCAAGGATAGAGTCTCCTACCTCATCCAATTCGGCTGGTCAAAAGTTAATATATTCCATTTCCTGGAGGCATATAGAAATCGGTTGGGGCCTAATGCCTGGATCATTTGTGCTACCTGTGGAACCATCTCGGCTAGGGATTCCTTCAGAATAGTAGTCTCCTGTTGAGGTTCCTCTATCGGGTTGTCACCAAGTTGTATATTCAGTTCTGGTTGGTCCAAAGCTTCTTCTTTATGCAACACTGTCTCTGAAGAGGTTGAGCCGAATGCCCTCTCGATAGCCTCAGTTACGGCAGACTCAGGAATTTCCTGCTTATCGGCTACCTCAGCGCTGGATATCATGTGCAACGTTAGCTTCATCTTGCGCAAGGCTTTGGCGCGCTGCATCCTTTTTTTCTGCGTCCTGGATATGACACCCGGCGCTGCCTCTTTCTTTGCAGAAGCCTGATTGACGAACCACTTTCCTTCCTCTATATTGGCAGTTGGCTTAATCATTCTCCAGGATCTATATACACTGAACATCATTAAATGCCTCTGAGGGCCCTAATACGCATGCCTAAATGTTATTCACAATATAGTATGCATATATATCAGCCTCTTCGGGCATCTTCCTTACCATAACAGCCTCTGTAGGCATCATACCATATATTGGTAAATGAAAGTATGCATGATGCAAATGCGGTATATATATATATATATGTTAGTGTTGCGGATCATGCAACCCGTCCCAATATATGTTAGTATTGCGGTTCGTGCAACCCGTCCCAATAAGACATACATGCATCACATCATGACATCACATCATCACATCATATTGGCCTCTTAGGGCTCTTTTATGGTAGTATGTACCAGCTGCAGGTGGTGTGCATATATAACGTCTTTCCCTCTTTTTCCATATCCCCTACATATATAATATTTACCATATAGTAGTGTGCATAGCACACGTGGTCCAGGGTAATAAATGAATGTTATGTAAATGAGAATGCATGAATGACAATAACACATCTTGGACAAATATCCTTGTACCTTTGGCTAACACTGAGAATATCAACATCTTTTCCGTATGCCTCAATAAGGACTTAGAAGCATACTTCAACAGGCTTTTAACATAAGAGTCAATAACATGATCATTCTTAACTACTAAGAGTAGAGTACTTTATGGAACAATATTCCGGATATGTTTTGTACGTAGAATATGCCAAAAGGAAGAAAGAGCCTTGCATACCTTGTTGTCGAAATTACCTAAGTTCCGCGGGTCCTTGTAAGCTTTATAAGTGATTATCTACACTATAGGAATGATTTACATCATAATCGGATCAATATACCAGAAATCGCTTCATTGAGGCATTCTAGCGAATACTTTGTACGCGTAGAATTTATACTTCTTCTATGTCGAAACCTATGCATATAACCACACAATCAGCCCTTCTAACCCTTTTTTTCTTACTGCTACAATGTTTAAAATAATTCAGCAATTTCACATGCAACTTCCAATATCATATCAACAGCCCCAATAATACTCAACTACTTAGCATTTTCGATAATCGTCTTAAAACTAGTAAGAATCATGTTCTGAAATTCATATGAACTTAGGAACAAGAAGGATTACCTCTGTTAGACACAACGACCAGAGTCGTCGGAAAACTTTTCACCAATACCGGATTCCCACAAGTCGACAAACAGAGACAGAAGGCCCAATACTTCGACTTTCGGAACTGTCTCGAAACTCTGGGTTTTTTTGCTTGGGTTTCTGAGTTCTTAAGCTTGTTCATGGTTTCAAATTTACTGGAATTAAAATCTAGAGAACCATGAATTTCTCCCTTCTTGATTACGCGAAAATTCACGAAAATCCCCCAATTTGCTCGAAAACTTCAGAGGCTACCAATTGAGGTTTTTCTCCTTCTGTTTGGATTGAAACTTACCCATGGAAAGATTTCTACAGATACTTGATGAAGATAGCTTGAAGAGATGAAGATGATTGAGGAGATGAAGGTCTGTTAAAATGGAGAAGATGAGAATGTTTTGGAGATTTATGGGCTGCCATCGATCGGTTATGAGGCGTAGTCACTGGAGCAATGTTTTAAAATGTAACACGTATAAATCCCCACTATATATTGTCTTCCCAAATATAATTAATTAATTTCACAATTAATTAATTATAGGCACAATTAAATTCCCGATCTCCATTCACTTAAATCCTGATGACTTATAAAACCTTCTTATACTCAATGTCATAATTCTTGTAATATGACACTAGTCCATAACCTCTTTGGGGATATATAATTATTATTATTGATCCCCGTCGCCATACTTGTGAAATCCAAAATTATTTTGGGATCACATCCTTTTATATACTAATCTCCTTATTAGTATACGCAAGTGCAACATAAACTTCCCGGGGTCAGGTCCACTTGCCTACGTATGTGCCCAAATTATTATCCAGAAATACGAGGTGTTACAAATTCCCACAATAAGAAGAATTCAAGAGCTGAGGCTCCAAGTTGCTCTTCTAGACCGTGAACTTTATGAGTTCGATATATTTGCTATGGCTATCTGCTAAAACTTTTTCTAGCTATAGTTTTGCTTATAGGTGGCGAAATTAGCCCATGAAAACATGACCCATTCAACCCGCCCAAGTTTGGTCTAGTCATTTACCTGCCTATTAACAACTCAACTCATTTCAGCCCATCAAAAAATTGGACTGATATATAGTCCAAATTGACTCATTAAAAATCTTATCAAAATATTTTCAAAAAGTCATTTTTTATTTGATATGTTATATATAGTCATAATGAAGTAATTTTATTACTAAAAAAATTATAAAGGAATAAACAAAAAAATTTAAACTTAGTACGAATTGAGCAGGTTGGGTTATGACCCGATTTTTAGCCCATTTCAGCCTAACCCACTGACCAGTCATTTATTAACTCAGTCCATTTTGATCCGCCCAAATTTCACGACCCAAATCGGAGGGCCATGACGGGCACCCAGACCTTACTTGCCAGGTACCACTAATCATACATTTACCAACTAACCATAATTAAGCATGGGCCCCGAGGGCCATCACCAAATACCCTGCTGACACATAGAAATGATAAACTGGAAAGGTGCTACGTAAAATCTTACAAACAGAAGAATCCAACTTACGCATATACACATACTAAGGCCGACAAGGCCATACACGACTATTATACACAGGACAACTGTATACAAGCCTCTAAAGAGTACGTAACCTGTACAGAATGCCTCTAAGGGCCATAATATGCTTAAATGTCATGCACAATGTTGGTCATACATATACATATGCGTATATAACGCCATCAAGCCTCTGTGGGCATCCCATCATATCATATCGGCCTCTATGGGCATAATCATCATCATATATATACAAGCTACATGTGGTGGTGCGTATTTAACGCATTTTCTTTTTCCCATACCCCATACATATATATAATGCATACCATATAGTAGTGTATATAACACCTTTTGAGGTCAAAGATAATACATGAATATAATGCATGAATGATACTAAGATACTCTGAGTTTGTCGGAGTGACGAAATGCTGCTTCACTTCCGATTAACATTATGAATACTAACATCTTTTTCATATACCTTAATAAGGATTTAGGAACATATTTAGACATAATTTGACCATAGGAATGATAACATGAACATCCTTAACTACTAAGAGTAGAATCATTTATGAGACAGTATTACTTTTACGTTTTGTTACATGGAACATGCCAAAATAAAGAAGGATTTGCCTTAACATACCTTATCGTCAAACTCCCATCAATGATACCGGACACGACCTTCTCTACACCTTAATCTTACTTCAATCCCGCTTAAAATAGTTACGTTTTTGCTTGCCAAAATAACTTGGCTAATTCATTTTGAAATGTTTTCACCAAGATTTAGCAATTAAAGTTGCTTCTACAATTCTCACAAGCTTTAGCTAAACAAACTTCCAAAGATCCATCATAAGCGTTGTTGCACACAAGAGTGAGTTGCTGCCATCATTTTCTCCATTTTATATGTTAAGACATGTATGTAGTGTCTACATATGTGTATGTATACATATAAACGTGCAGCCCTCATTTTCTAAAAAATAGAAATCCAACTAAAAGTGGTATATAAGTGTTTTAAAGACACCTTTCACCACTTACACATATGTCACCCATTGACCACACATTTGCCTTTTCATCGAACATCATGTGCACGTGTCATCCTTTAGCTCACTCTTATTTTATCATCACTTATTCTTTTTTTTTTTTTTTTTTTTTTTTGATAATCCAGGTTTCCAGGCTTGCGCCTGACTACTTCACTGGTATTACCCAGACGTCCTGGAGATGATGGGACCGGTCCTTCAGCACCCCACCACCAGGTAAATCGCGGGATGTGCACACATGGTCGAGTGTCCGCTAAGGCCCAACGGATCAATGCTACAAGGTTGACCCCCCCACAAGCCCCATCCACAAGGCTTGGCGGAGACCGAACCCACACTGCAACATGCCCGCGCGGCTTTTAGCGCCCAGGCTTTACCACATGTATGTGCCCCGGAGGACGATATCCGGAGGGGAGAATCGAACTTGCGACCCTAAGGCCGCAAAGTTGATTCTCTGCCAGCAAGCTGACCCCTCTAGATTTATCATCACTTATTCTTTGTGCATATATAGATGTGTGTATTGGCTGTCACTTCTCGATGATCTATTGGGTTTTGTCCAAATAAAAAATTATCTAATAATCTTAATTAATTTTTTAATCTCAATTCACTCAAATATTAATCACCTTAGCACAGTTCATATACTCATTATCATGGTCATATGATATGACACTTATCCGTAGTCTCCTTTGACACACAAAATATTATTTTCAATTTCCGTCGTCAAACATTTAAGTCGTAAATATTTTCGAGACTTCATCCTTTTATACACCGAGCTCTTAATTCTATGACCAAAATTCTATACGATCTTTATAACCCGTTTCATATTCTAAACTTTGACAAAACTTATTTCTCTAATTCCTTTAACCTCTAATCCGCGCGTAACCTCTTCAACATTGATATGAATCTTCTATAATTTCATGAATGACATCAATCTCATTAAACTCACGTGTGTTTACCCCGATGTATTCTAAAGTTAAAATACGGCACCAAATTCAACTCAATCCGCCAATTTGGCACCCCTAGTACCATAGACTCACTTTTGAAGATTCTGTCAGGAAAATAAAAACGATCCTTTTCTTATTAAATGGTTGTTTCCATGTGCAGAAAACTTTACCTTGAGAGAGTTGCCTTCTGCTAATGTCTTTGGAATTCCTTACATGAATGAAGAAGAGATAAATGCCTTACATGTTTACAATTACAAAGGCACTGGTCTGGAGAGGTAAGTGTAAGTAACAAGCATTCTAATTCATGCTCTTTTCACTCAATCTTTGGATTATCTGGAATTCTTGTGCATTTGGAGTATGATGATTGAACAACTGAAGGTAAACCTGCGGTTTCAAATCTATAGTACTAGTTGGTGACATTCTCTTCAGCTAACTACTACTAAATTTTTTGTATATAGTTTTAACAGTAAAAAGAAACTTTTGCATATATTTTTGAGAGAATGGGGAAAATAAAAAGGGAAAAGGGTAAAATTTGCCCTTCTACTATGAGAAAATGATAGATTTTACCCTCCATGAAACTATTGGTACAAAAATAATCTCATAAATGGTTCAAATATACCCCTTCTCCATTGAAGCTATCCAAGGTGACACGACTTTTTGATGAGGCGGACGCACAACCCTAAAAGAGAAAGAGTACATTTTAACCATTTAGATACCAATAGTATAATGGAGGGTAACATCTATCCTTTTCGCAAAGTAGAAGGACAATTTTGACCCCTTTCCCAAATAAAAAAGATAGAAATATGAATCTGTGCAAAATAGAGAGTAATGACTTGTGCATTCGATCCTATTTGTAGGATAGAATGCACCTTTCGATGTTAGGTTGAAAGATGAGTACCTTTGGATGAGCTTATTTGTATTGAAATTTTTATAGACAACAAAAAGTTTATGAAAACGCAAACTGTTTTCTTCTCCTTAACTCTTTGATTATTGAAGGGCCTATTTGTAATTCGATCCTATATTGGTCTTTCCTGCACTAAGGATGTACCACCAACACAAGCCTCGTCTTCTTCAGCCTCAGCTAAGGTACTTTCTTTCAGATGCTCAAGAGTTATGCAACGATACTATATATTGATTGGTGACCTGTTCACGTCTAGTTTAGCTAGCCCTGATTTTTCCTTAGTTGCTTGTTGTCTTCTCTTTATTGGATAATCTTCGCTCGAGCAGAATAATTATCCAAATCCAGAATCTTTTTTATGCTTCTTCTCGTGCTTGTGAAATCCTTCACTTTACCTTCTTAAAACATATGTTTTTGTTCTCAGTAGTTCTATAACTTCTATTTGATTCTTCCAAATGAAGATTATTTATATACTGTCGCGCCTTCAGCAGGAACTTTGGAAGATAGATATAATGGACGAGGATCGCTCATGTGATGAATCGACATGTAATATTTGTTTGGAGCAAGTTAGAAAGGGAGACCTTGTTTATAGCTTGTCGTGTTTACATCAGGTTTCGACCTCTTCTATCTGATATTTCTTCCTTTCCTCTGAAATATACCATGTTATCCCATTTCTGTAAATCACCTTATGGCAGATGTTAATCATGTTTTTTTTTTGTTGCAAAGTTCTTAATTTGGAGAACTAAAGTATTTGGACAAGCTTCTGAAAAAAGTGTTTTTGAGTAGTAGGAGTTCAGTACAAAGTGCTTTTTACAAAACCTCATGCATTATCAACGATACATCTATGACCAAAGTATGATATAAACATACCCCTGTTATATTTTCTTATTTTATTTTTTACATGTTAAAGAGAGATAGGATTAGAAATGATGATATCCAAGCAAGGTGGGAGTGGCCTCAATGGAGGATAAGATGCGAGAAGCGAGAAGCGAGGCTGAGATGGTTCGGGCATACATGAGAGACTCAAATGCCCCAGAGGTGTGAGAGGTTGGCTATGGGCGGTTTCAGGAGAGATAGAGGTAGGGCGAAGAAGTATTGGGGAGAGGTGATTAGACGGGATATGGCGCAAGTGCAGTTGTTGGAAATTTACTAAATGTGGAAATAAGTATATCCCATTAATTTATGACTCGAACAATTGGGCCCGCAAGTCAGAAACGTCGTTTCCATACACGTGCACACGTAGTGCCAAGTATCGCAAATTTTATTAGTGAAAGAGATATTGGTACGTATGTAATACGTTTGAGACATAGAATTATGGACGGTTATTGGCCAAATGACAAAGTATTCCACGTTGGTAAAAGAAGGAAGAAGTGTAAGATGAAACGAGTCAGAAATCGCCGCGGAGCCGTGAAGGGCCGCGGCGCTAATTCACAGCGCCGCGACCCTTCGGAGGCAGAATGCTGCGACGGAAAGTTGGAAAAATCTGACCTTTGGGCTGATTTTGGAGCATTGATTCTCCATTACTTGCCACATGAATTCAGCCATTATTTGACTAAATGTAACCGCTCATTCAAGTGTCATTACATGGCTATTGAAGGTCATTAGTTGGCTAGTTGAGGGGTCTTCTCCTTACACTATAAATTGAGGCCTTTGGCTCAATTGAAACACATTACTCAACACTTAGAAAATACTCCAGATTTTCTGATTTCATCTTCTTCCTCTCTAGCAAAGTCACTATACTCAAAGTTCTTCAAGAGTAACACTTGAGTTTCCTTTCCTCACTTGTTAAATTTGTTGTTGTATCTTGGGAGACTATTGCTCAACACCGTAAAAGGAGATATACGGGGCAATCTTGTCTTAAAGAAAGAGTGTTCAGCGAATCACACAAGCAATCGGTTAAGTTCTTGATTTCCAGTTTATTGTAATAGTTAGTTTGTCCTTTTTATTATTGTAATAGTTACTTACTTCTCATTCCCTGCAACAATTGTATCACAATAGCAGCTCACCGAGGACATGACCTAAGATAAGAGGTTGTGGAAGACACATATTAGGATAGAAGATTCGTAGGTAGTTGAATGTAGTCCTATTTACGTTTACATACTAGTAGTCATGGTATTACTATTATAGTTTCTTGTCCAACGGTTTCTGCTATTTGTTGTTTGTATTTCGATTATCGTATTACTTCGTGGTAGTTACACCTCCTTTTCTTGCAGATAGTTTTATCATGTTTTTTTTTGTAGTATTTTGCCATAGCTTGTTTGCACTGATTTGAGTTACCTATCTTTGTGCTGAGGGTCTACCGGAAACAACCTCTTTACCTCTCAAGGTAGGGGTAAGGTCTGCGTACACTCTACCCTCCACAGACCCCACTTTGTGAGATTTCACTGGATGTGTTGTTGTTTGTTGTAATTAAATGAAACTGAAAAATTTAATTAATATTTCATAGAAATATATCAAACCATTCATCTTTTTAAATGATACTCACTGTCGAACGAATCTTTACATGTCTTTTTTCGTAATTTGATGCTATAAAACACTTCTTTTAAGATTCTTCGAATGCAAACTGCTTCTATAATACTTACAAAGGCGTTTTTGAAATAACTTGTCCAAGAACAAACAACTAATATCTGAAAGTACACTTTTTCTGAAATTTGTATTTGACAAATGTACTTTCTGAAGTAAATAGATTTTGAATACAACAACACCCATAAGTGGGGTCTGAGAAGGTAGAGTGTACGCATATTTTATCCCTATCTTTAAAGATAGAGAGGTTGTTTCCGAAAGATCATCAGCTCAAAAAATAAATAGATTATGAATGATTGGCCAAAACATGCTGTAAGTAATTGGTGGTCTCAAATTTTACATTGTCGTCACTGTTCCTTTTTTTTTTTTTGCAGTTTCATAGCAGATGTGTTGATCCATTTCTCGGGCTGAACGCTTGTCCAATATGAAAAATGGACAGTGATGCTGGAATGGTCTGACGACATGGAAAGCTTAAAACTCATGTTTTAATTTTACTTGCAACTGACATGGCTGGAGGCCTGTCATTTTCTGAGAATAAACGAACTCTTATAAGAATTCTCAGTGCAGTTTACAAATTTGTTGAAGCACTATGTGAATACTAGGTTTGGCCACATCCCATTGTTTCCAGTATTATTTCTGCCCCAGTTTCGGTAGTTGGGCCAGTTTCTCAGCCCAATACCGATACTGTTCCAGCTTCAGTTTCTGCTTCTTCCTCGGTTACTGTTTCCAGTATTGGGTCAGCAGGCCCACTGCCTGTTGGCCAACCCGTCTCCCATCCGAGTTCCTCCCAAAATCCACCCAATTTTCCACCGAGTCATAGACCGCTCACTCGTAGTGAACGAATATTTTTAAACCAAACAAACATTTTAATCTAAATTCTAATGTTCTTAAATCCCCCCTACTCCGTAACTCAGTGTCTGCATTAAATGACCCAAATTGGAAATTGGTTATGAACGACGAATATGATGCTCTTATTGAAAATAAGACGTGAGAGTTGGTACCCCGTCCTTCTGGTGTTAATATTATTCGGTCTATGTGGATTTTTACTCATAAGAATAATTCTGATGGTTCTTTTCCGAGGCATAAGACTCGTCTTGTAGGTGATGGTAAGACTCAGCAGGTTGGCGTGGATTGTGGTGAGACATTTAGTCCGGTGGTCAAACCGGCTACCATTCGCACTG
Source organism: Anisodus acutangulus (assembly GCA_029783415.1). Classification (NCBI taxonomy): domain Eukaryota; kingdom Viridiplantae; phylum Streptophyta; class Magnoliopsida; order Solanales; family Solanaceae; genus Anisodus; species Anisodus acutangulus. Next base: position 42,754,535 of record CM056506.1, on the reverse strand, counting down.
TTCTCAGTCTGGCTCTTGCGAAAGCTTGGCCCATTCATCAGTTAGATGTGAAGAATGCTTTCTTACATGGTGATCTTAAGGGGACCGTTTACATGCATCAACCATTGGGTTTTCGAGACCCCAAATATCCTCATCATGTCTTTTTATTGAAGAAGTTCATGTATGTGCTTAAGCAGGCCCCACGGGCTTGGTATAAGATATTTGCAGACTATGTTTCATCTATTGGGTTTTCACACAACAATTCTGATAATTCATTGTTCATATAACGTCGTGGTACTTCCTTGGCTTATATTCTATTATATATGGATGATATTATCTTGACTGCCTCTACTGATGATTTGCGCAAGTCTATCATGACCATGCTCATTTCTGAGTTTGTTATAAAAGACTTGGGGCCCTTGAGTTACTTTTTGGAGATTGCTGTCTCTCGTCATGCAGGTGGATTATTCTTGTCCCAACGGAAGTATGCCGCTGAGATCATTAACAGGGATGGTATGTCCTGGTGTAAGTCTACTTCTACTCCCGTTGATACTAAGCCCAAGTTGGGTGCTGCGGCTGACTCACCTTACGAGGATCCCACTCACTATCGTAATCTTGCTGGAGCTCTTCAGTATCTTACGTTCACGAGATCGGATATTATGTATGTCGTATAGCAGCTGTGTTTGTTTATGCATGACCCTAGGGTGGAGCACATGAATGCACTCAAACGCATTATCCGATACATCCAAGGGACACTTAACTATGGCCTTCATCTATATCCATTATCGGCCTTTACACTTGTCTCGTATACCGATGCTGATTGGGGTAGTTGTCCGGACATCAGACGATTTACATCTGGATATTGTATGTTTCTTGGCGATAACTTGGTCTCATGGTCTGCCAAACGACAGGCGACGTTATCCCGCTCCAGTGCAGAGGCCGAGTATCGAGGGGTAGCCAATGTGGTCTCTGAATCATGTTGGTTACGTAATCTTCTCTTAGAGCTTCACTTTCCCAATCACAAAGCTACCTTGGTATATTGTGATAATATTAGTGTCGTATATCTTTTTGGGAATCCGGTTCAACACCAGCGCACTAAACATATTGAGCTAGATATCCATTTTTTTTGCGAAAAGGTAGCTTGTGGACAAGTACGCGTCTTACATGTCCCTTCCAGGTATCAGATTGCAGACATCTTCACTAAGGGTCTTCCCTCGGTCCTATTTGAATATTTTAGAGACAGTCTCAGCTTACGAAGATCGCCCGCTATGACTACGGGGGTGTGAAAATATACAAGGATATACACAGTATACAATACCTTGTGTATACCGTGTATATCACGAAAATCCATCACAGGTGGGAGACCGTGATATACACGGTATACACACCGTGTATATCCTATTTTTGGTAACAAATTATTTTGTATTATTTGTAAATAATTAGCATTGTACACTTACCATAATTGTAGGATTCGTGTACAATTAGAATAGGGTTTTGGGAGTAGAATAGAAATAGAATTTTCTATATTATGAAAATTGTAAATTGTATATATACTCTTTCATTAATGAAAATAATTAAGGGATTATTTCTTTCACTTAACTTGATAGTGTGAAAAATCTATACACTATCAGTGTGCAAAATTGGAACTCTTATATAAACTCATTTTTCTTGGAAGTAGACCCATTACAAAGATTATTGTTCGCAATTCTCAAACTATAACTCTTTTGAGAAAGCAAAATTGGAGCATTCTTTCAACCTTTTAACACTTAATGATATTGTTGTGAATATTTATTAACCTAGAACATATAAAGAATGTGTTATTACATGGAGGACAAGAGGAATATTAATCCCATAGTGTTTTACCTTTTTTAGTTTCATTTCATACTTGATTTTGTGAAATTTATTTACACATTGTGATCATCTTAATTTGATAATACCACCGAGGGATATGGTTGGATGCTTTCATTCCTCCACCTTTAACCAAATATCATGACTTCGAATTCTGGGAATAGAGAACCTTTTAGTAGGCAACATTTTACTCTTCTTACTTATATGGTGTGAATCCGAATAATTAGTCAGGTCACCAAATCTTGAATAGTTACACAAAAATAAAATCGTCTTCAATAATGTGCTTTAGTGGAACAAAATCCCCTAATTTGCACTACAAAAAAAACTAAAATTAGCTAAGAGCCTCATCACTGATTCGTTGTTAAATTGCTCGTAAGCTAACAAATTGTATTCATAATTCATCGCCAAATAGGATAAGCGATGGATTGTTTATTAGCTACAAAATTTGGCTGGCACTAATCTGCTAATTTGCATTTCTTCAATTAACTCAGCTACAAAGGGAGAAGCATGGAGAAACCTATGGACAATTTCATTGCACAAAATATTTGCAGCCATTGCAATGGGAATTGCACTTCTAAGGATGATACCAAAGAGGCCATTTCTACTTACTTGTGCTTACTCTTTTGCCTTTGCTATTTCAAGCCCTATAGGTGTAGCAATAGGAATTGTAATTGATGCTACAAGCGAAGGACGTACAGCAGATTGGACTTATGCTATTTCAATGGCACTTGCTTGTGGGGTTTTCATTTATGTGGCAATAAATCACCTTATAGAAAAGGGTTTTAAACCACAAAATAAATGTTATTTTGACACTCAATTTTTAAGTTTATTGCTGTGCTTCTAGGAGTTGGGGTTATTGCTGTTGTCATGATATGGGACTAAGTGTAATCATTAATTTTCTTGAATTTACATGGGCTTTTGTTAATCTATTTGTTTTGTTTTGTTTCCTTTAAGATTTCTTTTGGTTTTTTACCTAGAGTTCGTACTCGTTTTGGGATCCGATTAATTCGGATTCAGACAGGAAAATCCCACTTAGGGGTAAAAGCTCAATACCCTGGGCAAGAACTCGAGACTTCTGATTAAGGATGAAGGAGTACTTGTCATTCCAACACAACTTCTGATAGTGTATTAATTCTTTGAGATTCAAACATGTGTGGATGTATTTTTCAGTACAAGAGTTATTATATTTTTATAAAAAAAGATTCCTTCATTAGAAATTTTGTCATCAGATATTTCTTGTCTTATTATCACACCATGTTAATCAACATGCATTCAATCTGAAAGGGGTGATAAATACCCGTGATATACACGGAATATACACTGTGTATATCACAACTAACTTCAGAAAATTGGGCTATTAAACCCGTGATATACATGGTGTATACATACTGTGTATATCACGGTTTAGTGGCTTATTTTAGGTAAAGTTTTGTTGTAATTAGAATTGTACACTTACCATAATTGTATAGTTATTGTACAAGTAGAATAATGTTTTAGGAGTAGAATAGGAATAGAATTTTTCCTATTATGGAAAATTGTAAATTGTATATATACTCTTTCATTAATAAAAATAATCAAGGGATTATTTCTTTCATGGTATCAGAAGTCTAGGTTAATTCTTTCCTCTCCCAAACCTCTCTTCTCGTGCATCGATTTCCGAGCACTTGTTCTCAGTTTTCGAGTCATTCTTCCCAAAATTTCTTCCTAAATCCCTACATCACGGTCTTGCGTTGTTGTTATGGCTAAGAACACATTTCACCCTGCCCTTACTGTTTCTAACATCAAGAACCATATCCCTATCATTCTTGAAATAGAAAACGTCCAATACGCGTCGTGGGCCGAACTGTTCAAAGTTCATGCACGCTCGCATCAAGTCCTCCATCATATTATCCCTGCAGCTCCTACGGATACAGAAGTGCCCAAACCCAAGGATGATCCTAAGTTATGGACGACCCTTTATGCTACAGTTCTTCAGTGGATTTATTCCACTATCTCTATCGATTTGTTGCAAACGATTATCGAACCAGACGCTACGGAGATGGATGCTTGGAATAAAGTACGTGATATATTTCAAGATAATCAAAATTCTCATGATGTTACTCTTGAGAAGGAATTCTCCCGCGTCAATATGGAAGACTTCTCTAACGTTTCAGCAAACTGCAAAAGATTGAAAGAATTGGCGGACCAACTTCGCAACGTTGGTGCGCTCGTTACCAACGATCTTCTTATCCTTCATATGGTTGCAGGCCTCTCTGAGGCCTATAGTGGCATCGGTACGCTTCTTTGTCAGAGCAGTCCTCTTCCTCAGTTTTATCAAGCCCGTTCCATGCTCACGCTTGAAGAAGCTGGCTTGGCTAAGAAAGCATCCATTGGGGCTCCTTCTGTCGTCATAGTAATCAAGTCCAACTTTTCTCCATCTGTCTCCAACAATTCCGACCAAAACCACAACAACAGTGGCGGAAAAAAGGGTCAGAATCATAAAAATAATGATAAAACCCGTGGCGGGAACCGAGGTGGAAATATCAGGGGTGGGAATGGGCCTCTGGGCAGTGGGTGGCAAGCCAACTGGCCACAACCCTGGGGCCCATGGCAGTGGAACTGGGCTAATGGGCATGGGGCCAACAACCCTTATTTTCCGTCGTATGTCCAACATCCGCATTGGGCCCAATTTCTGGCTTCAGCTTCCAAGCCTAATTCTGCCCAGCCACAGTAGTTCCCAAGAGCAGGTTCTAGGTCTGGGCAGCAAGCAAGTGTGCTTGGACCTCGGCCTATGCAGGCCCACCATGTAGCGGGCCCCACCCCTACCAACATTGAATCCACGATGCACACACTTGGGTTGAATCCCCCGGATGCAAATTGGTATATGGACACCGGAGCTACCACTCACATGACGTCCGACCAAGGTACTCTCTCGTCTTATTCCAATTTGAGCACTAATTGTGGCATAATTGTTGGTAATGGCAATTCGAGTCCAATTCGTTGTTACAATCATAAAACTTTATCTCCGCCCCATCCACCACTTATCTTGAAAAATGCCCTTCATGCCCCTAACTTAATTAAAAATTTGGTGTGTGTTCGTAAATTTACCACTGATAATTGAGTTTCTGTTAATTTTGATCCTTTTGGGTTTTCTGTGAAAGATTTCAAGACGGGGATTCCTCTCATGAGATGTGATAGTAGGTGAGATCTTTTCCTATCACGCCCACATCCGGTCTCTCGAGTCAAGCCTTGTCGTCTATTGTTACTTCCTTACATAATAATAATTTTATTTCTTGTAAGAGTACGAGTAGTACTCCAATTTGTCAATCATGTCCTTTAGGAAAATATGTTAGATTACCATTTGTAGCCTTTACTTCTCATACTTTAATGCCATTTGATATTATTCATAGCGACTTATGGACCTCTCCCATTTTAAGTTATGTGGGCCATCGTTATTATGTTCTATTTTTGGATGATTATTCTAATTTATTATGGACCTTTCCGTTAGCGAAAAAATCTCATGGTTTTTCCACATTCTTAAATTTTTTAGCGTTCATCCATACCCAATTCGAACGGAAAATAAAAAATATTCAATGTGATAATGGCAAAGAATATGATAATGGTTTTTTACGGGAATTTTGTGCAAATAATGGCATAGTTTTTCATTTCTCTTGTCCTCATATGTCTTCACAAAATGGAAAAGCCGAACGAAAAATTCGTATTATTAATAATATTGTTCGAACTGTATTGGTCCATGCTTCCGTACCCTCTCTCTTTTGGCACCATGCTCTACAAATGGCTACTTATCTTCTTAACATACTTCCTACCAAAGGTTTGGCATATTCCTCTCCTCTTCAACTCTTTTATAATTAGAACCATTCGTATTCACATCTTAGGGTCTTTGGGTGCTTACGTTATCCGCTATTTTCGTCAACTACAATTAACAAACTTCAAGCCCGTTCTACTCCTTGTGTGTTTTTGGGTTATCCCTGTAATCATCGTGGTTACAAGTGTTTTGATTTATCGTCTAATAAAATCATCATTAGTCGCCATGTTATTTTCGAAGAAACCCAATTTCCGTTTGCCAAGGTAAATAGTCTCGGGCCTAGTTCGTATAATTTTTTAGATGACGATATCTCCCCATATATTATCCACCACTTATCGGACATGTCCCGCACCCAAAATCCACCAGCGGGCCCACTACCCGTTGGTTCTCCAGTACCGTTGCCATCTCCCGTCGTGGGTCCAGTAACTGGGGCCACCTCTCCAGCCTAGTTTATGTATCCGACGTCGGTCCCAGATCTCATATTGGGCCAGTAGGTCCACTGCCTGCTGGCCCATCCGTCACCTGTCCCGATATTTTCCACAATCTACCCAATTCTCCCCTGAGTCACAGACCGGTCACTCGTAGTCAACGGGGTATTTTAAACCAAAAAGATATTTTAATTTAAATTCTAATGTTCTTAAATCCCCCTACCCCGTAATCTAGTGTCCGCCTTAAATGACCTGAATTGGAAATTGGTTGTGGCCGACAAATATGATGCACTTATTGCAAATAAGATGTGGGAGTTGATCCCTCTTCCTTCTGGTGTTAATATTATCCGGTCTATGTGGATTTTTACTCATAAGGATAATGCTGACAGTTCTTTTGCGAGGCATAAGGCTCATCTTGTAGGTGATGGCAAAACTCAATAGGTTGGCGTGGATTGTGGTGAGACTTTTAGTCCGGTGGTCAAACCGGCTACCATCCGTATTGTTCTCAGTCTGGCTCTTTCCAAAGCATGGCCCATTCATCACTTAGATGTGAAGAATGCTTTCTTATATGGTGATCTTAAGGAGACTGTTTACATACATCAACCCTTGGGTTTTCGAGACCCCATATATCCTCATTATGTATGTTTATTGAATAAGTCTTTGTATGGGCTTAAGCAGGATCCACGGGCTTGGTATAAGTGATTTGCAGACTATGTTTCGTCTATTGGATTTTCGCACAACAGGTCTGATAATTCATTGTTCATATAACGTCGTGGTACTTCACTGGCTTATATTCTATTATATGTGGATGATATTATCTTGACTGCCTCTACTGATGCTTTGCGCAAGGATATCATGACCATGCTGAGTTCTGAGTTAGCTATGAAAGACTTGGGCCCTTGAGTTACTTTTTGGGAATTATTGTCTCTCGTCATGCAGGTGGATTATTCTTGTCCTAACGGAAGTATGCCGATTTGATCATTAACAGGGCTGGTATGTCCTCGTGTAAGTCTACTTCGGAAGTATGCAAGTGAGATTATTGAGCGCGCTTGAATGTCCTCGTGCAAGTCTACTTCCACTCCCGTTGATACTAAACCCTAGCTGGGTGCTACGGCTGGCTCACCTTACGAGGATCTGATCCGCTATCACATTCTTGCAGGGGTTCTTAAGTATCTTACTTTCACGAGACCATATATTACGTATGTCGTACAGCAGGTGTGCTTGGTTATGCATGATCTCAGGATTGAGCACGTAAATGCGCTCAAACGCATTACTTGATACATCTAGGGAACACTTGACTATGACTTACATTTATATCCTTCATCGACGTCTACATTTGTCTCATATACCGATGTTGATTGGGGTGGTTATCCACATACCAGACGTTCTACGTACGGCTATTGTATGTTTGTTGGTAATAACTTGGTCTCATAGTCTGCGAAGCGTCAGTCTACCTTATCAAGCTCTAGTGCAGAGGCCGAGTATCGAGGGGTGGCCAATGTGGTCTCTGAATCATGTTGGTTACGTAATCTTCTTTTAGATCTTCATTGTCCTATTTAGAAAGCTACATTGGTTTATTGTGATAATATTAGTGCCATATACCTTTCTGGTAATCCAGTTCAACACCAGCGCACTAAACACATCGAGATGGATATTCACTTTGTTCGCGAAAAGATAGCTCATGGACAAGTACGCGTCTGACATGTCCCTTCCAGGTATCAAATTGCAGACATCTCTACTAAAGGTCTTCCCTCGGTCCTTTTTGAAGATTTTAGGGATAGTCTCAGCATACGAAAACCGTCTGATATGACTGCGGGGGTGTGATAGATACCCGTGATATACACGTAATATACATCGTGTATATCATGGCCTGACTTCAGAAAATTGGCCTATTAAACATGTGTTATACACGGTGTATACATACCGTGTATATCACGGTTTAGTGGCTTATTTTAGGTAAAGTTTTGTTGTAATTAGAATTATACACTTACCATACTTGTATAGTTATTGTACAAGTAGAATAAGCTTTAGGAGTAGAATAAGAATATGATTTTCCTATTATGAAAAATCATAAATTGTATATATACTCTTTCATTAATGAAAATAATCAAGGGATTATTTCTTTCAAGGGGAAAATGATGTTTTGCAAAATGGGAGTTTCTGAAAAGAACAACCATCTTGAATAGTGAGGAAAATGAACATCAGATATAAATTAATCTAAAATTAACTTATGAGGTGAAAATTGATTAAAATCATATAAAGACACTATTATACCATTGACTTATGCGGGAGTGAGTGGGACTATAATACCCCATAACGTGCACATCCAGGGGTAAATATCTGGAATGTGTACCACATAATATGAAGACAGATATATTAAAAACCAAAAATTAATAGAGATGAGTTAGTTCCCGATAGCATGATAAACAAATGAACGTTATATCTAATTCAATTTCAGAAGCTAACTCACGAGGTGAACATTATTAAAATGATATAAATACACCTACGATGACACTTTCAATTAATGTAGAATTCTAGCGTGGATGTACTTTAACAGATTTGGAAAACTTGGAAAAACAAAAAGGGAAAAGGACATGGTGTGGCCATTACCAAAAATAAAAGCTAAAAATGCTCAATTTAGGTAATGACCCGAAATAGCTCGTAGGCTCAAAATAAAGACAAACTCTAGTCAAAACCTAAAATTTCACTCTACACTCTCTCCCACTTTTCCCTAGCCAGTAGATGTCACCGCCGCTGCCAATATGAACTGGGTAATGATGAAAGAAATCTTGCGCACTGTGTCATTTTGCTACCGTTTATATGAGGAGATTCAAAGCAGAAATTGAACGAAGCTCCAATTGTTCAGCTACAACAAACTGAACTTTCTAAAATGACCTTCTTCTAATGATTTCACACTTTTATGTGTTGCATCTTATTACGTCTGACAAAAATTAGAGTTTCTGATCTTCTTCCAATTTATCAGTTACATGTGCACTTATGTAGACTTTTAGAGTAACACGTTTATCTTTGGGTTATGGTTTGTGTTGAAATGCTAGTCAATTTGCTCGGCTATATTTGGACGATACACACAACTTGCTTGAACTATTTACGCCCCTTAACTTTAATCTAGTTTATAATTGATAGTTCTCTAGAGAATATTTTATATATCTAAACTCTTTTATAAAATATGAATTAATTCGTACTTGGTGCGAGGTGAAAAAAAAACAATCTCCACCCCTCATTCCTGCTCTATAATTGTATAATGTGTGATCACTAGTGTATACATTATACATTGATTATACTTTGATTATATAATTATTACTCCCTCCATCCTAATTTATATGGCATCATTCGACCGGACACATAGTTTAAGAAATAAAGGAAGACTTTGGTATGTTTGCCAAATTACCCTTACTTTAATGCCTACTTTTGTTGACTTTTCTTCACAATAAGAGCTTGTTTCAAAGAACACGTGAGAATTGAATTTGAATGTAATTGGGTGTAATTACACAGTTTGGCTTGTTCAGGTAATTACTTGGTCAGGTGGGAATTTGATGTAATTGATAGGGTGTAATTACGCTCTCCAATTCTCAAGGAGGGGTTGAGAATTGAGTGTAATTACATCATGTAATTACATGGTTATTTTTTAGTTTTTTCTTTTATGTTTTCATTTTAATTTTTTTTCTTTTTAAATTTATCTTTATTTCTATTATTTTAATTTCCTTTTTTTTACTTTTTAAATTATTTTTTATTTTTAAAATATATTTTTCTTTCTAAATTATTTATCTTTCATTTATTTTCTTCTCATTTCCTAATCTTTACTTTTGTGGTTCCATGTAATTGCTCATATTTTTTCTTCATTTAGCATAACTTTATCCTAATTTTTGAAACTACACCTCCTAATATTAGAAAGAATGAGTCATTAGCAAACTTGGCATGTAATGAGTTATGTTATTAAAGTAGAATTTCGTTGTTGAATTGTGTTATAGACTTATATTTTTACTTTATTTTAAATTATATTTACTTAAGTTATGTTAGAACTTACTTATGTAATGTTGGAATTTGGTATAAGGGTATTATGTTAAAGGCAATTTTTGGATTTTGAATTTAGATTATATTTTCAATTTTAATCTATTTGCTTGAGTACTATTGACTTGATATTTTACATTGCATGTTGTTTATTTTTCAGTTACAATTGACAGATTATTTTTCTTGATCAAACATTTGAATAATGTTTGGCATTATATTTATAAATATTAATCTTTTTGTCACATCCAGTCCATGATGTTCTTACAAAAAGTGTGCTTTTAATTTTTATAATTAATTAAATCAAATATTATTTATTTGAAAAATGTATATCAATTATTTTTACAATATTAGTTATAAATATATGATTATTAATTAATATATTTTTAAGAAAAAATATGATCTTAAATACCTAATTAAATATCATTTATAAAGGCACATATTTTTTTAAATATTAATTTAAATTTTAAATTAAACTAACTGGTAATTATACTTGTGCAACCAAATAGTACGTTACACTGTAATTACGTTATGGAACAAACATGTCGTTGTAATTACAATATTGAGTAAATACTAGGTTTTATAACTACCTTTCTAATTACACCAATTCCAATTATCAGGTGACTTTCCAAACAGACCCTAAGTATATTTTTAAATTTAAATGGGATCCAACAAGGGTAAAATAGGGATGACGTCATGAAATAGTTGCCAAATAAGGAAAGACGACATTCTTTTTGGGACAAACTAAAAAAGAAATGGTGCCACATAAATTGAGACGGAGGAAGTATACATTTATTATACATTTACTCTACACAAATTATACATCGATGATACATTTTCTATACACATAATGTAGGAATACATATTCTATACAATAACGATACAGTTTTATATTCTATACAACAATGATACAATTTCTAGACATATGCTTGAATTAGTTGAAAAGTAGTTAGAAAATGATATTATTTTGTAAAGGCTAAAAATGTCTTTTAAGATTTTTGGGTCATCCGATTTCAATAGTTTCACCCTAATGACCATTTATGTCCTTTTTCCAAACAAAAAAATAGAGGAAAAGTCTTATCTAATGCCAGAAAATGTCAAGCAAAAGGCGGGGTAGCTTTTGGGTGAAGCCACTAAAGCTCAGGCTTTAGGCCTCTCATTTTTTAGAGCCCCACTTTTCATCAATATAGATTATATTATTTTTTTAAAAAAAAATTACATTGAGATTTTTTTGTCATTAAAAGGAAATGGTTAACTAATTGACTGAAAAGAAGGTCCATAAATAAGTAAGTAAAGTACAACACAAATATTTAATCTATTTTTAGTACATCGACAAAAAAGAAGGTTTCTGGTGAGTTTCTCTGTCATACTCAATCTACTTTTAACCCTTCTCTCTAAAACTTTAATATACTTCTATACTTTTATATGTCTTCTTCATTTCCTCAAGAGAGTCTTTGATTAAATTACTCCGGAAGACAAAGGCGGTAGTGTATGAATTTTCTATTTTTATTTTTTCTAGGACATCAAATATTGCAAGAAGTATATTGAAGCACCAAACAAAATTCTCAAATCAAGTTATTAACTTGTTGAATCAGGTTCTATTATTTCAACTTTTTAGTATTGTTTTCATCTTAAATTTGCTTGTTTTAATATTTTACTACATCATAGATAGTGTCTTTTAACTATTTTTTAAAATATAAAATATGTTAACTAGAAAATATGTATACGATTGTTCAGAACTCATAAAAATAAAGAGAAGAATTAATTTTTTTTACAATCTAAAAAAATAACTCTTGAGGAAGTTAATGAGATATCTCACATAGATCCTCAAAAAGTAGACTTCAAATAAAAAGTTATATATTATGAAACTTTTTCTTTTCCTGTTTTTGTGACAAAATAAATTAAGATCTCTCATTGAATTTTAGTTTAGGCCCAACAACATTGAGCCGCCCATGGCAAAAAGGTGAGAATAAAACAGATGAAAAGTACTCCTAGAAGATAGAGAAGACAAGACAGCCTGTGGTGCTTCGTTTGGTCGAAATATTATAAATCAAATTAATGGAATTCAGTACTTCGTTACTAAACATATAGTATTTATGTAAAACTCACTACAATTTTAATAAATAGGGATAATTTTATAGACCTTCTTTTAATCTTAACATTATAATGCTAATCTCCCTTATAAAGTATGTTGGTGTTACAAAATTAAATCTAAAAGAAAGTCTCTAAAATTATCGGTAATAACTACTAAATCCATTCTTTCAATGATGGGTGCTCAAGCACCCATTATTTTTCAAGCCAAGCACTATTTATTTCTATTGAAAACCAGTAATGCATACAAACAATATGGAAATAGATTAATGAAAATAGCTCAAATATGTTATCAAACTTTTTGAAATAGCACAATTGTGCCATTTATTAGGCTTATTTATGCTATTGTTGTGATCAAAATGGCTCACCCATGCTACTTGCCGTTAACAACTCAAATAGCTCAAATAGTTGATTTTTAAAAAAAAACATATTTCACATGTGGCCTCTAATTAGAAGCTCACGTCGCCAAATTAAATCAGCTCAAATAAAATTAAAATTTGTTCCAAATAAAATTGAAATCCGACCCAAACCTGATCCATCCATAACCCTTTAACTCAAATCCCTATTCTTATTTCACTCATCACATTATACTATCGAAACAAAAATTCATTAATAAGAAATGCTTATCTTAGATTGAGAATAAGCTACTTCTCTAAAAGGATATAAATACCATCCATTAGCTAATTGTCAGACCATCCATTAGCTAGAAAAACCAATACAATCTTAATAGTTTATATGAAATTAATTGTCAGACGATCCATTAGCTACTGCTCTAAAAGGATTCATCCAGTATGTGAAGTTTATAATTCTCACTTTGTACATGATCATACTTCTTTACTTCTCATTAGGTTCAATCTAACACAACTAATGGGTTTTTATTTTGATTGTACACTGTGACGAGGAATATAAGAATAGGGATTTGAGTTTAAAAAGTTATGGGTGGGTCGGGTCTGGGTCAGATTTCAATTTCATTTGGGATGGATTTTAACTTTACTTGGACTAGTTTAATTTGGCAATGTGAACCTCTACTTAGACGCCACATGTCAAATCTGTTTTTTGAAAACTAACCATTTGAGTTGTTAACGGCAAATGGCATAGATGAGTCGTTCGATAACGGTCCAATTATTAACGAGTGATATAAATGAGCTATTTCGTAAAAATGAGCTTTTCCCCTGGATTAATTAAGTCATCATTCAATCTCAACAGCAACTTATAATTAGAAGCAGATAAGCCCCCCCCCCCCCCCAAACTTCACCTTGGCATGCTTCCATCAGCGCTGAAAAGACAGCATTGAACGAGAAGAGAAACCCCTCCCCGCGTAGAAATATTATGGGTCCGCCATTGATTTCAAATGTTTAATATATTTAATAGTAAAAACTTTAAAAGTCGAATCTAATAAATTGAATTATGAGCGTGCACATGTCTTTAATATAACTAGAGAGAACACACATATGTACATTAGGACCCCCACTATATATGTCAATAGGTAAGAAACACACCCGCAAGGGTAGTCAAGTTGGTGTAGCAGTAGAGCGCTGGACCGCAAGATCACGAGTTCGATCCCCTGCATAAACCTTCTTGGTTGAGCCTGTCACACATGGCTTGCCAAGTGTGGTTAATCGGCTGACGTGGTTTGCAGGCTATTGCGTCAGTCCGGGGTTTACCCTGTGCGCACTCGAAAAAGTAACGGCTGCGGGTTACTTCGTAAAAAAAAAAAAATAGGTAAGAAACACGTCCAGAAACTCTTAACATTACCAACAGATGCAAAACAAGCAGCTAAAAAGGCAAACACGTAAAGCATGAAAATAAAGATAGTTTGACTAAAAACACTCAATCATCTCTTATGTATGAACTTAATTACTCAATAGTCAAAGTTCTTCTAGAATTCAACTAACTCATAAATCATACTTTCATCACACAATCATTCTCTTAGTTTCATTTTATGTGAATTTGTCTGCTCGGACACAAGATTAAGAACGATTTGTTTTAAATTTTATAATTTTAAATATATTATGATATTTGTGTAGTTATAAAATTTTGCTATTATGGGTAATACGAGAAATTTAAATCTAAATTATTTTCAAATATAAAATTTGTCATTCTTTTGGAAATAAACTAAATTTTTTTTTGTGTAAAATAAAATAAAAAACAGAGAGAACAAATATATTTATTTTATTGCAATGCTTATTTTTTTCGAATTATTGATATATTGCATAGTCGGTTATCCAACTTTGCCTTCCACAATTTTTTAAGAGCAAGCTACACATTTGGTCGGTGCGCTAGCCAGATATATAAAAAAGTATATATTATTTTGTATCAAAATGTATATTTTATGTATATTACACATTAATATATAAAAGTATATTTACTGATTATTATTTTGGTGAGTAGCTATTTATGTTAGTTTCTCATTATTTAAAGGAGAAAACATATATATCACTTATTCTATGATGTTTACTCCTTTTCACATAAATATGTTAAAAGCTATTGAGCTAGATAATATTCTTCTTTCCTTCTATGAAAAAATATAATGCATTCTTGTTAGGTAGATTTTAGTAATGTTTTAGATTATGTTTTAGAGAGTTTTTTGTTTGTCTTTTATTGTTTTATGCAGTATTATGCGTGTGTTTTGTGTTTTCAGGTTTTAAGCGATTCAGAAAGAAAATAGGTGGTTATTGAGAATAAAAATGTATACATGGCCACAAGAAATAAGTCAAAGAAGCCCTGGGAAGCTCGGAAAATAATTTAAACGAATTCCGGACGAAGAAGGCTGAAGAGCCGTGGCGCAACAAGCTGAAGAGCCACAGAGCTGTAGAGCCGTGGTGCCCAACACTAGCGCCGCGGCGCCCCTCTTGCAGTGAGCACACAATCTTCAAAAGTGAATTATAGCCGCAGCGCCGACGATGTTAGGGAAGCGAGAAATCTAAATTTAATAAGGGCAAAAAGGTTCATTTTGGGGTTTTTTTCGTGATATATATTGGGGGGAAACATTTTTTTGAAAAAAAGAAGAAGTTGGGAGGACACTTTGGAGGCAAGAAACAAGAGAACAAGGAGCCATTAGAGACATCTATTGTTCAAGTTCTTTTCCTTTTCTTTACTTGAATTCAGTTCATGTTGGATATTAAGTTAATTAGTTCTTAACATCACTATGAGCTAATTACTTTTATTAGGGTTTTTCGTTGAATCACTTGAAACTCTATTATGAATTAATGCATTGTTAATGTTCTTCTTCATTTATTAAGATCTTTTCAATTTGCGTTTATTGAATGAGAATTAATTGGACATTAGTTTTCATTACCTATATGTTTCAAATCAAGATCTGAAAAGGGAGATTTGAATATGCTATAGTTGATTAGAGTAAGTTTAATCTTGAACGAGAGTATCACGATTGCTTGTGTAGTTGTGTTGGTTATTGATCTTAATCCTCCTATGTGGTTGAACTTATCATAGAAATATAAAAAGTTCTCACTTAGGTTGAGTTTTTATATGTCCTAACCGGAATATAGAACATATCAGTTAACCTGCTATCTTAATAAGAAGAAGAATCGTTAGTCTTGCATTAATGAATGATAGAGCGAAAAGTTGAGGAGATTGTAAACCCTAATTCCTTCATTACTGAATTAAACCTCGTGTATTTCCATTACTACCTTGGTTCTGCAATTTACTTTAGTTTGTTAATTCTGTAGTTTAGAAATCAGCATCTATATTCGTTAGCCAAATAGAAACCAAAGGTTAATTAATTGGTACTTGATAAATCAGTCTCTGTGGACGATACTCGGTCTTACCGAAATTTATTACAAATTTTGATATGTACACTTGCGTAGCATCTAGAAATACCGCAACAAGTTTTTGGCGTCGTTGCCGGGGACTGAAGTATTATCAATATCAAAATAAATAATCTTATTTCTAATTTGGTTGTTCCTAGAAATCATTTTTTTACTTAATCCGCGTGCAGTGTTTCTGATCAATTTTAGGTAGTTTTGGTATATGCGAAGCAGGAGAGGAGCAGACTACCGTGTTTCTCTGAATTCGGAGATTGAAAAAGCGTGCAAGCAGAACCGAAAGAACAAAGAATTGTTGATTCAACTGCTATGGCGAATCAATATGATAATGATGGGTTGAATGTAGGGGTTCCCGAATTCGTGCAGGCACAAGCCCAGAATCCTGCGTTGAGGAGCTTACAGGACTACATATTGCCAACTGTTACAGGTGTGCACACATGCATAAGGACACCAGCCGTGGAGGTAAATAATTTCGAGATTAAGCTAGCAATCCTGCATATGGTCCATAGCACAGTTCAGTTTGGTGGGTTGCCTTCAGAAGATCCACATATGCATTTGGAAAACTTTTTGAAGTTATGTGCTACATTTAAGTATAATGGTATTATTGATGATGTCATTAGGTTGATGCTCTTCCCATTCACACTAAAGGACCAAGCCAAAAGATGGTTGAACTCTCTTCCGCCAAATTCTATTACTACTTGGCTAGATTTGGCTCATAAATTTCTTGCCAAGTTCTTTCCTCCATCAAAGGTCGCGAAGTTAAGGGGATAAATGAATAATTTTTATCAGCTTGATGGGGAGTCTTTGTATGATGTTTGGGAGAGGTTTAAGGAGTTGCAAATGAGATGTCCTCACCATGAAATTAAACAGTGGATGTTGGTCTACAATTTCTACAATGGGTTGTGTGGTACTACTCGTACCATAATTGATGCAGCGGCTGGAGGAGCATTTATGAGTAAAAGTGCTAATGAGGTGTATGAATTATTAGAAGATATGGCCACAAACAACCATCAATGGTCTAATGAGAGATCAACGAGCAGTAGAAAAGCAACAGGGGTTCATGAGTTAGATGTCATCACTGCGTTAAGTACTCAAGTTGCTTCCTTGACAAATCAATTGCAACAGAATACTGTGTCTGCAAATGTTATTCTGATGCAAGTGGTTTGTGAAATTTGTGGAGGACCACATACTTTTGATCATTGCATAGCAGTGGATCCCAACAATGTACCTATGGATCAAGATCAGGTTCAAGCAATTGGGAATTTTCAGAGGCCCTACAATAATTCATTCTCCAACACTTATAATCATGGGTGAAGGAATCACCCTAACTTTTCATGGAGAAACGACCAAGGCCAACAATCACAGTTTCAAGGGCAATATCAGAACCATCAGCCACAGTTCCAAGAGCAATATCAGCAGAACAGTCCACAACAACCAATGAATCAATCTTCACTTTCTCAGCAGCCTAGGCCACAAGTTCAATAAGCTAACCCCAATAAATTGCAAGCAGCCTTGTTGACTCTCACCAATTCCCAAACACAATTCATGACAGATACAAGATCCTCTATTCAGAATTTGGAGGTGCAAGTGGGGCAATTAGTAAACATGTTAAATAACAGAACTTAAGGGAATCTGCCTAGCAATATCATTGTGAACCCGAAGAAGCAGTGTCAAGCCATCACCTTGAGAAGTGGTAAGCAAGTGAAGCAGTCTGTAACCCAACCACCAGTTGATAGGAGAGATATCAGGTTTAGAGAAAGAGGGGGTTACTGAAGACCACCATAGTATAGAGAAGGCACCACCCGCAGGTATGGTTGACCCTTAAATCAGAATTCCATTCCCCAAAGACTTCGAAAAAATTCTCTTGATAAATAATTTTCCAAGTTTTTAGAGGTGTTCAAGAAATTGCACATCAATATTCCCTTTGCTGAGGCCCTAGAACAAATGCCCAGTTATGTGAAATTTATGAAGGAAATTCTCTCTAAAAAGAGAAAGATGGGAGATTATGAGACTGTGGCTTTAACTGAAGAGTGCAGCGCCATTTTGCAAAAGAAGCTTCCCTAAAAGTTGCGAGATCCAGGGAGCTTCACTATTCCCTGCACTATCGGAAATTTTGAATGCCAGCATGCGTTGTGTGATTTGGGGGCAAGTATCAACTTGATGCCCTTATTTGTGTTTCGTAGACTTTGTTTAGGTGAAGCTAGGCCTACAATCATTACTTTGCAGCTAACAGATCGTTCGATCAAGTATCCACGAGGTATCATTGAAGATGTACTAGTGAAAGTGGATAAGTTCATTTTTCCCATTGACTTCATCATTCTGGATATGGAAGAAGATGAAAATGTGTCCATCATCCTGGGGAGACCATTCTTAGCTACAGGGCGAGCACTTATAGATGTGGAGAAGGGCGAATTAAAACTCCGAGTCCAGGGAGAAGAAGTGATCTTTAATGTATTCAGGGCATCAACTTATCAAGAGCAAGTGACAACTGCTTCTCCATTGATGTGAATAAAAAAACTGTTTATGAGAAAAGCTTCAAGAGTACTGATGCTCTTGAGGTACCATTAACACATTGTGAGAAAAATGGTAGTGAAGATATTGATCTCGTGGAATATGCCAAGTGTGTTAACCCCTATGAGCCCCTCTATAGGAGAAGAAAAAGGAAAAAGAAAAAGAAAGGGATCCTGAAATGGCTTTGTTGTAAGGGTGATTTACCCCCCTTGAATTCAAAATGAAGAAGAAATATGTGTCCGGATAAATGACGTTAAACGACATCGCTATTGGAAGGCAACCCAACATTTTAAATCTGTTATTTTATTTTGTTTTGTTTATTTTATTTTGAACAATGTCATTGTCCTGTTGTTTCTTGTTATGTGTTATTTATGATTAGGTGAATTGTGAGTTGTCCTCCACAGTACCAGCCCTTGTAGCCACCGCCGCCACCACCATTCTGAATTGCTTAGCTGTAGTTTTGGTGAGTCTTCTTACTCTTACTTTAGTTATCACATTGGGGACAATGTGTCGAATAGGTTTGGGGGATTCTTACTGTTTTGTGTTAATAGTGTTAATTGTTTGTGTTCAGTTGTTTTTTTATTGTTAGTGTCTTAGTTTAGTGTCAGCGTTTGAGTGTCTTGTGTAAATGAATCAAATTAATAATAATAACTCATGAGATTAAGTGAACACATGTGATAGAGTTGAATGAAATTGATAGTCATGAAATGCATAAATCTGTGTGCTTAAGTTGGATAGGTCCTGAGTTGTTTTCAATTATTAATAAGTATGAAAACTTGATCATGATTGGTGAATTTATTGTACTTGAATATTGGTTTATGCATGATTGAATTTTGGTTTGAGGAAAGATGGTGGAAAACCCTAGAACTTGTTTGCTTGCTATTTGAGATGAAATCATAGATGATGCATGCTTAGGAAGATGATTTAGGCCATCTTTGGAATGATTAATCATTTCAAGACAACCTTGACTAATTTAATCCCTAGTTACCCTTTTCAATCCTTAAGTAACCATTCTGGGTTTACAAATATTTTTCTTCCCTTGAATTCCATGAGCATATAAGTATATGATTGGAGGATTGACACTTTGTAATTGATATTTTAAATTGAGTGCTATAATAGAAGAGCAAAGAAAAAATGAATACACTACACTTCCCTTGTACATACATTGAAAAACAAGTTTGGGGGTGTAGTTCGAAAATAAAAGAAAAATTGGGTAAAAAATAATTGGGGATTGCTTTTGGTTTATAACGTGAGTATAGAGTTGAATTGATTGGTTTATATGCTTATGGTAACTTTGAGCCTAAATAACATTTCATATACCCGTGCCTAAGCCTATCGTCATAACCTATAAAAGTTCTATTGATTCTTGAGCATGTGTTGTCTAAATTATTGGAGAATAGCAATAGCAAGTTAGCAAGCCTATAGAATTTTGTCCTGATGGAATGTCGGTGAGAATTCATTGTGCATAAACTAATATTGAATACTTGTTTATTTCAATAATCATGGTTGAGTGATCATATGCATTAATAACTCTAAGCAATTTTGAGAAATATCCGGCTTGAAATTCTAGATAGCAAATTAGT
This sequence comes from Anisodus acutangulus, assembly GCA_029783415.1. Lineage (NCBI taxonomy): Eukaryota > Viridiplantae > Streptophyta > Magnoliopsida > Solanales > Solanaceae > Anisodus > Anisodus acutangulus. The sequence goes on along the minus strand of CM056506.1, from coordinate 42,734,482 downwards.
GGCTAGAATGTTTCTAAAGATTATATTGCATGTTGTTCATGACCTTCGAGACATAATTTATTGTGGTTGACTTGATTCATTTTTAGAGTTTGTGTGTTTTTCTTTTTAGGGTGTCTAGAGCTCTTTACTCGAGGACGAGTAAAGTGTAAGTTTGGGGGTGTTTGTTAGGTAGATTTTAGTACTGTTTTAGAGTATGTTTTAAGGAGTTTTTTGTTTGTCTTTTAGTTGTTTTGTACAGTATTATGCGTGTGTTTTGTATTTTCAGGTTTTAAGCGATTCAGAAAGGAAATAGGCGGTTATTGAGGATAAAATGTATACATGACCATAAGAAATAAGTCAAAGAAGCCTTGAAAAGCTCGGAAAGAAATTTAAACGAATTCCGGACGAAGAAGCCTGAAGATCTGCGGCTCCCAACACTAGCACCGCGGCGCCCCTCTGGCAGTGAGCACACGATATTCAAAAGTGAATTAGAGTTGCGGTGCCTGTTTGAAGTGTCGCGGCACCGACGATGTCAGGGAAGCGAGAAACCTAAATTTAATAAAGGCAAAAGGGTTCATTTTGGGGGTTATTTCGTGATATATATTGGGGGGAAACATTTTTTTTTAAAAAAAGAAGAAGTTGGGAGGACACTTTGGAGGCAAGAAACAAGAGAACAAGGAGCCATTAGAGACATCTATTGTTCAAATTCTTTTCCTTTTCTTTACTTGAATTCAATTCATGTTGGTTATTAAGTTAATTAGTTCTTAACATCACTATGAGCTAATTATTTTTATTAGGGTTTTTCGTTGAATCACTTGAAACTCTATTATGAATTAATGCATTGTTAATGTTCTTCTTCATTTATTAAGATCTTTTCAATTTGCGTTTATTGAATGAGAATTAATTGGACATTAGTTTTCATTACCTATATGTTTCAAATCAAGATCTGAAAAGGGAGATTTGAATATGCTATAGTTGATTAGAGTAAGTTTAATCTTGAACGAGAGTATCACGATTGCTTGTGTAGTTGTGGTGGTTATTGATCTTAATCCTCCTATGTGGTTGAACTTATCATAGAAATATAGAAAGTTCTCACTTAGGTTGAGTTCTTATATGTCCTAACCGGAATATAGAACATATCAGTTAATCTGCTATCTTAATAAGAAGAAGAATCGTTAGTCTTGCATTAATGAATGATAGAGCGGAAAGTTGAGGAGATTGCAAACCCTAATTCCTTCATTACTGAATTAAACCTCGTGTATTTCCATTACTACCTTAGTTCTGCAATTTACTTTAGTTTGTTAATTTTGTAGTTTAGAAATCACCACATATATTCGTTAGCCAAATAGAAACCAAAGATTAGTTAACTGGTATTTGATAAATCAGTCTCTGTGAACGATACTCGGTCTTACCGAAATTTATTACAAATTGTGATACGTACACTTGCGTAGCATCTAGAAATACCGCAACAATTCTAGCATTTTGTTTAAACAAGCAAATAATATTATCAATCAACCATTTAGAAAATATAAAAATGTTACACTTAAAAATATGAACCTACATAAAATGAGTTTTTTTCTTTTAACTTTTTTTAAAAAATTTGAGGGTTAGGGATGGAAAAATGGGGAAGGAAATTACAAGTGTAGAATCGAACTCTCACCAATAAGGTTTTCACTAATATTCCCCTATATAAAAGGAGTTCAATGCCTTGTATATACAAATAACTTTACTTTTATCCCTTTTGCACAGTATAATTTTTTAGATAGACATCATATTATGTTGTTTAAAATAGTGAAGCTTACACAAATGACTATAGTTTAGGGATTTAAAATTTGACATAGTTATAATTTCAATATTTACGGCGCATAGCTACTTTTTAGTTGCTACAACGTCTGTTTATCGGGTTTTTTCATAAAACGGTCTCGTTGTATTCATGAATACAACGAGTAAAAATATACTCAGTAAAGTGTATTCAAAACAGAAAAATCTCCTTCAAAATACAAAATACAAAATACAATAAAAAACTGAATACAAGAAATAAAATACACCCCAAAACACTATATTTTACACAAAAAAAATTACGAATACACTCAAAAACTGAATACAAGAAATAAAATACATAACGGAAAATTGAATTTTACATTAGAAAAAAACGCATACACTCTAAAATACACTTCAAATTCACTGTATTCATTTGTATACAAAAAAATCTCCTTCAAAATACAGACGAATAAAATATATTTTTCGGTCTGATCTGAATAATAAAGTGCATTTTCTGATCAGATCTGGACAATAAATTATATTTTTGGTCAAATTTAAACAAGAAAAAATAAAAAGAAAAGAAAGGGTGTTCGTGAATGATTGTGTGGACTCTGTGTGTGTGACTGTGTAGTGTGTAATGGAAACCTGAAGAGTTTGGGAGTGTTTGGCAGAGAGAGCAATTGAGTGTGTGTGTGCGCGTGTGAGACACTGCATTTCTTTTGAAAGTTTTCTGGTTTTCTGGTTTTCTTTGGAACCAGAGAGGCCAAAAAAGAGAGACCAGAGTTAAGAATAAAAATAATTAAAAAAAAGGTATTTTATTTTAAATATATAATATAGCTATGCTAGTTAATTTAAATACACATTATAGTTATGCTTTATAATTTATTTAAATAATAATTACCAAAGAAAATTATATTCTTGAGTTAGCTAAGAGATGTAATTATTCCTTTAAAATATGAGTAATACCACATTATAAAATGAATTAAGAATGTATAGAATGAGATTTTACATATCTAAGATATAATATAAGATTTGGGAATCCAAATGATAGATTATACCACGGTACCGTGCTCAAATAGGATTAGAATTGTAATTAAACTAGTGTACAAACTTATCATAGTTGTAGAATTCTTTACAAGTATGATTAAGATTTAGAAGTATAGTATGAATATGATTTTTCATATACGGAAATTGTAACTTGTATATATATCTCATTTATTAATGAAAATAATTAAGTGATTATTTCTTCATGATATCAGAAATTTATGTTTCATATTTGAAGATTATAACTTGTATATATACCCTATTCATTAATGAAAATAGTCATAAGATTATTTCTTTCACTAAGAAAAGCTAACTAGGGTCTTTATAACCAATAATTCACTTCCTAAGACATTTGAATTTGAATGCATAATTTTAATAATTAAGATATTATCTATGTATAACATTAAATGATACATGTGCCGTGGGCCAAAAAAATATTTTTTATACAAAAAAAACCTCCATAGCGTACACACCTTCTAGAAGAAATAAAAAGTGAAATATAGTGGATCCTCACAAGAGTGATGACTCCTATTCACTAATTATCATTGTACTAATGTCTGTAATTTCCAATCCAATAATTTGGAGATGAGGTGTGATATTTTTTTGTTGAATCGAAGGAAACTTTCATAAATAAAGCAAAGGAAAGACATAACAGTGAATAAAGAAGATCAAAACGATGCTTCCTTGTAAGATTGAGTCTTGACATGAGGTGTATCTAAATGATACAACCCCTAAAATTGTTTTGTAGAGAATTTAAAATAAAAGTATGGGGAACATTCCAAAAACACGTTGAAAGAAATAAATTTTTAATTATTTTCATTAATGAAAGAATATATATACAATTTACAATTTTTAAAATATGGAAAATTCTATTTCTATTCTACTCCCAAAACCCTATTCTAATTCTATAAGAATCCTACAATTATAGTAAGTGTACAATGTTAATTATATACAAATAATACAAACTAATTTGTTACCAAAATAGGGATATACACGGTGTGTATACCGTGTAACCGTGTATATCACGGTTTTCCACTTGTCATGGGTTTCCTTGATATACACGGTATACACAAGGTATTGTATACCGTGTATATCCTTGTATATTTTCACACCCTCGCAGTCATAGCGGGCGGACTTCGTACGTTGAGACCGTCCCTAAAATCTTCAAATAGGACCGAGGGAAGACCCTTAGTGAAGATGTCTGCAATTCGATACCTGAAAGAAACATGTAAGACGCGTACTTGTCCACGAGCTACCTTTTCGCGAACAAAATGGATATCTAGCTCAATATGTTTAGTGCGCTGGTGTTGAACCGGATTCCCGTAAAGATATACGACACTAATATTATCACAATATACTAAGGTAGCTTTGTGAATGGGAAAGTGAAGCTCTAAGAGAAGATTATGTAACCAACATGATTAAGAGACCACATTGGCTACCCCTCGATACTCGGCCTCTACACTGGAGCAGGATAACGCCGCCTGTCATTTGGCAGACCATGAGACCAAGTTATCGCCAAGAAACATACAGTATCCAGACATAAAACGTCTGGTGTCCGGACAGCCACCCCAATCAGCATCTGTATACGAGACAAGTGTAGAGGCCGATAATGGATATAGATGAAGGCCATAGTCAAGTGTCCCCTGCATGTATCGGATAATGCGTTTGAGCGCATTTATGTGCTCCACCCTAGGGTCATGCATAAACAAACACGCCTGTTGTACGACATATATAATATTCGATCTCGTGAACGTAAGATACTAAAGAGATCCAGCAAGACTGCGATAGTGAGTGGGATCCTCGTAAGGTGAGACAGCCGCAACACCCAACTTGGGCTTAGTATCAATGGGAGTAGAAGTAGACTTACACGAGGACATAAAAACCATGTTAATGATCTCAGCGGCATACTTCCTTTGTGATAAGAATAACACACTTGCATGACGAGAGACAACAATCCCCAAAAAGTAACTCAAGGGCCCCAAGTCTTTCATAGCAAACTCAGAACTCAACATGGTCATGATAGACTTGCGCAACACATCAGTAGAGGTAGTCAAGATAATATCATCCACATATAATAGAATATAAGCCAGGAAAGTACCCCGACAATATATGAACAATGAATTATCAGACCGGCTGTGAGAAAACACAATAGTCGAAACATAGTCTGCAAATCTCTTATACCAAGCCTGTGGGGCCTGCTTAAGCCCATACAAGGACATCTTCAATAAATAGACATAATGAGGATATTTGGGGTCTCGAAAACCCAAGGGCTAATGCATGTAAACTGTCTCCTTAAGATCACCATGTAAAAAACATTTTTCATATCTAACTGATGAATGGGCCAAGCTTTCGAAAGAGCTAGACTGAGAACAGTGCGAATGGTAGCCAATTTGACCACCGAACTAAACGTCTCACCACAATCCACGACAACCTGCTAAGTCTTACCATCACTTACAAGACGAGTCTTATGACTCGCAAAAGAACCATCAGAATTATCTTTATGAGTAAAAATACACGTAGATCGAATAATATTAACATCAGAAGGATGGGGTACCAACTCCCACGTCTTATTTTCAATAAGAGCATCATATTCGTCGTTCATAGCCAACCTCCAATTCGGGTCATTTAAAGCGAACATTGGGTTACGGGGTAGGGGAGATTTAAGAATATTAGAATTTAGATTAAAATATCTTTTTGGTTTAAAAATATCCCGTTGACTACGAGTGACCGGTCTGTGACTCGGGGGAGAATTAGGTGGATTTTGGGACAAAACTAGAGTGGTGACGGATCGACAAAGCGGTGGGCTCTGGCCGCCCAATCTCGAAGCAGGTCGGAGCTGGACCGAGAGCGAAGCGAGGCGTAATCGGCTGGATATTCGGCCCAGTTGTTGGACCCGTGACGGGAGGGCAGGGTAGATGCGATGTTACTGGAGGTCCAGCGGGCAGTGGGCCCGCTGGCGGAATTTGGGTGCGGGAGAAGTCTGATAAATGGTGGATAATATACGCTGAGACCTCGTCATCCAAAATATTATACGAACTAGGCCCGGGACTACTCACTTTAGCAAACGGAAATTGGGTTTCATCAAAAATTACATGGAGACTAATTATCATTTTATTAGAGGATAAATCAAAACATTTGTAACCACGATGATTAGATGGATAACCCAAAAATACACAAGGGGTAAAACGTGCTTGAAGTTTGTTACTAGTAGTGGACGGAAAAAGAGGATACCATAAACACCCAAAGACCCTAAGATGGGAATACGAAGGATTCTTATTATAGAGGGCTTTAAGAGGAGACGCATTTGCCAACCCTTTAGTAGGAAGTATGTTAAGAAGATATGTAGTCATTTGTAGAGCATGATGCCAAAAGGAAGGGGGTACGGAAGCGTGGACCAAGATAGTTCAGAAAATATTATTAATGGTACAAATTTTTCGTTCGGCTTTCCCATTTTGTAATAACGTATGAGGACAATAGAATCGAAAAACTATGCCATTATTTGCACAAAATTCCCAAAACAATCATTTGTAGAACATGGCTGGGACCAGTTGGCCTGCGGCCCACTGCTACTGGTCTGGCCGCCCCACCACCACTGAAACCACCACGATTGCCACCGCGATTTTTGCCATTATTTTTTTATTTTTGTTGCCTCCACCGTGAGCACGGTTTTGGCCCGAATTATCAATAAAACCTTGAGAATTAGCTGATGATGTCATCATGACCACGGGACTAGTGCCGGTAGCCGCCTTTTTTGCCAAGCCGGCTTCTTCTAATGTGAGCATCGAGCGGGCTTGATAAAAAGGCGGAAGTGAATTACTTTGACGGAAGAGGGTCCCCACGCCATTATAAGCCTGCAACCATTTGTAGAACAAGATGATTATTGGTAACGGGCGCTCCAACGTTACGGAGTTGGTATGCCAATTCCTTCAGCCGTTTACAATAAGCGAAAACATTTGGAAAATTTTCAATGCTGACTTGGGAAAACTCATGCTCAAGGGTGACAACGCGAGAATGTTGGTTATTTTGGAATATATCACGCAGTCTATTCCATGTAGCCATAGCCGTAGTGTCCGGCTCAATAATCTGTCAAAGGTCGGTAGAAATAGTGGAATAAATCCACTGAAGGACGCTAGCATCAAGAGTAATCCATAACTGAGGATCCTCTGCGGGAGTAGGGGTAGCGGGGAGGAATTTTGTGATGGAGGACTTGATGTGAGATGGCGTGAATTTTGAACAACTCTGCCCACATTGCGTATTAGACGTTTTTCATCTCAAGAACAATAGGGATATTGTTAGAAACAGTAAGGGAAGGATGAAAGTGGTTCTTTGACGTCGACATAACGAAATACCAAAGGGTTATTGAGGTATTTGGAAAATTTTTTTGGAAGGGAGGAGGTAGCAACCGGCAGGGAAACCGAGGAGGGCCTCGAATTTTGAAGTAGCCGAGAGAAGCGGAAGCTTTTGGAGTAGGAGGTATGTGAGACCTTGACTTCTGATACCATGAAAGAAATAATTCCTTGATTATTTTCATTAATGAAAGAGTATATATACAATTTATAATTTTCATAATATGGAAAATTCTATTTCTATTCTACTCCCAAAACCCTATTCTAATTGTACAAGAATCCTACAATTACGGTAAGTGTACAATACTAATTATATACAAATAATACAAACTAATTTGTTACCAAAATAGGGATATACACGGTGTGTATACCGTGTATATCATTGTTTTCCACTTGTGATGGGTTTCCATGATATACACAGTATACACAAGGTATTGTATACCGTGTATATCCTTATATATTTTCACACGTTCCCCCTGCTTCTGCTTCTTCTTCCTCCTCTGACTTTGCATGTGAAGCAAGTTCATGCGCAACTTGATTCACCTCCCAAAAAACATGTTGTAGTGGTGGATTTCCCTGAGCTTCCAGCAGGAACCTGTAGTCATTGAACATATGAATATAAGAGAAATGAGGTGCAAATTTGTTTAAGAGTTTAATTAATATGTGTGAGTCTAATTCCACTATCAAGGAAGTGAGGTTTTTTGTGAATGCAAGTTCCAGGTCTTGGCGTAGGCAATATAGTTCTACCTCAAGAGCAGATTAGACACACACTTTGGAGTAAAATCGCAATATCTAGTGTCCATGGTTATCTAAAATCACAATACCATATTTAGGGTTATGTAATTATGGTAGAACTAGGATCCTTGTTGTATAGGGATTCCACATTGTACACCTATATATATTTTGTATTAATGAGAAAGGCTCTCCGAATGAGATTAATACAATCTTACATGGTATCAGAGCCCAAAACTTAAACCTACTTTCTTTCCTGTGCCTCATTTTCTGCCTGAGAATGCCACTTTTTCTGGTAGCTATCCTGAAACAATACACAATTATTGCTTCTTTCCTCCACCGCTGACAACCCCCGTCATCACTCCGTCGGTCCCCTCCCAGTCACCAACCATACACCCACCCTCTACTCACAGGCCAGCCTTAGTGTTATCAATACCCATAGTCGTAGCTCCGACAAACCAACAAAACCCAGATCGATAACCCCACCATCGGTGCCGTCACACCACCGGCACGCCACATCCTACATCAACACCTGCACCGTCACCACCTACGCCGTCACCACCTCCGACAGCTTACCCCACCCAACTAGTTTCACTTGCCACCACCAGTCCATACCCACTGACAGTCCACCAAATTGACCATGCACAACCATCGAGCACGACCCTACCAGATGACCCGACACCCAGCAGACCAACTCCATAGATCCCAGCCATCTCACACCGTATGGAAACCCGTGCCCAACACGGGATTTTCAAACCCAAAGTCCAATTTAACCTATCCACATAAACCATATCCCCAATTCCCAAAAACCCAAAATTGGCCAAACTAGACCCAAATTGGAATGTAGCCATGTGTGAGGAGTTTAATGCTTTAATGAAACAATACACTTGGGATTTGGTTCCTAGATCGGAGGGGGTGAATGTGATCTGATGCATGTGGCTTTTTCTCCACAAGTACTGAGATAGTGGTGACCTTGAGAGATATAAGGTGAGACTTGTGGCTAATGACACTAATCAGCAAGAGGATATTGATTGTGGTGAGACATTCAGTCTGGTTGTTAAATCGGCTACCATTCGCATATTGTTGAGTATTGTTATGGGTAAGCATTAGCCCATTCATCAGCTTGATGTGAAGAATGCGTTTCTTCATGGGGATTTGAAAGAAACAGTTTATATACATCAACCGCTTGGTTTTGTCCATCCAGCACCCCATCAGTATGTATGTCGTCTCCGTAAGTCACTCTATGGCTTGAAACAGGCCCCTAGAGCGTGATATAATCGCTTTGTACAGTATATCCTGCAGATTGGTTTTGTGTACAACAAGTGTGATAATTCTCAATTTATTTTTCATAGAGGTAGTGGCATTACGTATTTATTATTGTATATTAATGATATTGTGCTTACTGCCTCTTCTGATTTGTTGGAAAATAAGATCATTATGTTGCTCAAAACAGAATTTGCTATGACTGACTTGGGGAAGTTGAGCTATTTTTTGGGTATTTTTGTGACTAGATCTGCAGATACTATATTTATTTATCAGCGTAAGTATGCAGAGGAGATTGTACACAGGGCTAAAATGGCGAATTGCAAGATCATGACTGTTGACACCCAATTTTGTCCCATCCTTTATGATTTTTATTCGTAATTTTTAATATTTTTGACACTTTTAAAACAATTTTAAAATATAGGCATATATGTGTATATATCTTATTATTATTATTATTCGCATTTTTTACTATCATTTGCATCTTTATCATAATCATAGTTTTATCCATAATATTCTATGTTATTTTATTCTCGCAAAATTGCATCGCATTTTCCTTTTATTAAGCATTAAACATTTCGCAAATATTATATTTTTTATTATTATCACGTCATTATGTTATTTTAAATAATTCACATCTTTTACAAAACAAAAATAATATTTTAATATTAAACCCCTTTTATATTGTTAAACCCATAACCCATTTTTCATTTTCCAACCCAAAACAATACAACTTCCCCTTTTATATTTTTTAAACCCAAAACAATTTCTAACCCATTTAATCTCCCTCACCCAAAATAAATCAATACCCCACAAAACAAAACAAAACAAACCCCTCAATTTTCTACTTCCACACCAAAACAAGCCCAAAACCAAATTCCCTTTTATTCAAACCCATTTCCTTCCCCTTTATTTCCCCAATTCCCAAAACCCACAAAACAAAATCTCAAAACTTTTTAACTCCCAACCAAGCCCATTCCCTTTATTTCACCAAGCCCAACCGGCCAGCCCACCACTTCGTCCAGCCCGACCCACACCCAACTTTATACCCATTCCCCTTTTAATCCCCTTAAACCAAATACCCTCCCCAAACTAAACAAAACCCAAAACTAAAAACCTAACACCCCTAACCTTCAATCAGCCGCCACCCTACCCCCAGCCGCCACCCTACACCCCTACACCCCTGCCCCTCACGTCGCCGCACCCTACCCTGACACCGCCAAACCCATCACCTCACCAACACGCCCCAAAAATCAGATTTTGTCTCCCCCTTTATTTTGAAATTTGAATTCGTTTTAAAAGGGGGGGGGGTATGAGGGGGTTGGAGGTCGAGTTTGGGACCTATAAAACCCCCCCTTTTGCACTGTTCCGGGAGGATTTTTTCGGATTGAAAAAGGTTTTTTTTTTCTCGCTTAAGGTCAATTTTAATTTGAAATTTAGGTTTAAGTTTTGGTTGTATTGTATTTGTTTGTATTGTTCTTCACTAAAAAATCCGAAATCTTCTTAAGAACCCCTCTTTGTTCTTGCATGTGTTCTTCAACTTAAAGATTCCGGAAATATAGGTCGAAAATTATTGGTTTTTGGTGTTGAAGAATCTGAATTTTTAGCTATTTTCACTGTTTTCGGTTCCGGGTCGGGTCACTGCCGGGTCGGGTCGGGGCATTCCGGGTCGGGTTCAAACATCCGAAAATCAGAAAAAAAAAACAGAGTCCTATTTCCAGAAAAAAATCAGAATTCAAAAAATCTACAACAAAATCAGAATTCTAACATTTCCGAGCGGATTCGACGATTCAAAACACGCCTCGGTTCGCTACCCGGAAAAGGTTAGACTCGTTCCAATTCTTCTATATTTCTTAAAGCTTATTTGATTGTGTTGTTTATGCTTGATTTAGTATGATATTTTGCTAAGTAATGTAGTCTTGATTAATTAATATGATAATGAGACGATTTTGCTTATATAATTGTATTTATGTTGTTGGGACATTTACGATTTGGAGTTGATACGTGATAGATGATATTGCCTCGATTTTTTGGTTAACTAATTATTGTCATTAGCTTTAGTAAGGTATCTTGGGTTCATTGTTAAATGCAATACGGATAATGTAAGATTAATATGTGTTTGGAAGAGCTATGGCTTGATTAAATACTCTTAGGACACCTAGCGGATTGTTGATATTCAAATTATTGTATGTTGTGTAAGTTGTTAGTTTGGTGGCTGCCTAATAAATAAAAAACGAGCATACTTTAATTGATTAAAATGACGATATTTACATGTTATATTCTAGATTAATATGTGCAATTTTAAAAGGAGTATGTTATCCACGTTTAATATAATAGTATGTGCGTTTGGTTTAAGTTTATGAATGTCATGTTTCTTTAAGATTAAGATGAGTTCAATGGAATTTATCATGTATGTTTACATAATTTATACATTGGTCTTCCTTGCCTCTTTTATTCTTGTTTAAATTTAGAGCCGGTTGTGTTAGCATACATTCTTTCTTCGGCTACTTTAGTATGCCAAATCTGAAAAAATAATGTCTTGAGGATATGTAAAATATATGGTCATGAGTATTCATTCCTATGTGTATTTAATGTTGTATATTTCGTGTATATATATGTTAGGAATATACATGTGTTTATATTTTCGTTCTGTCTACTAATCCTTTTCTTTTCTTTACATGAAATGCATCGGGAGTAACGAAGAGTCTCATTATGAGACTCATCATGACTTCGTCCAAAATGAAGAACCACATTCACATTCCTTGTATTCTCCGGCCTCGGAATTTCTACACAAATAGGGCGGGATGACATCATCATCCTCCCTAGTTTCCTCTTTTATTATTATTCTTTAATTTCGTTATTTCTATTCTTGGGCATGTAATAATTATTTTAATGCTTGTGTGATTGTTAGAATGCTTAGAATAATTAGGCCGCGAATAGATGAATGAATAGGATAGTCTAACTGCCGTTAGTTTATTTCTTAGGATCGTTTGAAATTGGAAACCAACCACTAGCTTTATTTGTTTAGGACCGTCTTGTGTGTTCCAAACTTAGCCTCTAGTTACTTTGTTCTATTTTTTAGGTTAGATTATGCATGCTTTAATATCTTTCAAAAATAATTTGGCTATCTATTATTCATTTTCTTTAATCCTAAAAATAAGGTTTGCATTCTATCATATTTGTAACCTTGAAAGATTTTTTCATAAAAATTTGCTTCTTTTATTATTCAATTGCCAAATATGTATTTTTCTATATAAAATATAACTTCGGGGCAATGATGAGGCCTAAACCTTTTTCCAAGATCAACACGTTTAGTAGGCGACGTGAGTAAAATAACCAGCGAGGTATATATTCAGCCACGACGTGATTATAGTGATCTTTTCTATTTCACCCGAGAGACCAACACGTTTAGTAGGCGAGGCAATCAAAATAACCACATAAGTCATATGTTTGCGACCACAGCGTGATTGGAATGTTCTTTTCAAAATTTAAGTCTGAGCCCTCCATGATCAAAACATTCACTGATTTGAATGCGGATATGGAGTTATTTGTATTTAACTGCTTTCTAACCGTTTGTTTTTCACGACTTGCGAGGATTAAAGTAAATAACGACGAATTATTCCTCGGAGTTTATTTATTTTATTTCTTTCTTTAATTCAGCTTTTATCCCGCTTTGTATTGTAATATTATTTATCGCACTTATGTAACTATTGAAATGCTTAGAATAGGCAAACTTAGGATTAATTCATAGGTTAGTTTCAAACTTAGAAATCCCTCGCTAGTTTATTTATTTTAGGCTCGTCACGCGTATTCAAGATTTTCAAAACAACTTTTGTCATCTTTTATTCGCTTTATTAATCATTCCGAATAAGTTTATCTTTTGTCAATTTACAATTCAATGATTCCCAAAATTTTACTTCTTTGATAGTATAAATAATTTATTGTCACAAAATGCATATTTTTCAAAACTTTACATGTATCTTTCTTTTTATGTCATCTGAATACGTACTTGTATAAAAAGCATCATTTACCAATTATTTGCAAAACATCTTTTAATCTATTATACTTGTACAACATGCATTTTTTAGCAATAATTAACCTGAGTTTGACTGGATAACCGCAAGTTAGCGGATCTTAAAGGATGCCTAACCCCTTCCCTTTAGGATAATAAAGAACCCTTACCTAGAATCTCGCTAGTTTCGTAGACCTTAAAATTGGAGTTTACATTGCAGCACTTAGTTTAATATGTAGGTGTCCTAATTCACCGTAAAAGATAATTAGGTGGCGACTCCTCAATCATTTTACCCAGGAATCACCCATACGTCTGTGCTCCGCTTTGACCCGAGCAAGGTCAAAATAGGGCGCTACAATGACTACTCCAGCTGACTCTAGATCAAAGCTTAATGCTTTGGATGGTGATCATGTGTCAGATCCCACTCTTTACAAGAGTCTTGCAGGTGCACTATAGTACCTCACTTTCACCAGGCTTGATATTGCTTATGTTGTTCAGCAGATATGCTTATTTATGCATGCCCACAGGGAGCCTCACTTTACTGCCCTCAAACGTATCATTCGATATGTTAAGGGCACACTTGATTATGGTTTGCACCTTTACCCCTTCTCACCGAACAAGTTGTTGTCATATACAGATGTTGATTGGGCAGGTTGTCCGGACACGCGACGCTCCACCTCAGGCTACTATGTGTTCTTAGGAGATAACCTTATTTCTTGGTCCGTCAAGAGGCAACCCACATTATCTTGTTCGAGTGCAGAAGCAGAATACAGAGGCGTTGCTAATGTTGTTGCTGAGATTTGTTGGCTCCGAAACCTTCTCTTGGAGCTTTAGTGTTCATTACGTAAGGTCTCTTTGGTTTATTGTGATAATATATCCGCCATATATCTGTCTCATAATCCGGTTCAGCATCAGCGAACCAAGCACATTGAGATGGACATCCACTTTGTTCGTGAGAAGGTTGCTCTCGATCATGTCAGGGTATTGCATGTGCCTTCTTCCTATCAATATGCGGATATATTCACCAAGGACTTTCCTAGACAGTTATTCCTCGACTTCAGATCCAGTCTTAGCATCCGGCCTCCTCCCGCTCCGACTGAGGGGGTGTATTAGCACATGTGTACCACTATTGTATTTATCATATTTAGGGTTATGTAATTATGGTAGAACTATGATTCCCGTTGTATAAGAATTCCACATTATACACATATATATATTTTGTATTAATGAGAAAGGCTCCCAAGGGAGATTAATAAAATCTTACAGTTATTCCTATTCTTAGGTCATTTACTTTTCTATCCAAGAAAACTCTAAAAATAGCTCAATACACCAATCATAAGCCTTACCCTCCCCACCACCACCACTCTATACTCGAATTTCCAACTACACGTTTTATCTTGCGGGTCCTATTATATTACTCTCCCTGAACTATTTTGAATCGAAATTATTACCCCCAAAATGCTATAATCAGATTTGTGAAGATTGGTAAACTACACGAAAAAAATATTTCATATAAAACCTTTTTTCCTCCCTAGCATACAGACCTTCTAGAAGTAATAGAATGTGAAAAATGCATATCCTTACAAAGGAGATTGATTATTCCTATTCAACATACTATTGTACTAAATGTCAAGGGTAACTTCCAATCCTATAATTTGGAGTGAGGTGATATTTTGTTATCATATGTATATGCTGCCACCTTTTACTGATTCTAAGGGGACAAATGGTGACCATTTCAAGGCAGATATAGTTTGTCATGTCTCTTATAATTGGTAGTTCCAATTGCTAAAGAGGAATCTTTCTTGAAGAGGGGCCAGACAATAACAACTTATTTTCCAGTTACACCATGTGACATGGTTTTTAGCAGAATTCAATTATGCAAATAATTTAATAAAATAAACTAATACTATCATTTCATATACTACAATTTTTAAATTTGCAATGAGGTACTCTCCATGTTGAAGTTACAATCTATTTCAAATACAAGTAGAAGGAAAATTAGGAGAAAAACTCTTCCTTGCACAAACTAACATTGAATAACCATTACTTTCACTATAAGAAATCAGATTTTTTGTTGCAATTAAAATAGCCAACCTGAGAAAAGTTCAATTGCTAAAATTAAATACAATTGCTCTCATGAATCTCCATGCTTGTCATGCTTGTTCCATCGTACAAGCATTGCGATGCACCTCTTTACGATATAAAACTTTGCCTTTTGTTCCTTAATCTTGCTTTTGAAATTTGTAGAACTTTGGGATGAACTCTTTGAAAGCCTAGACTTGGAAGAAGAACTAGTCTTTTGTGAAAAACTCCTTGGGAGAGGAGGATCTGAACTTATGGGACAATGTTGTGAATAGCTCCTCCTTAGAGATGACTTAGAGGAGGAATTATATGAATGATTTTTAGGATCTTCCTTTGATAGTTTCCATTTCTCATCCATGTAATACTCCATTACGTTCTCACTTCACGTCTTCTTTACAACGGTAATGACTCTATCTTTCTCATATGATTGATCCTATCGAGTTGCTTTATAATGTTGATCCACTCTAGCTCTAGTGAACTTTCATGAAACAAGAAGAGAGGGTTAATTCTCAAGATTTTCCTAATTGAGGAGAGGAGTTTGTTTTTATGAGTGTAATTCAAGTTGCTTATGAACGAATGGTAAGAGGAGAAGAGTGTGAAAAATATGTTCAAGAGGCTAGACAAAATGAAGCTAAGGAGTTGGCATCTATTTATAGCGGTTAAGAAAATGGTGACTCATATGACACTAATTAATCTTCTTTTTTATGTTTTCACTTTTTAACTCAAATGGTGGGCCACGTCTATGTCTAACCTCTCCTTCATGTATTCACTTTTTAATTATTACTTTCTCCATCCTTTTTGAGATTCAAATTACGTGTACTTTGATCAATAATTTAAAATATATTTTATCATCATATTAACATGAAAAATATTACATTTTATAATACTTTTTGTATAGGTTTTTAATATATAAATTTTAATTTTAGAAAATATTAAGTTGATCTAATCTAATTTAATTTTGTAGAGTAATCCAATTAATTAAGACTAGCGAATATTATAAATCAGTGAGTCCATGTCTAACTTTTGTCATGCAGAGTGAATTTTGTTAAGAGTTCCTAATCGAAAATGGAATGGGAATATGATCTCGACTTGAACAATCATCACCCTACAAGCTAGTTTTTGAGGTTGATTTAGACCCAAGATTTAATAATTTAAAATATGATAGCATCATATATGTCAATGCTTACGTCTAACTCTTTGCTATGGTTCTGTGGTATGCCAAACTCTATTGAATATGATATGTATGCTCCACCAATGCTGATGTGTCACTACTCCGTTGGGTATTTTATTGAATCGATGTGATTCTTCATCTCTTTCTGGCTTTGATCTTACCTGCAATACTTTTATGGTATTTGCACAATTCTTAGTAAAGATATCTAATAACTTTAAAATAAGAATATTTGTTTAAACTATCATTTATTTTTCCTTAAAATTCTCACATAACTCAAATGGTAGATCTACTAAAAAAATTAATAAATGATTTTTTGAGTTTTTTAAGGGAATTCAATTTATCAAAACAATTAATATATATTTGAGAGTCGATGAAGTTTTTAAATTTCTCGTGAAGGGGCGGAGCCACACACGTGGTCATGAGGAGTTGTCGGAATTATCAAAGGATGTGGTAGAGTGGTAATACTCTTCAATATTTAATCAGATATCTCATATTTGAACATGAGTATGGATATTGCCTTCGGTAAGGAGCGTTTTACCCCCCCCCCCCCAAAGTGGGACTTTATAGTGTAATTCGAATAATCGAGCCTAAGCAGATATTTGACACCGGAAAATAAAGAAAAATGAAAGTGCATACGACAAAGTTCCGAGGGAGATGCTATGGAGATGTCTGTAAGCTAGAGGTGTTCATGTAACCTACATTAGAGAGATTAAAGACATGTATGATGGAGCCAAGACCTAAGTGAGGTCAGTAGGAGGTGACTCTAAACACTTCCCTATCATGATAGGTCTGCATCAGGGATCTGCTTTGAGCTCGTTTCTGTTTTCCTTGGCGATAGACGCACTGACGTATTATATTCAAGGAGAGGTGCCTTGGTGTATGCTATTTGCTGATGATATTTTACTGATTGACGAGACGCAAAGCTCGAGGTTTGGAGACAAACCCTGAAGTCGAAAGGTTTCAAGTTGAGCAGAACTAAGACAGAGTACTTAGAATGCAAGTTCAGCGGCAGGATTTAGGTAGCAGACGAGGACGTGTGGCTTGATACTCAAGTCATTCCCAATAAAGAAAGTTTCAAGTACCTGGGATCGATCATCCAAGGCAATGGCGATATTGACGATAATGTCACGCACTGTATTGGGGCAGGTTGGATGAAATGGAAGCTCGCATCAGGTGTGTTGTGCGATAAGAATGTGTTGCCTAGACTTAAGGAAAAGTTCTACAAAATGGTAGTTAGATTGACTATAATGTATGGGGTGGAGTGTTGGTCAGTTAAGAAAGCTCATGCCCAAAAGATGAAGGTAGCTGAGATGCAGATACTGAGATGGATGTGCGGGCATACTAGGAGAGATATAATTTGGAATTAAGTAATTTGGAATGAAGTAATTCGGAACAAGGTGAGAGTGACCCCCGTGGTGGACAAGATGCGGGAAGGAAGGTTGAGATGGTTCGGTCATGTGCAGAGGAGATACACAGATGGTCTTGTGAGGAAGTGTGAAAAGTTGGCAGTCATGGGCCTGATGAGAGGGATGGGTAGGCCAAAAAAGTCCTGGGGAGAGGTGATTAAGCAGGATATAACGCAGCTTCAGCTTATCGAGGACATAACCCTTGATATGAGGGTATGGAGGTCGAGTATCAGGGTAGAAGGCTAGTTGGTTTCCGCGATGATTTCTGTTTTGTACTAAGAGTTTTATTATCTTTGTGGACTAGCTTATACTTTTTTAGATTTCTATTACGACTTGATTGTTGCATTACTTCATTTATCTTATTATAATGTTGCTATTACTGTCTATTTACATGTGGTAGTTATTGCTTCTTTTTCAGAATGCTTTATCATGGCTTATTCGCTTTCATTACTTGCATTTTCATACTGCTTTAAATTTCTTACACGTGTCTGACCGTTTCTTTTGCTTTTACTTTTACTTATGCTTTCTCTTGAGCCGAGGGTCTTTCGGAAATAACCTCTCTACCATGGTAAAAGTAAGTATTAGCATATATTATTAAGTATTATCCTAATTTTGGCTGTCATTTCCTTCATTTTTCTGGCATCGAACCGACCATATACCGCGGGTATACCTTCAATATATGCTGATATACAGCTGTTCAGCCCTCCAATTCTGCTAACAGTCCCGTATACCACTGGTATACTACTGATATACATCCCTCCTTCCTTCTATAACTCTCCAACATGTCGTATACCCCTCCCTCGTTTACAACTTATACACTCTGATATACACTATGTATACGACTATTATACCCTCTCTGCCTCTATATACTACCCGTATATAACCTCCATACGCCTTTATACACCTCGTATACTGTTGTTTCAGCCTCATATACGCTTCGTATATGTCCTGAACCCCATCCTTCTTATTTTTTCTCTCTCTTACCCAATCTCCGGCAGCCACCATGGCCGTGAACAACCACGAATATGGTTGTGGACAGAGGTGTGGGGGTGGCAGCAGGGATCAAGATGGAAACTAGGCCTCCAACTTGGGCCCAACAGCCTCCACACACAGCCTAGAGGTTGCAGCCCAATTTCCAGAAGCAGGCCAGCTGGCCCCAGACCAGCTGATGGGCTACGGCCATCCGGCCCATCTTCCTGCATCCCCACAGCAGCCCAGTAGTCTAGGCACCCATCCGACGGCCCACTACAGTCATGCCTAATTTTCTGAGGCCCACTTCTCTACTTCGAGCATTCCCCAATCTAATTTGGGCCAAGCTTTCGGCACATTGACTCCTCGGAAGCCCGATAATGCGTGGTATATGGATAGGGTCACCACGTCTCACCTCACCAACAATTTTGGTAATCTTCCTCAAATGCGAAATTTAAATACTCTACAATCTATTCTGGTTGGAAACGATCATCACATTCCAATTCAAGATTTTGGCCACACTCTAACCCCACCACCGCATCCCCACTTCTCCCTAAATAACGTCCTCTATGCCCCACATATTATCAAGAACCTAATATCCATTAGAAAATTTGCCACAAATAATTCCGTATCAATTAATTTTGATCCGTTTGGATTTTCTATAACGGACCTCCGTACCGGGAAACTCCTTACAAGATGCAATAGTGAGGAAGACCTATATCCTTTCCTAACCACTTCTGATGTCGGTGTCACCCCTCCCACATCTTTAACTGCCCAAGTCTCTTCTCCCACTCCTTTAGCAACAATCTCTCTGTCAACCTGGCATAATAGACTTGGACACCCAGGAGTTCCTGTTTTTAATTTTCTTCGGACCAATAATTTAATTCGTTATTCTAGTGGGAAACCTGCCCAACAGTGTTTTTCTTGCCCTTTACGCAAACACGTTCGCCTCCCGTTTCAGTCTTCTTTAAGTGTTACGTTTTTCCCGCTTGATATTATTCATGCAAATTTATGGACATCTCCTGTTATTAGTTCCTTAGGTCATAAATTTTATCTTGTGTTATTAGATGATTTTTCTCACTTTATCTGAATTTACCCTCTAAAATTCAAGTCTGGAGCCTTTACCAAGTTTCTTGAGTTTCATAACTTTATCAAAACACAATTTGAAAAATCCATTAAATCATTCCAATGTGACAACGATCGTTAGATTAATAATTCCGCGTTTCATAATTTTTGCACTAAGAATGGCATGGTCTTTAATTTCTCGTGTCCCCATACCTCACCCCCAAATGGAAAAGCCGAGCAAATCATCTGTACTATCAACAACATGGTTCGTACCATTCTTTTTCATGCCTCTCTCCCCCATCATTCTGGGTCTATGCAGTCAAAATGGTAGAATATATCCTTAATATTTTACCTACAAGTACTCTTCACAACAAAACCCCCCACCAAAATACTCTACCATCGGATCCCGTCCTATAACCACCTCATAATTTTCGGTTGCCTGTGCTATCCAAATCTTACCTCCACTGCTACCCATAAATTAGCACATCGCATCGCTCCTTGTATCTTCGTAGGTTTTCCACCATAGGGTCTATCTCTGCTATGACTTGTCCACTCATCAAATTCACATCTCTCGTCATGTCACTTTCAATGAGATGATCTTCCCATTTTTGAATATCTAAAAATTCCAAAATAAGGATTACACGTTTCTCGATGAGTCAGACCTCTCCCTCATCATCCTCAACCAACTGCGTCAGTCCACCATCGTAACACCGTTACTGCCACCTACCGCTGCCACCACTGATAATGTCTCTACATCTGTGTCGCCGCCTCTATCTCAGTCACCATCATCGTCGATTGCCACCGCCACATGCAATCGGCCCAGAGTCTATGTATCACCACCGGTCACCAACCCTACCACCAACCAGAACCTTCAACCATCACAACCTGTGTCGCCACCTCCAACAACCACTATAGCCGATAACCTAGTCACCTACCCCTCCACCAAAACCCTACCTATCACTAGAACTCTGACTCATACAACTCCAGTACCCAGACCACCACTACCACACTGACACACCACTGCTACAGTCCTAACCCACTACCGACACCATACCCAAAATTGCCTACCCATCACCACATCGATCTACCCATATCGTCGACCCTACCCGACCCATCTTCGCATCCACCAAACACGTTGACAGTCCCTGACACAACTCATCCACTGCCATGTTCCATCGATCGCACCCATCAACAACCCGACACCACCCACCCATCCAGTGACCCGAAACTAGTAACCCAACAAAATACACATCCACCCACTGCCCCACCCCCCAATGGAAACTCGTGTCCAATACAAGATTTTCAAGCCCAAGGTCCAGTTTAACTTATCAATACAAACCATTTCCCCAATTCCCAAAAAACTAAAATTAGCCAAACTAGACCATAATTGGAATACAGCCATGTGTGAGGAATTTATTACGTTAACGAAGCAGCACACATGAGATTCAGTTCCTATACCGAAAGGGGTGAATGTAATCCGTTGCATGTGGTTTTTTCGTTATAAATACAGAGACAGTGGTGATCTAGAGAGGTATAAGGCGAGACTTGTGGCTAATTGCACTAATCAGCAAAAGGGTATTAATTGTGGTGAGACGTTTAGTCCGGTTGTTAAACCGGCTACCATTCGCACAGTCCTGAGTATAGCTATGGGCAAGCATTGGTCGATTCATCAGCTTGATGTGAAGAATATGTTTCTACATGGGGATTTGAAAGAAATTATTTACATGCACCATCCGTCTGATTTTGTCCATCCAGCAGCCCCTCAGTATGTATTTCATCTCCGTAAGTCACTTTATGGTTTGAAACAGGCCCCTAGAGCGTGGTATGATCGCTTTGCAAAGTACATTCTGCGGATTGGGTTTGTATGTAGCAAGTGTGATAATTCTATCTTTATTTTTCATCGAGGTAGTAGCATCGCTTATTTATTATTATATGTGGATGACATTGTGCTTAATGCCTCCTCTGATTTGTTGAAAATGAGATCACTGCATTGCTTAAAACTGAATTTGCCATGACTGACTTGAGAAAGTTGAGCTATTTTTTGGGGATATCAGTGACTAGATCAGCAGAATCTATGTTTTTGTGTCAGCGTAAGTATGCAGAGGAGATAGTGTACAGGGCTAAGATGGCAAACTGCAAGATAATTTCCACTCCGGTTGATTCTAAATCATAGCTTAATGTTGTTGATGGTAATCTAGTGTTCAATCTCACACTTTACATGAGTCTTGCAGGTGCACTACAATATCTTACGTTCAGCATGCCTGATATTTCTTATGTTGTTCAGCAGATGTGCTTATTCATGCATGCCCCCATGAAGCCTCATTTTACTGCCCTTAAGCGTATCATTCGATATGTTAAGGGCACACTTGATTATGGATTGCATTTATACCCCTCAGCACCGATCAGGTTGTTATCATATATGGATGCTGATTGGGCAGGATGTCCGGACATGCGACGCTCCACCTCTGGCTACTGTGTTCTTAGGGGATAATCTCATTTCTTGGTCTGCCAAGAGGCAAACCACCTTATCTCATTCGGGTGCCGAAGCAGAGTGTAAAGGCATTGCAAACGTTGTTGCTGAGATCTATTGACTCCGAAACCTTCTTTTGGAGCTTCAGTGTCCCCTGCGAAAGGCATCTGTGGTCTACTATGATAACATATCCGCCATATATTTATCTCATAATCTGGTTCAGCATCAACAAACCAAGCACATTGAGACAGATATACACTTTGTTTGTGAAAAGGTTGCTATCGATCATGTTAAGGTGTTGCATGTGCCTTCTTCGTATCAGTATGCAGATATCTTCACGAAATGACTTCCTAGTCAGCTATTCCTCGACTTCAGATTCAGTCTCAGCGTCCGGCCTCCTCCCGCTCTGACTGAGGGGGTGTATTAGCATATATTATTAAATATACTTCATATATTTTGTAATATTTAGTGTTGTATAATTATGGTAGAAATATGATCCCTATTGAATTAGGATTCCACAATGTACACACTATATATATTTGTATTAATGAGAAAGACTCCCCAAGGGAGATTAATACAATCTTACAGTAAGGTCTGTGTGCACTCTACCCTCCTCAGACCACATATTATGAGATTTCACTGGGTATGTTGTTGTTGTTGAAAGTGTTAGAAGGTGTAGATGGGAAATGTGAAAGGATCTTTGAAAATTTGATAGTTGCTTTAAAATGTTGTTGAAATTTCGATGTCATTTTCTCAAAATGGTCGGTGGCTCATTAAAATTATCTGTATATATGTTGTTTCACTTCTTTGATGGACAACTATGGTGATTTCTATGTTCCTGCCTTTCTGTGAGATGCTTTTTTTTTTCTCAGTGTGACTTGTCGTGGGATTTTATAAATTCAACAAACCGCTACAAGTAAAGTATCCAATGTTTATTGTTAGCCTAGTTTCTATCAAAATTTGAACTAAGTAATTTTTTATAGCTTATTTAGTGGTACGAATTCGTGAAAATGTTATTATTGAAGTTAGAGTTCACGAACTTAAGGAACAGTCAAAGTAAAAAATATGGTACGATCAATGATTATTTGAGAATTATTATGAGCTGTAAACTTGTGTTTCTTCTCTTGGACTATACCCTGGTGCAGGGTATCCTAGGGGTTGTGTTTGCACTCAACCCATTTTCCAACATGTGGTAAGAGTATTGAGCATTCATTTTAACCGTTTAATTTCTTTACTTGAAAAGGTAAAATTTCAATAATACTATTATATTCTGTGTAAAAAGGAATGACTAAGATTCACAAATGAGTATCAATACATTTATTTATTTATTTATTTATTTTAAAAATCAAAACTTAGTTATGAAATTTATCGTTAATTTATCACTAAATAATTTATAGCATCACAATCCAAAACCGTAGGAGACGACCTTTACAGTCCCGATGGCCAAGAAGTATGACCTTCACGGTCGCGACTCCCTGGCCCGTGATCGTGAAAGAGGAAACCAACACAAGAAAATTTGTAATTTCAGCTCACAATCAATAACGTCGAAACACCCCAAGTCCTCGGGTTTCCACCCTGACCATCCCTACATGTCCCAAAGAGGTATACAAACTTATCCAGAGCTTCATAAATACAAATTCAATAATATTTTTGCTAAATTAGGGATCAGGTGGTTACAATAGCTAACAGATTTTTTTAATAATTCTTTGTTAAAAAATATTAGTAATGAATTTTATTATTCAACAACATAAATTATCCATATTTTTTTGTAGTTATGCTCATGAAAATTCATGCGACTGAATTCGATAGCTTATTATAATTAAAGCTTAGTTATTGTAATAAATTTATTTTTTATGTTTATTTTGAACCTCATCTTAAATTTTCGCTATGTTTTTCTGAGAACCGCCTAAAATCATTAATTTTTAAGAAAAAAAAACTAAAAAGGTAAATAATTCTTATTATCTCAATTGAAATACTGAGACTCAGTACTTCAACGGAAATAAAATGTATATAATTTTAAAAAGTAACAAGAGGTATCATAAATCATAACCCTTTACAACCAAAATATTATGTGTGTATAGTCAAGAAAAAAAATTTATTGCACTTCCTAAATAGTTATAACCAATTTTTAGTTTTACATTTTGACAGAGATTTGTTTTTTAAATATATGGTCCTTGTCATCCTCAAAAGCTAGATTAAGAGGTGAAGATTGTCCAAGATCACATAAGGAGACCAATTTTCCCTTCTCACAGTGGATGTGGAACTCAATACCCCCCCCACTCACCCCCCACCCCACCCACCCCAAATATTAGATATTTGGAGCGTGGAAAACATAAGATGAAAGTTCAACATTGGGTAAACAATAATGAACCGAGAAGAGCCCGACTCCGATCCAATAATAAAACATGGACCTTGAGCATAACTCAACTCCAAAAAGTAGCTCAAGAAGTGAGGATTGTCCAAGACGATATAAAGAGTTCAATCTCATGATCGTGGGACTCAAACCCTCCTCCCCCTCGCACATCAGTAATGGACATCTAGAGTATGGACGAGATAAGATGGGAGCGCAACATCGGGTAAATAATAGTAAGTTAGGTAGGGATAAACTCTGATACCATGATAAATGCATGGATCTTGAGCCTAATTCAACCTCAAAATCTAGTTCAAGAAATGAGGATTTTTCAGGACCATATAAGGAGTCCAATCTCCTTCACACAACGGAGACTCGGTATACCTAATTAAAATATGTGATCATCTCAGCTAAAAGCTTAAACAATTAGAGATCACACACTTTTATTTGCTTAATATTCTCAAAACGCCTCCTTACGTGTAGACTTGATTCTTTTTTATCAGCATGTAGATATTTTTCTTAATAAAGGATGACAACAAGACTCGAACCTAGGACATCTTCTTGCACTGATATTATATTAAAGTGTGTAATCATCTCACCGATCTAAAAACTTAAGTTCTTAGAGATAATATACTTTTAATTACTTAATCATATTCTCAACACTACTTACTCGATCCGTCCCTCCAATTTGTTTATCACACCTTCCTTCTTGATTTTTCGTCCCGAAGAGATCATCATCTTTCTATTTTTAAAAAGGACCTTTAATATTTACAGTCTCATTTTGTCTTTAATGACATTTTCCTCTTTGAATTAACATAATCTGTGACATGATTTGCTGTGAACCTTACTTCAAGGGTATTAGTCGTCGATCGGTTTGGGATAGTTTTTCTGATATTTTGGTTCGATATTCGATATAATTAATATATGATCCGGGCTTTTTCCTTTCAATTTCGATAGAGAATTGTAACTTTCTTTTAATTTATTTTAGAAAAGGAAATATTGGACAAAACGCAAAATAAAAGAAAGTATCTTATTGAACTTTTAATTTTCCATAAGTTACAGTAAAAGCCTGCGTAATCATATAGTATAAGCTTTTAAATTTAAGTACCGTCAGTTCTGAAATAAATATAGGTGGAAAACATAAATGACAATTTCTAATTCTTAAAACCTAAAGGTGGGAAAGCAGTAGCTAGGTAATATAAAAAGGTGGATTTTTTTCTAAAAACCCTAAGGATGAAAGGAAAGTTAAATTTTAGGCCTTTAAATATGTGGATGGTGTAAGTTAATAAATAATTTGGTACATATAAGTATTATTATATTTTGTTTCTAAATATCGAATACTAAATTTTCTTGTTTTGATTTGATTTGATTTGATTTGATAATTCTATATATATCAAATTATGCACACTCCTAAGTAATGGTGTACTTCTTCCAGCATGTTAGGTCATGTGACACAAACTTTTTTGTATACATCTCAGTCAAATGCCACCAAACAGATTGGAACAAATAGAGAATTAGTATACATTTTTTTTTTAAAATGATTCTTTTTAAAATAAGTTGTCACTCAATTCTTGTATATGTTCATTTGCATCCAACTTAGTGGATCACATATGTTTTTTTAATATTTTGCTATCGATTTGAAATTTTCGTCTTTTAATCCATTGCATGTCTAACCTAAATGATTGCACATATTGATTTACAAAATGGTCTTGAAGATAGCTGGTCTTGAACTTTTTACATCGTTTGTCCTACGGGTAAATTTTTAAGTTCAAGAAATTCTGATTTTTAACCTTGAAGATTTATTCATGAAACAAGTAGGGATTAAGAACTCAAGACCAACAATTTTCAAGGTCATTGGATATAATTTTCTGATCTATTTCATGAAGATAAGATTAAATTTCATTAATCTAGTTTACGTTTTATGTGAATCATAGCTAAATTATATAGGTATATTATATATGCATGTGGATTACTACCTTGTCTGTCTTCTTGGGAGATTCATGCTACTTGTGAAAGCATTTGTACTCTAAATATTGTAGATACTTCTAATTAAATCTTGGAACATAAATGCCGATCACATTCGGATAAAATTTATAAATAGCCGCGTTTCAGCTTTTGTAAGTTGAAAAGTAGCGGCTATCACGGACTTCCAAATTTCATAAGTGAAACATCATGATAATGTCATGAAGTTCTATTTACGAAATTTGAAATTTACTTCGTGATATTGGCTATATTTTAAGACAGAACCAAAAAATGGTCAGTGGGTGATGTATATATTTGAGGGAAATTGATTCCTTGATTTATTTCATTTCCATAGTCAAATATATATACAAGTATACAATGCTAATATTAAGGAAGATCAATCTAATCATCCTAAATTAAGTTATACTAATTTATAATCAAATCCTAATCATAATAAATTATGGTATTACAAAATATATGATTTGAGATAATTATGGGATGGCCCCATAATTATCCTAACAGTCCCCCTGCAGTCTTAGCGGGAGGTTCTCGTATGCTAAGAATGTCCCTGAAATCATCAAAAAGAACACACGAAAGATCTTTTATGAAGATGTCAGCAAGCTGATAACGGGACGGTACATGGAAAACACAGACTTGTCTACGTGCAACCTTTTCTCGGACAAATAATATATCCATTTCTCTGTGTTTTGTGATTTGATGCTGGACAAGATTACCGGATAAGTATATCGCACTCACATTATCACAATAAACCATGGTTACCTTTTCAATTGGACAATGTAGCTCTAACAGAAGATTACGGAGCCAATATGATCCATCAACCATATTGGCTACCCCTCGGTATTCTGCTCAGCGCTCGATCGAGACAGCGTGGGTTGTCGTTTTGACGACCATGAAGTTAGATTGTCCCCCAAGAATACACAATATCCAGAGGTGGAACGCCGTGTGTCTGGACAACCACCCCAATCCGTATCTGTATAGGATGAGAGACTCAAAATGGAGAACTTATACAGATGCAAACCAAAATGAAGAGTACCCTTAACATACCGCAGAATTCTCTTGAGGTCCCTCATATGCTCTTCCTTTAGATAATACATGTGTAAACATACTTGCTGGACCGCATAGGAGATATCGGGCCTTGTGAAAGTCAAATACTGCAAGGTCCCTGCTAGGCTGCGATAATGTGTTGGATCGTTGTATGGAGTACTTGTAGAGTTACTTAATTTGGCCTTAGTATCAACCGACGTATGTGATGGTTTGCAGGAGGACATCCCGGCTTTTTCCATTATTTCCTCGGCATATTTCTTTTGACTGAGAAACAGACCACCTGCATATTGAGTCACAACAATGCCTAGAAAATAATTTAAAAGACCCAAGTCCTTCATTGCAAACTCTGCCGCAAGAAGGGACATAATAGAGTAGCAAAGTATTGTAGATGATGATGTGAGAATAATGTCATCTAAATATAGAAGTATATATGACATGTCATTTCCTTTCCTATAAATGAA
The DNA here is from genome assembly GCA_029783415.1 of Anisodus acutangulus. Lineage (NCBI taxonomy): Eukaryota > Viridiplantae > Streptophyta > Magnoliopsida > Solanales > Solanaceae > Anisodus > Anisodus acutangulus. The sequence goes on along the minus strand of CM056506.1, from coordinate 42,706,344 downwards.
CAATGACTGATCCGACCTGCTGTGATAGAAACCCAGTTTGGGGGAAATCCCTGCAAAACTGTTATACCATGCCCGGGGAGCCTGTTTCAAACCATATAAAGATTTTTTCAAAAGGCAAACATAATCTGGATGAGTAGAATCTCTAAAACCCAAAGGCTGGTGCATGTACACCGTTTCTTGTAAGTGACCATGTAAGAATACATTTTTGACATCCAACTGATGAATGGACCAGGATTTTGAAAGTGTTAGGCTAAGAACAGTCCTGATAGTTGTTGACTTAGCCACCGGACTGAATGTTTCACCACAATTCACGCCAACCTGCTGAGACCTACCATCACCAACAAGACAAGCTTTGTATCTCACAATGAGCCATCAAAATTCTTTTTATGACAAAAGACCCACATAGACCGAATTATGTTTACATTATATGGACGTGGCACTAATTCCTACATCTTATTTTTAATAAGAGCATCAATTGTCTAACATGGCAGCTTTCCAATTCGGGTCTGATAAGGCTGCTTTGGAATTTTTTGGAAGTGGTGACGGTTAGACTGAAGTTGTTAGGTTAAAATGATGCTTAGGTCAAAATTTTTCGTGTATTGCACGGGTTTCAATGGTCCGAGGTTGGGGAGTTGGGTTGTCGGGTATGCTAGTAGGCTGAGTAGCTGACCGAGTTTGGGCCAAAATAGTAGGCTGGGTGTGTTGGCTTTCGTCTTGGTTAGAAGGCCGACATTGTTTATGGATTTGGGCCTCTGTACATGGGCCAGAGACGCTGGGTGGCATCATGGTCAGGGGGGCACATGCCTCCCTTCGTTGGGCCTGCCTGCCACTAAATATGGACTGGGCCGAGACCGAAGGAAGAGAGGCAGTAACCTCTGCTCCTCGGACTAGCCCAGTCATATTTTGTGGTTGGGCTGGGACGTTAGGTAGTGGTGTTTAGGCTGGTCCCATACTGTTTTGGGTATTTAAATGGTGATTCAAAATCGGATGTATTCTGTCGTCTAAAAAATCATATGAAGGTGAGGATGCCACGTGAGATTTAGCAAACGGGAATGTAGACTCATCAAAAATGACGTGACGAGAAATAATGATTTTCTCATTTTTCATATCATAACACTTATATCCCTATGATTTTGTGGGTATCCCAAAAACATACAAGAAGTGAAACGGGCCTGAAGTTTGTTAATGGTTGTGGACGGAAACAAAGGATAGCACAAACACTCGAAAACCCTCAAATATGAAAAACATAGGAGACAGTGGTACAACATTTGTGTAGGTGACACATTGGAGAGTACTTTACTAGAAAGAATATTTAAAAGATATGTGGCCATTTGAAGTTCATGGTGCCCAAATATTGGTGGTAGGGACGAATGCACAAGAAGAGTGTGGACCATTTTTATTAATTGTTCGAATTTTTCTTTCGGCTTTCCCATTTTTTGGTGATGTATGTGGACGTGAAAAACGCAAAGACATCCCATTTTGATGACAAAAATCATTAAATTGAGCCCCCTATTGTCACATTGAAAATATTTAATGGATTTGTCAAATTGAGTTTTGATAAAAACACTAAATTATTTTAAAATGGTGTAGGTTTGCGATTTATTGTCTAAGGGAAATGTCCATAGAAAATTCGAATAATCATCTAAAATAAGCATATAATATTTATGACCGACAGAACTCAAAACTGGTAATGTCAACAAATCACAATGCAAAAGATCAAATGACATAAGTATATGTGAAGTAGATGATGAAAAATGAAGTTTAACATGTTTTTCAAATACACACGATTGGCAAACAGAAGAGTCCACAAGTTTGTTACAAGCAAAAAAATTATTCTTCCTAAGATTATTGAAAACTGATGCTCCCGGGAGTCCCAACCGATTGTGTCATACAATAGGAGACATAGCTGCAAATGATGATGGTTTGGTCATATGATTGTTGGAAATGGTAGTGATGGGATACAAGTCCCCCCATGCTATTACATCTTATTAGTGGCATCCCCGTCTGAAAATCCTTTACAGAAAAGCCAAACGGATCAAAATTCACAGAAACATTGTTGTCAATTGTAAAACGTCGTACATATATCAAGTTTTTAATCAGTTTTGGTGCATGTAAGACGTTTTTCAAATATAATGGTGGGTGTGGAGGGGGTAGTTTTACCTGACCAATACCACGAATTGGAATTTTCTGCCCACTGCCGACAATAATATTTTTATTACTTCTCATATTAAAATAAGATGAGAGATTTCCTTGAGATGCTGTCATGTGAGACGTAGCCCCCGTGTCCATGTACCACGACTCATCTGGAACATTCAGATTCATGTTGTTCATGACTTGTTTGATATTAGTGGGAGCATAGCCTACAGAAGATGGTGTCTGGGCTGCAAATGCTTGTTATGGATGAGAACCTAGAATTTCGGGCTATCGATTTGAAGATGAGGGCCTGGCCCACAACGAAGTGAGGTATGGAAACTGAGGGGCAGCCCACTGTGGGGCCTAGGGCCATGGCGGGTACTTCACCTATTGTTTGCCGATGGGCTGGGCAGGCGGGTGCCACTGGTTGGGCCGCCACTACCCTGACTGGTTGTGCTTGTTTCCGCTGCTGGCTAGTTGGCCTCTGCCCCTACCCCGTCCCTTTCCACCATTATTTTTTCCTTTGCTATTGTTAATGTTTGACTCCCGTTTTGACCATTATTGTTGCAATTTCCATTTCTACACGAACCAAAATTTTGTGGCTGAAAATCTGTGGAATATGAATTTGTGGAGACGAGGGAAGTTCCGGCGGTGGCTGCTCCGGAGGCTGTCTATTTTGCTTTCCGTGTTTCCTCGAGAATCAACCCGAACGAGCCTCATAGAAAGGAGACAACCGATTACTCTGGTGAATGAATGTAGTAACTCCATCGTACTGTTCATTCAACCCTGCAATCAATTGAAGAACCAACATTTGATTTGTTACCGGCGAACCAACGTTGGATAGTTGGTCAGCAAGCACCTTCAATTCTTGACAATAGCGGAAACGTTGGAGAAATCATCCAATTTAACATTAGTAAATTGGTGTTCAAGAAATACATCCGTAGAAAGTTTGTTATCTTGAAATATGTTTTGTAAACGTTCTCACGCCTGTTTAGCCGTAGAGTTCGGCTCTACTATGGTATGTATAAGATCGTTTGATATAGTGCCATAAATCCATTGAAGGACTATGGCATCTAAATGGGACCATAGCTTTTTGTCCACCTCAGTGGTGTCCGATGATGACTCGAAAGGGATGATATGGTCTATTACCACATAAGCGCGGCAATGAATTTTGAAACAATTCCGCCCAAGAGGTGTATTGCCCTTTTTCCATTTCAAGTGTTATGAAAATAAAGTTTTTGACGTTGTTTACGGCAAGAGCGGGATGAAATTTTTATTTTTCGCCATGGTTTTCCATGAAACAAACAAAACAAGAACGAAAGAAGAAAAGAATAGTGTTTTGTGATTGGTGGAATTAAATTGGATAACCCTAAGTGTCGGCTAGGGTTTGTGAAAGGAGAGAAACAAAATGAAATAGGAGCCGACGGGTGGGGGTGATTGGTTTAGGGTTTGGTTAGTAATGGTTTAGTATTAGGGTTTTTAGAAAACCCTAGGGTTTATTTGGGTGAGGCCGAGAAAAACAAAGAAGAAAGAAAAGAAAAAATTGGCTAGGATAGATAGGCCGAAGGGGGGGGGGGGTGAGGAAAAGTTTTAGGGAAAATTTTTAAGGGAAAAATATTTTCCTTAAATGGGTTTTGTGAGGCGCAAATCTAATTACTAATGAATTCTAGATATTAAATAATTATATAGAAAAAATATAATAATCGCTCATAATTATATGTATTCTTAAGGTGGGTTACAGATGATGTTGTACATGGGACATTTCTTGAATTAATTGAATACTGCCTTGTTTGATTTTGAAATTTATTACTACTCCATTAAACTAGTGGGAATAATAACGTTCTTGCAAGTGCTTATGTACGGTGCTTGAGTTAGCAAATACCAATTTTCAAAGTGTACAATTATTATTAATGATACTTAAGACTCAATTTGAAACTTAATTAAGATGCTGCAGCTGAACCACCACATGCATAAAAATAAATCTCCATTTGGGATTTTGTTCTTATGCTGATCCACCAATATTAATGACTTCTTCAGTCAAATATCCCATCTAATTACCTATTTGAATTGTGGGAAAAAATATATTGATCATGATCTCTTTTACTAATTTTAATTGTTTTTTTTAGATTTTTTTTAAGTGAGTCTTGGCGCAACGATAAGAATTGTCGATCAAGAGGTCACAAAGTCTAACTCGTGAACATAGTCTCTTCAAAAAATGCAAAGTAAAATTGCATAAAAACAACCCAATGTTGTCCGACATTTCCCTAGATCGCACGTATAACAGGAATTTAGTGAATCGGACTACTCTTTGTTTTCTCCATTTTGTTTGTAAGTGAGTCTTGGCGCAACCACATGGCCAGCTGGAGGGGGAAGCCACTAAAGCAATTGATTTAGCACCCACCCACCCACCCACCCACCCAAGTTGAAGGCTCCAAATTTTTTATTTTATACTATTACATACTTATAAAATTATAAATAAGAATATGAGGCTTTATATATTTTGAAAATGTGATAGAAATTATTCAAATAAATAATTTAAATTTTATAATAAACATGCCATATCTGAAAATAAACAAATTGACGGCAATTTTGATTAAGCAATTGTTTAAATGAAGTCTCTTATAGCGTCGATTATTTCTTATAAAGAGTGAATTAAACCATTTTTATGTTAAAATAGACTTGAATAATTCAAAACGTGTGAAATTATTTTGACATCTACATATACAAAATTGAGATTATTAAATTATGGGAATTTATAAAAATATTATCCAAATCGTCAATATATATTTTTATATGAATATTATTTACATTTTATCAAGTAAAGTTACTAAATATGTCTAATGGTGAAAGCTAGCAAGTTATAAAGATATGTACAAGGTGGTTTCTACGATATATAAAATTTTATTTAATAAATATAATTAAGGTCTCTTAAAAAAGTTTGGATTTGAGCCATCGATCTCATTAAGCCGTTCCTGCGCAACGGTAAGAGTTGTCGTTGTGTGATCAAGAGATCACATGTTCAAGTCATGAAAACAACCTTTTATAGAAATGCAAATTGAAATTGCATACAAACGACATGATTTGAACCTTTTTCGGATCATGTGTATAGCGAGAGTTTAATGTATTAGACTGATTTTTCTCCTACCAACTTTTGAGTGGACTGATTATAGTACACATTTATTGTCAATAGTGACTATCAAACTTATAACAAACATGATAGATTTATAGTCAAGAATAGGATCCACCCTGGTTTAGACAGAACTCAGATTCGGCTTATAGTACCATTAGAATATAGTTGAATAATAAGTATATTCACTGTATGATGTTGAACTTTTTGAACCTTCTCTCTGTTCTTGGGTGGGGGACCTCAAAACTGTGTGCTGATAAGGATTGTTAGTTCAGTTATAATTAATTGTAGTATTTGTTGTTTAATTTTTTTTGTATTGTTTCTCTAGTACATTTGTTTTTAAGTAACTATGATATCTACACCATTTTATGTTCACTTCAACTAATTCTTAAGTACTCTAGTAAAAGCCACCAGCACATATATCGACTAAACTTATCCGTTACAGGTAAAACACACGAGTTTATGTTACACTGTGGTTGAAATCCTAGCATGAGATCTCTACAATATTACTCCTATGCCTCATCATATTTTTGTTTGTTAAATTTCTCAATCACTTAACTGTCCTCTTTAACGGTATTGTTTAAGTATGAAATTAATAAAAACATGATAATTTAGGGGAATTTGGTCCATTATCTCTTTTAGTTAATTTTCAAATACTCTTTTCAATTTTTTCAAGTACTCTTTCTTTTATAACCTCAACCAAATATTGTCCAAACGCGTACATTTCAAGTTTTATATTTGCTATGAGAGATATTAATTAATAATGCATGAGTTTTTTTTTCTTAGCATACTCTAAAACATGTAAGATAAAAAGTAAAACAACATTAGTATCCTTATTTCCTGTAAACGTGTAAATATAGGAAACAATATATTCCCTACCCATAATTAGAATATTTTCATATATTGTGTAAATATAATTATGGTAAGACTAGGATTCCTCTTTTGTATAGGCTTAGGATTCCTATTGTATAAGGATTAATATTGTACTCTATATATACCTTGATATTAATGAAAGACTCCCCAAGGGAGATTAATATCATCTAACATGGTATCAAGAGCCAAATAAACAAAACCCTAAAAATCTTTCTCTTCCACCACCATTTTACCCTCTCTCTGTATGCCCTCAGGATTTTCTTCTTGTTTTTCGGGTTTTGTTCTTCCTTTCTTCTCTTCTCTAAATGGCTATCCCTGATTCTTCCACACTTTCTGACGCCTCTACCTTCACAAATCCCACCACAAAGTCATCAACCTCGTTTCACCCCGCCCTTACTGTTTCCAACATCAAGAACCATATTCCCATTATTCTTGATCAAGAAAACAACCAGTATTCTCCCTGGGTTGAACTTTTTCGCAATCATGCATGTCTCTATAACGTGCTTGACCATATTGATGACACTATTCCGCGCCCTACGGAGGTTGATGATTCTATCTGGCATTGTCTCGACGCCGGCGTCAAATAATGGATATATGGTAGTATCTCTCAGGATTTGCTCCTTACTATCATGAAATATGACTCCACAGCCCTTGACTTGTGAATCGTTTGGAGGAAATTTTTCAGGACAACAAGCACACTCATGCCGTGTATTTGGAAGAACAGTTCAACAAAACACGTGTTGAAAACTTCTCCAATGTCTCTGAGTACTGCAAGCAGCTTAAATGTCTAGCGGATCAACTCTCCAACATCGGCACGCCTGTCACTTACGATAAAATGGTACTACAAATGATTTCTGGCCTTACTAAGGGCGAATATGATACTTTGGCCACCATAATTCAACAGGCAGATCCGCTACCGAGTTTTAACAATGCTCGCTCACAATTGTTGCTCGAAGAAACCTGTCGTGCTAAGCAGGATGAGCACGCCCAGGAGGTGTTAGCTGTCGACACGCAACCCCAAGATCAGACGCCACCAGACAACTCCCAACAGCGGCAGGGCCGCGGTGGCAATGGTGGAAAAGGCCGCGGCGGTAGAGGAGGTCGTGGTCGTGGCAAGTGTCGCGGTTAACAGAACCAACAGCAGCAACAACAACAGAGATCGCAAAACAACTGGGCCGCGGCTCGGCCAGCTGTTTGCCAGTACGGCTGGCGCCTCAAGACAGATCCGCGGCGCCCCAGTTCAGAGCCGCGACGCCAAGTCCATTCCAGTACCAGCAGCCATACAATCCGTATTCTTACCCCGGTTTGTTAGGCCCCGCTCCAGCCCCATAGCAGGCCCACTTCATGCAAGGTTAGGTCCTGCAGCCCTCCTCCGGCATGACACCCACTGAGTTGGGTCAGACGTTCAGCACCCTCTCTATGCAACAACCTGACAATACTTGGTACATGGACTCAGGCGCCACATCTCATGTCACCCAGTCTGCAGGTACTATTCCTAAACTGTTTAGTTTAAAACATCCTCAATATGTTACAGTTGGTAGTAGACAACACATTCCAGTTAAGGGTTATGGTACCTCATACACACAACCTCCTCATCCACCCTTCTCCCTCAAAAACACCCTATATGCCCCACACATGATTAAGAACCTCATATTTGTTCTCCAATTTACTCGTAATAATTCTGTCTCTGTGGATTTTGACCCTTCTGGTTTTACTGTGAAGGATCTTCATACGGGGACACCTCTTACGAGATGCAATAGCACGGGGGATCTATATCCATTCACTTCCACCTCCGCTGCCAGATCTTGCTCCCCCGTCACTCTAGCGGCTGTTTCTTCTTCAACTTGGCATAATAGGCTTGGTCATCCACGAGTCCCAGTTTTTAATTTTCTTAGAGGCAACAATTTCATTGCTTGTAATGGGAAACTTGCCCAAAATTGTGTTTCTTGCTCTTTAGGTAAACATATTCGTCTTCCGTTTAAATCATCTACTAGTGTTACATTTGCTCCTTTTGATATCATACATGCCGATTTATGGACATCTCCTATCTCTAGTTCTCTCGGTCATAAATACTATCTTGTGTTGCTTGATGAATTTTCACACTACGTTTGGTTATACCCTCTTAAATTTAAATCGAAAGTGTTTGTCAAATTTCTTGAGTTTCGCAAGTTCATTCAAACACAATTTGGAAAAGGCATAAAATCATTTCAGTGCGATAATGGTCGTGAATTCAAAAACTCTATGTTTTACCGCTTTTGTACCACTAATGGCATGGTCTTTCGCTTCTCCTGCCCTCATACCTCACCACAAAATGGTAAAGCTGAAAGAATCATCCGAACTATTAACAATATGATTCGCACCCTATTGATTCACGCCTCCCTCCCTCCACCCTTCTGGGTCTATGTTGCTAAAATGTCAGAATACACTCTAAATATTCTCCCTACTAGCACTCTTCACAATATAATCCCTACCGAAATCCTCTACCATAGAATCCCCTCTTATGATCATCTACGGATTTTTGGTTGTCTGTGCTATCCCAACCTTAGCTCCACTGCCCCTCACAAGCTCGCTCCTAAGTCCACTCCATGTGTCTTTCTAGGATTCCCGCCGAACCATAGGGGCTATCTATGATATGACTTGTCGACTCGTCAGATTCACATATCTCGTCACGTCACATTCGACGAGACCACATTCCCATTTTTGAATCTTCCAAAATTCCAAAAACAGGACTACTCATTTCTTGACGAGTCTGCCATCTCTCCCCTCATAATCGAACAACTCACATCCTCTGTTCCATCGTCAGAGCCGCGGCGCCCAAACTTTAGAGAAGCATGTCAACCTTCTAGCGCCGCGACTCTCGATCCAGAGTCATGGCGCCTCGGCGACTTCTCCCCACCTTCTCCTTATCCGACTTTACCCCCCGTCTCAGACACCACTCCGCCATCCACTGTCCCTACCCATCCAATGGAAACTCGTTCAAAGCATGGAATCTTCAAACCCAAAGTCCATTTCATCTTGTCTGCCCAAACCATCTCTCCACTTACAAAGAACCCAAAATTGGCCAAACAAGACCCTAATTGGAATGCGGTTATGTATGAGGAATTCAATGCTTTAACTAAATAACACACGTGGGATCTAGTACCTAGACTTGAGGGGGTGAATGTCATTCATTGTTTGTGGCTATTTCGTCACAAGTTCATAGACAATGGGGATCTTGAGAGGTATAAGGCCCGTCTTGTGGCTAATGGTACAAGTCAGCAGGAGGGCATTGATTGTGGTGAGACCTTCAGCCCGGTTGTCAAATCGGCTACCATCCGCACAGTTTTGAGCATTGTCATGGGCAAACACTGGCTGATCCATCAGCTTGATGTGAAGAATGCATTCTTACATGGGGATCTGAGAGAGACAGTCTACATGCATCAGCCACCAGGGTTCACCTATCCAGCAGTTCCTCACTATGTGTGCCATCTCGGTAAGTCACTATATGGCCTGAAGCAGGCCCCCCGTGCGTGGTATGATTGTTTTGCCAGGTATATCTTGCAGATTGGGGTTGTATGCAGCAAGAGTGATACATCACTTTTCATCTTTCATTGAGGTAGTAGCACTGCTTACTTATTACTTTACGTGGATGATATTGTTCTTACTGCCTCCTCCGACGGATTGAAAAATGAGATTATTGTCTTGCTCAAGTCCGAATTTGCAATGACTGATTTGGAGAAGCTGAGTTACTTTTTGGGGATATCAGTGACCAGGTCTGCCAATCATATATTCTTGTGTCAGCGTAAGTATGCAGAAGAGATTATGTACATGGCTAAGATGACGAACTGCAAAGAGGTGCCTACTCCAGTTGATTCCAAATCTAAGCTCAGTGCTATGGATGGTGCTCCAGTCTCTGATCCTACTCTGTATAGGATCCTTGCAGGTGCACTTCAGTATCTCACATTCACCAGGCCAGACATAGCTTATGTTGTTCAGCAGGTGTGCTTATTCATGCATGCCCCCAGGGAGTCTCATTTCACTACTCTTAAGCGTATCATTCGATACATTAAGGGCACTCTTGATTATGGTTTGCACTTATACCCCTCTGCACCAGACATGTTGCTTTCATATACGGATGCAGATTGAGCAGGGTGTCCGGACACGCGACGCTCCACCTCCGGCTTTTGTGTTTTCTTAGGGGATAATCTTATTTCTTGGTCTGCCAAGCGACATGCTACCCTATCTCGCTCCAGTGTCGAGGCTGAGTACAGAGGCGTTGCAAATGTAGTAGCTGAGATTTGTTGGCTCAGAAATTTATTGTTAGAACTTCAGTGTCCTTTGCGTCAGGCATCTATTGCGTATTGTGATAACATCTCTGCCATCTATCTTTCTTTCTCATAATCCGGTTCAACATCAGCGAACCAAACATATTGAGATAGACCTACACTTCGTTCGTGAGAAAGTTGCGTTAGGCCATGTCAGAGTGTTACATGTTCCATCATCCTATCAGTATGCATACATATTTACCAAAGGACTTCCCAGACAGTTATTTCTTGACTTCAGATCCAATCTCAGCGTCCGGCCTCCTCCCGCTCCGGCTGAGGGGGTGTGTAAACGTGTAAATATAGGAAACAATATAATCCCTACCCATAATTAGAATATTTCTATATATTGTGTAAATATAATTATGGTAAGACTAGGATTTCTCTTTTGTATAGGCTTAGAATTCCTATTGTATAAGGGATTAATATTGTACTCTATATATACCTTGATATTAATGAAAGACTCCCCAAGGGAGATCATCTAACATTTCCTTCGGTCCATATTATCTGTCGTTTAAGGATTTTGCACACATCTTGAAAAAGATATTTAACACCCTTAATTATGAAAATATATTTTTAACTATCATCTATTTCTGCTTAACCGTTTCACTTAATTAACACTTTACTAATTTAAAAAGTAAGTACATATTTTCTAAAACAAATTAATTAACTTACTAAAACAGACTAATATTTGGAATCGGACCAAATTATCTGTCATTTAAGGGTCTTGCACACCTCCTGAGAAAAATGTTCAATACATTGTAAAACGATTTTTTTTAAACTACCGTCTATTTCTGCTTAAACATCTCACTTAATTAGTGTTTCACTAATTAAAAAATAAGTACAGATTTTTTGTTTTCCTAAAACAAATTAATTAACTTACTAAAACAGATTAATTTATTTAGGATTGGGCCAAATAACCATTAGGTATTGAAAATTCGAACCCCGACATTACGGTTTTAATAAGTATCACTCAAAATTAATTCCTAACTGTATCCGTGAAACATGCATGTGATCGAAATTGGTCAAAGAAAGTGGAAAGATGGGTCAAAGTCTAAATTCATCAATATTTTTGGTAGTCACATGGTTATGTGCTAAAAGAATATAAAATAACAAAGGCTTATATACAAAAATTGCAACATTCACTCTTTTCTTTTTTTTATATCCAGCTTCCCGACTTACGCCATACTATCCTGGAGATAGTAGTTTCGGTCCCTCAGCACTACTACCAGTAAATCTTTGGATGTGTCTGAATGACCAGAGTTTGAGAACAAAACAACTGATATCACATACAAGGTCCTACCCCAGAAAAGAGAAAATTGCTCCTACCAAAATACGAACCCACGCTGCAGACCTCCAGCTGAATTTTAAGCTCCTCTCCTTTGTCATCCAGCTACGCCCGTGACCACATTCACTCTTGATTTATTGATCTTTCCCAAAAGATATTTGGTAGAGTGGAAAGAGGGAGAGAGGGGGGGGTCTCATTGGACATGTTATTTCAAGAATCATAGCACTTGGAGGCCCACATGGAGACATGTGGGCTATACAACCATCGAAAACACAAGCACGCTTGTCTAAGATAACAACACGAGAATTATATAGCACATGAATTATAATGCATGCATTATTTTAATATTATTATTAATAATTTATTATACAGTGAAAAGTACGGTAAAATTTGTTATATAATGAAATATAGTACAGTGAAAAATTATGTAAGGTTACTTACTTTTGTCACACCCTTTTATAACTCTAGAAAGGAGAATGTTATTTCAAAGATCAAAGGGATTTTCATTCAAGTAACTTAATTTAAAAAGGAATTTATTTAGAAGGAGCCCGTATTGATTTTTCGTGTGCTATGTCGCTATTTAATTATTTACTAAAAATAGTGAAATTGTAGGGTTTTGTTGGATTCAAAGCATATAAGTAAGGCACAACGGAAGTTTAAAATTTTGTTTCTTACTTACCATAACAACATTTCTGGTATGGTTATACAACAATCAAACCTGTAGCATAAAACATAAACTTACAGGTTAGAATATCTGGAGTCTTTATCTACTATAAGGTGGACACGCGGTTGCTCTTTCAATTGCAAGCTCCAAGCTTCAATGTACTTCTCTTTCGGAAAGCTAGAAAATTCGACAGAGCTTTGAGAGAGTTTTAATTCTAAGTCTCTAAGGCTTAGAATGATAATCTGAAATTGGTGTATGAATAATGAAAAGAATGCCACTATTTATAGGTGAAAATTAGGTCAAAACCGGATTAGGGTTTGACCTTGGGTCTGGCCCAAAAATCGAGGCAGAGGCGCCGCGGCGCTCGACGTACTCCTGCACTGTCTCGATTTATTTTCTGCGCATTCTTAATTAAATCCAAACTCTAATTTTGACTTAATTAAAATAATTATTATTCATTTAAATATCTCGATTCTAAATCGAACATTTAATTACTCTCTCAATACATCCTTAGATCGAAAGGACAATCGACATAGTGTGACCCTACATGCCTTCTCATATCAACATTAATCAAATTAAGGTCTACGCGAAACTCCTAGACAACGCCGGAAGACGAACTCAATATGTGAAGTACGTTTACGTGAATCCAGTAAACTTAACCTTTATGTGGTAAGATAAAATTCTTTCATTCACGACACACCCGATCAAGCTTAGGATTTGTCAAGTGTCTATTCAAATGGCTTAATCATTGTATCTCATCTATATTAGTTGACCACTAGACCATATTCTAAATACGTCTATTGCGTTGGCCAACGACATAGTCAACCTAATATCACTGAGAATCCGAGCGTTCTCTCGAATATACATTCGAGGAATGAATCCTAATCTTGGCTCAACTACCACCTTTAATTCACATCGTAATGTACCCAATACAAGCCGTATCTCAACCTATAAGGGATTTGAGCTTAGGACGGGATCAAAGTACATTACTTTGTAGACAAGGCGCGTATTGACCTCAAGTCTAAGGACTTCTATCTCCCACATGTTGATCATACTTTAGACAAGTATAACAAACAGTATATCAGTAGGGTATACCAATACCTCCAAAGTATCCATGTGTCCATCACGAGTAATTATTACTCGTAGCAGGTGAGACATACTACATCCTCTAAGGATGTTATGCAGACCACATGTCGACTTATCACATATCATCGATATCCCATTCTCGATGATCATTAGTCGAGGCTATTTTAAGAGTTACGTTATAATATTAATAACTCACACTATTAATAATAACGTAACCTCCAGGGATGCATATTACAGAATATTACAAACAATCAATTAATAATTTAATAATTGCAAATGCCAAAATATTAATCTCCATTAATAATAATACGAATGTGTATAAAGTATATTTGTCCTAATACAGATTGTCTCTAGGACATAAATATATTTTCAATCTCCCATTTGGCATAGAGCCAATCTCCAACATATCTAATGCCCATATTCTCAAAATGACCATTATGTTTGACTAAGCTTAATGATTTAGTGAATGGGTCAGCTAGATTATCGTCTGTGGAAACATAGTCTAATCTAATCTCTTCAGTATCCACCATCTCCCTGAGTATGTGGTACTTCCTTGGTATATGTTTGTTTCTGTTGGTTGATCTTGGTTCCTTAGCTTGCGCAATCACACCAGTGTTGTCACAATAAACTGTTATTGGACAAGTGGCACTTGGAACAACCCCTAGTTCCTTCAGGAACTCAGATATCGCGACAACTTCTTTACCAGCTTCCGATCCAGCAATGTACTCAACTTCTGATGTCGAATCAACAATGGTAGCTTGCTTGTAACTTTTTCAGCTTATTATTCCACCATTGAAAATGAATGTGTAACCTGATTGAGATTTGTAGTCATCAACATCTGTCTGGAAACTAGCATCAGTGTACCCAGTACATACCAGCTTCTCTTGTCCACCATAGACTAAGAAATATTCTTTATTTCGTCTAAGATACTTAAGAATACTATTTACTGTCTTCCAGTGTTCTTCTCCAGGATTCTACTGGAATTTGCAAGTCATACTAAGTTCAAAGGCCACATCTGGCCTAGTACAGGGCATGGCATACATGATCGATCCTATAGCCGAAGCATATGGGATCCTTTTTATGCGTTCAAGTTATATAGTATTAGAAGGACTATCCTTCTTAGATAACTTGATGCCTTGTCTCATAGGTAGACCGCCTTTCTTGGAATTTTCCATAGAAAAACGTCTAAGTACTTTGTCTATGTAGACTGACTGTGACAACCCCAACAATCTATTAGGTCTATCTCTATAGATCCTAATTCTCAGAATGTAGCAAGCTTCACCTAAATCCTTCATCATGAAGGTACTGGACAACCACTTCTTGACCGACTGCAGGAGAGTCTTATTGTCTCCCATTATTAATATGTCATCTACATATATGATAATGAAGGCAATACTCACATCCTTGCGTTTACTATAAACACATGGATCCTCTTTGCTTCTGACGAAATCAAATAACTTGATAGCCTTGTCAAAGCAAGTGTTCCAACTCCCCGAGGCTTGCTTAAGCCCATAAATTGACTTTTGTAGCTTGCATACAACATTTGGTTTGGACTCGAGTGAAAAACCCTCAAGTTGTTTCATATACACCTCCTCAACTAGATTATCATTGATGAAAGCAGTTTTGACGTCCATCTGGAAAATGTCATAGTCATAATATGCAGCTATTGCAAGCAAAATCCGAATGGACCTAATCTTAGCAACATGTGAAAAGGTTTCATCATAATCGACCCCAAGCCGTTGAGTATAACCTTTATCCACCAATCTTGCTTTATAAGTCTGTCCCTTGTCATATGCATCAATCTTCTTCTTGAAACTCATTTGCATTCTATGGGTCTAACCCCTGTTGGCAAATCAACCAAGTTCCAAACTTGATTTATGTACATAGAGTCCATCTCAGATTTCATGGCTTCTTGCCATCTCTACAAATCAATGTCTAACATAGCTTCGCTGTAGGTTGTAGGTTCATCGTCATCAGAAATATCTATCTCATTGTGTGTTTCAACAAGGAGATTAAGTCTTTCAGGCGGACGATGAGTCCTAGTGGTCCTACAGAGTTGATTATTCTGCGTTTCAGTATTTGTTATATTCTGATTGTGTGAAGGTCTTTGTGTGTTGAACAATCCATCACCTTGAGAGCTTTCAGGAATGTCATTTGCATGTATTTCCTGAATGGAATGATGTACAACTATTGTATCATCTTCCATTGGTTGTGCATGAGAGCCTTGCATTTCTGAACTATCTCTCACAACACTCCCACTGGCGGAAGGGCGTACTCTAAGTACCCAATCTTTACCAGATACTCCCACTGAATCTTTATTTAGGTTATTCGACAAGGGTTCAACTTCTATGTTATCTTGTGGTTCTTGAATTTCTTCAAGTTCTATCTCTGTGCAGCTATGTTCCTTGTAGACATATTCTTCAAGGAAAGTTGTGTTCCTGAAAACAATGACCTTATGTTCTCCAGGAAGATAGAAGTAGTATCCCTTAGTTTCCTTTAGATACCCCACAAAGTAACATTTCTCACTTTTAGATTCCAACTTGTCAGTGAGCATTTTCTTAACATATGCAGGGCACCCCCAGGGTCTCATATGTTTAAGAGTTAGCTTCTTGCCACACCATATCTCATATGGTGTCTTTTCTACTGACTTGGAAGGAACCCTGTTCAGAATATATATCGAGGTTTGTATAGCATGTCCCCAAAGGTATGTAGGTAGAGCTGAGGAGCTCATCATAGATCGAACCATATCCAATAAGGTTCTGTTTCTCCTTTCGGCAACACCATTTATCTGTGGAGTTCTAGGAGGTGTCCATTCTGATTGGACTCCATGTAGCTTTAAGTAATCTAGAAAATCCTTGCTCAAGTATTCACCTCATCGATCCGATCGAAGGGTCTTGATACTTGTTGCAAGTTGCTTCTCTACTTCCGACTTGTACTCTTTGAACTTCTCAAAGGCCTCGGATTTGTGTCTCATAAGATACACATATCCATACCTTGTGAAGTCGTCAGTAAAAATGATGAAGTATGGGAAGCCTCTTTTAGCTTGAGTCGAGAATGACCCACATACATCAGTATGGACCAACTCAAGCACCTCTTTGGCTCGCACACCTTTCCCAGAAAGTGGTTTATTGGTCATCTTTCCTCTCAAGCAAGATTCGCAGTTAGCATAAGACTCCAAGTCAAATGGTTCAAGGTAGTCTAACTTCCTCAATCTTGTTATCTTTGATTCGTTGATATGACCAAGTCTGCAGTGCCATAGGTAGGTAGAGTTTCTATTACTTATCTTGGCTCGTTTATTTTGTACATTGAATATCTCGCGACTACAGTTTAGTGTATATAATCCATCCATAAGAGGAGCAGTTCCATATATAATATTATCAAAAGACAGTACTTAACTGCCATTATAAATATAAGAGGAAAAACCCTCTATGTCCAAAACAGGGATAAAAATGATATTCCTCGTTAACGAGGATACATAAAAGCAATCGTTCAACAATAAACAATAGTCAGAAGGTAAATTTAATCTATAAGTCCCTACGTGCTCAGCATCTACTCGTGCTAGGTCTACCTCTCTTGGTCTAACCTTCCTGCTATCAGTTAGCCCCTACACATTTGTACAAATGTGTGAGCCACAAGCGGTATCAAATACCCAGGAATGAGAGTTATTTATAGAGATATTTATTTCAATGACGTACATACCTTGTCCACCAAAGGTAGGAGCACCTGATACTTTTCCTCCCCCTGATGTCGTGCAGTCCTTTTTTCAATGCCCCTTCTTGTGGAAGTTGAGGCATTCATCCTTAGCTAGATTTACCTTCTTCTTCACACCTCCCTTAGGCTTTATAGCTGAGGGCGCAGTGACTGCTTTGCCCTTCTTCTTCTGTCATTCCTTGCCTTTTGTCTTGGGTCGGCTAGAAGAGCTCACTATGAGCACAACTTTGCCTTTCGAAATGGAAGACTCAAAGGTCTTGAGCATGTTGTGCAACTCCGGCAGAGTCGCCTTCGTTCCATTCATATTGAAATTCACTATAAAGTCCTCAAAAGAACGAGGGAGAGAGTTCAGGATGAGGGTGGTAGCGACATTCTTTTCAAGATTCGTTCCAATTGAAGCAAGCCTCTCTATCAGCCCTATCATCTTCAACACATGCTGCGAGACCTGACCCCCTTCATTGAGCTTACACTTAAAGAGTTCTATTAGCAACTCATATTCCATAGTCTGGGATTGTGAGTCATAGAGACTCTTCAAGTGTTCGAGCATCTCATTGGGCCCCATGTTCTCATGTTGTCTCTGAAGTTCAATAGACATGGAAGACAACATCACTCACTGCACTGAAGTGGCATCATCTAGGTGTTTATGGTAAGCATCCTTATCAAATGAGGCATATTCAGCACAGTCTATCGCAGGGACTGTTGGGAACACCGTGTCCAACACGTATTCTATTTTCTCTTGTCTCAGTACTATTCACAAATTCCTTAGCCAGTCAAGGTAGTTTGGTCCAGTAAGTTTGTTCATCTCAATCAATATTTTCAATGATAAGCTAAACATCTTTAATAATTTGAAGAATTAGATAGACTGAAAATCAAACTCAAAATTTGTTTCCTATTATACACATTCGTTTAGGCTAATTAAAATGGCCTTTTGTTTAATTAGCTCCCACTATTTTAACATACTTCTACGACCCCATGGTATAATACATACCTATTTTAATTGAGGTCATAATGGGCTAAGATCTAAGTGTATGATAGCTCTGCGTTTGCTTTGGCTGATAACTTCAATAACACATCTTGGTAGGTTCTAAACCAATTGTAAAACTTATTTGCAACTCTTGGTTGATCAATTATTACATTTAATCTTGCGTCCTTAGATTAGTCCGATACTTTGGCGCCAAGATTTGTCTAAGCATGTAAACCCCATTACACTACTGCGTTTATGTATCTAAGAAAATTTGTCTTTTGTGAGCAAATATTTTGGTGTAAATACCCACAAAAGTTTATCGTTTACCTTTACATTAAAACACATCTATGAAAGAGTCTGGGTCTTCGTAGACTTAAAATAAATGCTTTGGCATAAATACTCATATCGCCGAAAAGATTTTGCACTCTAACAATTATAATGGACGACAAGTTTTTAATTTAGACTTGTATTTAAAATTTTGGAGAACATTTTAATTCAGGGTTTTAACCAAGATCAACTCTTTTACGTCATATCCAATATGACATCTTAACATCATGCAAAACTAATGACACAAATAGTTGGGAACCGTCAACCCAATATGCATGATATAAGATGGTTTAATCAAATACCGAGCGTCGCCGGCCCAGACAGTTACAACAGACGCTATTCTAGAAATGTAAATGACAAACATTTTGACATTTAGCACATAAACAATATACTTATCAATTATATTGTATAATAATAATCTTGGGTTAAACATTCTGAACTTTGAAAAAAAAATTATTTATGGACATGTGGGGCCGCGACGCTAATCATTAGGGTCGCGACGCTTCAAGGGCAGAAACATTTCTGCTTCTGTAATTGCATTATCGTCGCGGCGCTCCACCACGGAGTCGCGGCGCTGCAGAGGCAGAAACATTTATGCTTCTGCAAATGCATCAGCGCCACGACGCCTATTGTCTAGTGAGTCCAAGTTTTGAAATGAAGCATTAGCGCCGCGGCGCTCCACCATGGAGCCGCGACACCTCCCTGAAACCCTAGCAAGCAGCGATGTCCTGACAAACGTTTTTGTGTTGATTTTCAAAATCATTCAACCCCTAAATCCAATTTAGGGATCAATTCACAGGACCTTTATCATCACCCACCATTATCAATAACGCCCATATCGACCATCATTCATTTTTACTTGTTCTTAGCCGTGCACCGTGCAATGAGTCGGACAACACACTTTTGGCTTAGTTCGAGTTAGAGCAGAATGACTTTCTCGAGTTAGCATAGGAGATAATTTAGGGTGATATCCAAAGGTCAACATTCGTTCAAGACATGTAGGATTTCAAGAAACCTCATTTTAATCCAATTTTATGTTTAACTCATATTATTACTTTATTCAATTGTTATATAACCATTGAACCAACCTGGGCTCTGATACCACTGTAGGGTTTTATTGGGTTCAAAGCATATAAGTAAGGCACAACGGAAGTTTAAAATTTTGTTTCTTACTTACCCCAATAACATTTCTGGTATGGTTATACAACAATCAAACTTGTAACATAAAGCATAAATTTACATGTTAGAATATCTGGAGTCTTTATCTACTATAAGGTGGACACGCGGTTGCCCTTTCAATTGCAAGCTCCAAGCTTCAATGTACTTCTCTTACGAAAAGCAAGGAAATTCGGCAGAGGTTCGAGAGATTTTAATTCTAAGTCTCTAAGGCTTAGAATGAGAATCTGAAATTGATGTATGAATAATGAAAAGAATGCCACTATTTATAGGTGAAAAATAGGTCAAAACCGGATTAGGGTTTGACCTTGGGCCTGGCCTAAAAATCGGGGTAGAGGCGCCGCGGCACTAGGGTATGGGCGCTGCGGCGCTCGACGTGCTCCTACACTGTCTCGATTTATTTTCTGCGCATTCTTAATTAAATCCAAAATTTAATTTTAACTTAATTAAAATAATCATTATTCATTTAAATATCTCGATTCTAAATCGAACATTTAATTACTCTCTAAATACATCCTTAGATCGAAAGGACAATCGACATAGTGTGACCCTACATGCCTTTTCATATTGACATTAATCAAATTAAGGTCTACGCGGAACTCTTAGACGGCGCCGAAAGACGAACTCAATATGTGAAGTACGTTTACGCGAATCCAGTAAACTTAACCTTTATTTGGTAAGATAAAATTCTTTCATTCACGACACACCCGATCAAGCTTAGGATTTGTCAAGTGTTTATCCAATTGGCTTAATCATTGTATCTCATCTATATTAGTTGATAACTAGACCATATTCTAAATACGTCTATTGCGTTGGCCAACGATTTAGTCAAACTAATATCACTGAGAATTCGAGTGTTCTCTCAAATATACATTCGAGGAATGAATCCTAATCTTGGCTCAACTACCACCTTTAATTCACATCGTAATGTACCCAATACAAGCCGTATCTCAACCTATTAGGTATTTGAGCTTAGGACGGGATCAAAGTACATTACTTTGTAGACAAGGCGTGTATTGACCTCAAGTCTAAGG
Organism: Anisodus acutangulus; assembly: GCA_029783415.1. Lineage (NCBI taxonomy): Eukaryota > Viridiplantae > Streptophyta > Magnoliopsida > Solanales > Solanaceae > Anisodus > Anisodus acutangulus. The sequence goes on along the minus strand of CM056506.1, from coordinate 42,685,660 downwards.
ACTTCTATCTCCCACACGCTGATCATACTTTAGACAAGTATAACAAACAATATATTAGCAGGGTATACCAATACTTTCAAAGTATCCATGTGTCCATCACGAGTAGCCATTACTCGTAGCATGTGAGACATACTACATCCTCTAAGGATGTGATGCAGACCACATGTCGACTTATCACATATCATCGATATCCCATTCTCGATGATCATTAGTCGATGCTATTTTAAGAGTTACGTTATAATATTAATATCTCACACTATTAATAACAACGTAACCTCCAGGGATGCATATTACAGAATATTACAAATAATCAATTAATAATTCAATAATTGCAAATGTCAAAATATTAATCTCCATTAATAATAATATGAATGTGTATAAAGTACATTTGTCCTAATACAGATTGTCTCTAGGACATAAATATACTTTTAGAAATATCATTTTAAGTCAAACCTGCTTTTGAAAATGTTTTTTTTGAGCCGGGGGTCTATCGAAAACAACATTTCTACTTCACACAATGTAGGAATAAGGTATGCATGCACCCTGCCCTCCCAAGATCCACTTGTGGGATCATATTGGGTATGTTGTTCTAGTAGTGAAATATCCTTTTTGAAAATAAAACTGCCTAGAAAATTGATTTGTGAAAGATAATCATAATAATAAACTTAGTTGATCGGAAGAAGATGTTAGGCATCCTCGAATAACCATAATTCTAGTAATGATCGGGTTATCGGGTTATCGGCTTAAATAAATTCAATTGGACAAACTTCGCACAATCGCAAGCCCGTACAAAAAGTGGTTTCAAAATATCTATTGCAACCCAAAATAAAAATAAAGAAAAAAAGAAAATTAATTTTCACTGAACTTGTGGTCTGGGAAAAGGCCTGATTTCAGACGTTTTTTTATTGAAGTGGTAGCCTTGACAAAGCCAAACTCCAAATATTTTGGCATGAAATCAGGACATATATTTCACTGAATTTAAAGATATTTTGGCACGAAGCAAGTGAACAAGATTTTGCTCAGAATCAACAACTTGTTCTTCCAAATTCAATAATCAAACACACGATGCATCGCCCGAAGGAATTGTTGCATGTTTTTCCCGGCACAAAAAGAAGTCTCATTCTTAAATGGGCTTCAAAACTCTAAGCCCAACCCTGTCAAATTAGGGGCTAAACTAGGCTGGGTATAAAAAAAGTAAAGTTGGAAAATTGATTCAATCGGGACAAATTATTAGCATAAAATATTTCAGATTTTAACTTTTGGCATCTAATAGTCAATAGTATATATCAAATAATGTATATCACACAATCTATACAAATATCGATTCACATTATATATATATATATACATATATATATTCTTAGATATAATTTTTTTCATGTTTTCTTTCGTCACATTTTTTCTCACGTAAAATCCACGAGCTAGCTAGCTCTAACTATCTTCTAAAATAGTTAATCTTCAACTTTCGATAACGAAATATAAATTAAATATTGATCTAATTTTCTTGAAACATATACTAAAATAACTTTTCTTCTGAAAAGAATTGGCAATGCAGTCCTACACATGATGTTTGTCTCACACAATATAACTTGCAGAAAAAAGGTATATTAATTTGTAGCAGATGTTTCATGTGCAACAGTATGAAGAAAAGTAATTTATACTCCCTCTGTATCATTTTATATGATATATTTTTTTTTAGTTAATCTAAAAAAATAACATATTTTTATATTTATAAATAATTTAATTTTATGAAACAATTTACAGTCACACAAATATTTAAGATTTGTTTTGGACCACAAATTTTTAAAATCTTTCTTTCTTTCTTAAACTCCTGGTCAGCCAAACACCTTCATATAAAATAGCACGAAGGGAGTATATCTTTTCCATTTTTTCATTTTTGTTGTTTAGCTTTTTTGTTAGTGTAAATATTGCTTACCTTAACTGCATTTGTTGATAAAATGTGTAATTTTGCAAGTACTAGTTTCATCAAATGTAAAAGGGAAGCTTTCGATTTCCCATTTAAAATTGAAAATTTTCTCTCATATCTATCCATAGTGCCCTTTTATTCATTAAATAACCACTGAACTTCAAAGAAAGAAAAGTCATGGCGCATCTAGAATCCTACAAAAGTCAGAAAATTGCAGAAATAAAATATCATAAGGGCGATGTTGAACTTTTATCCTGATTACCAAATCTTCAAAAATTTGATCTCACATAAAAAATCGATGGACAAAATTTTGGTTTCCTATCAAGCATAAATTTTAATTATAATATGTGCATAAGTTAATTTTATTTATGAGACAAGAGTTCAGTACATATGAATAAGTTATAGATATTGAAGATAGTTCAATGTGTTTCCTAGAGGACAAGATTTATTCATTTTCTTAAAATCAAATTATGATCAAATACAAGTGCATCGTTCAATAATAATTTAACAACATACATCTTCAATTAAAAAGTGTTGAATATTATTTTATGAATTATAAAAATGACTCTTTATAAAGTAGAGGAAGAACACGAGGTCAATTAAGCAGGTTCACGATCTTTGACTTACTAAAATTAGGAGTGTTCACAGAAAATAAAAAAATTAAAAATCAAATCAAACCAAACAACTTCTGTGTGATTAAAAAATAGTGGTTAGTACGCTTTATTCTATTTTGGTGTCTAATTAATTGAAATGATATAAAAAAGATTACAAGTTTATTACGGGTACTCTAATATAAGGGATATTAAATATAATAGAAGAGTGGTGTGGCACCTTTTTTGACCAAGAATTCTATTTATTTATTATTATTATTATTTTTATATAATTTCTTCTACTTCTCTATTTTTTTTATAAGAATAAATATATCAATTACTTCTCCATTTATTCATATTCTTTAATGTAAAAATTTAATGGTCTTTATTTTCATTGTTCCCACAACTTTTTGTTACCACAGCCTCTAAATAATAAGTCTTTATTTTCAATATTACTCTCATGACTTTTTATTACCATAATCTCTAAAATAATTAATAGCCATGTTCATGACATTATTTGATATTTCTTATTGTAGTCCTATAAATAGAGGCGTCGTGAGACTTTGTTGCAAAAAGAAATGATTACATTAGTCAAGAATGTCACCCTTCTAGAGCATCAGATATTGTAAATTCATATTTTTTATTTCGTGAGATCCTACCCAAGGTTATCCTTTCATTCAATAATTGAAGTACATACTAATGTTGTTATATTTATTGTAATATTATATTCATGCTTTAGTTTGGCTTGAAGAAAAATGAGGTGGAGACTCTTGATTGGTGATCGACTTGTAGGAGGGAAAATATCAATGAAAGTTCGGAAAATTATGCATTGATTCCGTATTTTTTTTTTACGATTAAGGTCGTAAGAATGATGTGATGACGTCCAAATCCACTCCTCAAAGAGAAAGTGTAAACGGTCGTCACAATATAATTTACCCAACTAGAAGTCGGGATCGAATCCACATGGAACAATATACTTGTGCAATTAAGCAAATTATGAAATTATCACCAATTAAGCTAAGCCAAATGGTTTTCAAATATTTGATTTTGTTTAAAAAGGAATAAAGATGAAACTAACTAATGGGGAGCACAAGTTATGAAAATTCGGGGCTTTGAAACATAGTAATATAACTTAAACTCAATAATGATTCATTGTAAGGAATTATCTACCACTAATTAATCATGGATCTAGCAAATTAGCCTAGGAATCTTAATAACCCACTAATGCCTCTCGACTATTTAGCGGGCCTATCTTAGCTTATTCTCTCAAATCAACTAAGGAGAATTAATCACATTTCAATTTTAGGCCACACTAGGTTTTTTCCTGTCTCTAGATTAAACTCATTAGATAAGGTTTAAAGCCCCAAATCGTGATGATCAATATATCTCAAACCCTAATTTCCTCTCTCAAGTTTAATTAAGGATAGATGGGCAAGTCCTAGGGTTAGATAATCCCCTTTTAAACATTCAAGAGCAAGATTAATTAAATAAGCAAGAGAACTATTTAATAAATAGCAAGAAATAAATAATCAATATAAAAGCAACAAAAGTTAAGTACAAATACTACTCAACAAGTCTTTACAATTTTGTTGTCCAAGGTCATCACTGAATGTGACAATACAAGCAAGGAAGTAAAGAGATGAAGTAAAAATTGCTCATTAATAACTTCAAGTCTTCACTTCTAAGGTGATGGGTGATGAAACCCTAGCCTCTAAAGCTTGTTCTTCCTCTTCTAAGCTCTCAAAACAGGTTGGAGAATGATTCTTGAGAGTTGGTGTATTGTGTAACGAATTAGTTGTTTTTCTCAAAACCCTAAACAAGGCTTTTATAGAGACCCAAAATTTCAGACTCACTTAATTACAAAAATACCACCGCCATCCACTCTGCGATCGTAGAACAGGTCTGCTGTCCACAAAATGGTTTAAGGTTCGTAAAGTGGTCTTCCATTTTTACTGTCTCGAACTACGGTATGAAGTGTGCCGCAGAACTGAACTGCGGTCTGCAGAAATGCTCCGAAGCATCGCAATCTGAGCTGGAACTGTTGAGAAGCAGTGGTTCGCAGACCGAGCTGCGGTCCACAGAATGAAAGTGTGGACTGCAGAGTAGGTCGCACTTCGGGGCTCCAAATTCCTCTATTCACTGTTTGAATCTGCGATGCAACCTCCACATCTGCGGTCCGCAGATATGGTCTTTGTTGCATTTCTTCCTTTTTAAGGCACTTTTGTCCATATTTATGTTCTTTTCCTCATTTCTGGTGTCCCGAGGCAAAATTCCTACAAACACAAAATAAACATAAGAAATGATATTGAAACTTACTTAAAGGGTATCAAAAATGCGTAATTTCACCGCACACCATGATGCATATTGTATTATTTTCTTCTTTATTTTTTTCCGTATGTTCTCTCTATAATTCCTCTTTAGTTTGATTTTTATATGAATTTCTGATTGTCGTAAGTCTATAATTTTTTTTGATTCAAAATAGTAACTTATGACTTTGTAGGAATTTTACTACTAATAACCAAACATTTTCCTCAAGTTAATCAATTGTACGTTTGGTATTTATATAGAAACGGCCAAGTAAATATATTTTTTTCCTAAGATGATCAAAAATGTTTTTTTACTATCAAAGTTTCTTCAAATAGTAATGTCGAAAAAGGACCTTTCGAAACTCATGACCTAAGTAACCTTAGAATGGGGATGTCAATCTTATACAAAAAATACCGCTATCTAAAGTAACCTTGGGGAGGGGCTGCGTATAGCATTCTAAGATCTCAATACGAGAAAGAAATTAGACCTATAACCTCATTGCAGTGGCTTGTAAACTTGCTTTGCTGAGGAAAGCTCAAGTAAAAACCTAATAGAATTGTGGGTGATGTGACACCTCTCTATGACCAACAATTGTATTTTAAGAAATTAAGTAGATAATTGATTGAAAAATATATATAAACTTTATAAACTACTTGAAATATAAAAATTAACACCATAAATATTTAGTAAATTATTAATATTTTTTATGATCTCGCGAAGCGCGGATAAATTCACTAGTTAAATAATGAGACTGACAAAAGAAAATGTGACGGAAAAAACATAGAAAAGATAAAACACTAATAAAGATGACCTTGAGACATTAAAATTTTGATACTTCAATATTAATTTAAACTTTCTACAGGTGCTACAATTTCACATTTTTTCCTATTCCACGTCATTTCACATGCTTTGAATATCTAACCTATGATATATGAGTCATATCTGCAAGAAGCAATCCATGCATAGAAGGTGATGGACAATGTATTATTACCAAGTCTTGATTTTGTATTATTCCCACAATTTTGTTAAGTCCTCCGTTACAACTGTTATCTTGTCTTAAAGTATGAATTATTCGTGAAATCTCAAGCTCAAATATAAGATGTCTACACTCTTTTATCACAGCACTATCAGGGTGACTTTCGACGGCATCTCTCACATCATTAAGGCATCACCCGAATCAGTTTAATGATAACTTTTTCAGGTTATAATTTGTCATCACGATAAGACCGCCATGTATAGTCCACAATTTTGACGTAAGGCTTGAGGTTGTTTTCATACGGAGTCGCCTAGTTACGTTCCCTTGTCATCTCGTGCAATGCCTCTAAATCCCATTAATCTAAATTTAGACATGAATCGGACGTCTGCGTTGATTTTTGATAAACCCTAAAGGAGAAAAAGACCAACCGATGGAAATGGGTGCATCTCTATATTTGATGATTGAACATGGCAATCTCGAGCCACATTTTCATTTACGCGAAGATGAATATTTTACATATAAGACACATAGAGTGTCATGTTTATGAAGAGATACAGACTTGATAGAGTAAAAAAATGTTAACACTTACTTGACGAGAAATCACTTTCTGCGAACAAACACAACCACTACACGCAATCTAGAGCAACTCCTTCCTACATATTATACAAGTCTGAGTAGATTACACTTAAGTGATCTATTATTATAGGTTAAATTATCCTGGCCGACTATTCGTTGCACTTACTTTGGATTATTTTTTTCTTTTCTGATCTTTCCTTTTATTAATCTTCTCGGCTGGAATCATAAATGGGTCGTATCCTCTTCGATGATCTTTTCTATAGATAGAACTACTGTGAGAGAACAAACACAATCCTTACACATACCTAGAAGCAATTCCTTCTAGCATATTATTCATACAAATCCGAATAGATCATGGGTCGAGGACAGAGGTCCTACGAGGTATCCCCTATTAATTGTTAATCCTCTTGCATATATATGAATTTCAAAAGGTAAAAATTAAAACAGTACCTTTTGACTGCATAACTGTCTGATATCCTCCATGACTTGCTGCTTAGAGGAGAGTCATATGTTTGATGATGCATCATCGTCAAGATTCTCATATGAAAGGAGAACCTTGGATGAGACTAAGAGAAGAGAGAAGAGATTAGAACTATATATCCGATCCCACACTATATGTCATTAATATATGTTACTTGATTTTATTAATGAATGATTTACAATATATATAAGGTTACAAGAATATTTAATTTGATACAAACTAGGTAACTAATTATCCTAATTGAGAAATATTCTATTACACCCCCGCAGTCGAAGCGGGAGGTTCTCGAACAATGAGACTGACTCGAAAATCATCAAATAGTATGTGCGGAAGTCCTTTGGTAAAGATGTCGCCAATCTGATATATGGAAGGAACATGAAGGACACGAACTTGACCACGAGCCACTTTTTCGCGAATGAAATGGATGTCCATCTCAATGTGTTTAGTACGCTGATGTTGGACGGGATTACCGAAAAGATATATCGCACAAATATTATCACAGTAGACCAGTGTTGCCTTTTGAATCGGGCAGTGAAGCTCAAGTAGAAGGTTACGGATCCAACAAGACTCAGAGACGACGTTGGCAACACCTATGTATTCTGCTTCTGCACTGGATCAGGATAGTGTAGGTTGCCTTTTGGAAGACTAAGACAATAGGCTATCTCCGAAGAAAATGCAATAACCAGCCGTGGAGCGTCGGGTGTCAAGACATCCACTCCAGTCAACATCAGAATAAGAAGTGAGACCAGTGAGTGAAGACTTGTATAGATGTAATCCGAAGTGAAGTATACCTTGAACGTATCATAAAATACGTTTGAGGGCATGCATGTGTGCTTCCGTCGGACTGTGCATGTGCAAGCAGATTTGTTGCACGACATAGGATATGTCTAATTCCATTATAGTTGTCGCTCCGTCTGATGATAACCCTTCACAATATGAAAATTTCCCGACAAACCGTGGTTAGAAGTGGAGAAATGGAAATAATGGATGCAACAACCGCAACAGTGGCCGCTGTGGTGGAAAGGGTGGCAGCAACTGCCGCGGAAGAAGTGGCGGCAGGGGTGGTGGCCAGTGGCAACTGAGGGCCCCATAGGGCAGTGGTCAGGCACCGTGGGCCTGGAAGTGGCCTTGGGCCGTGCCTCCCTCCCCTTCCCCTAGGGCAACTGGGCCAGGCCCAGTCCATGGCTAGCAGCCCAACAATCTGCCAGCAGGCAACATCCCAACAATTTTGGGCCCAGCGTACTTGGGCCACTGCAGAACCAGTGGCAGCTGGCCCACGCGGCAGTGGCTTCCCCAATCGATATCGAGGCTGGGATGCACACTCTTGGGCTCAACACGCCAGACGCCAACTGGTACATGGTTACTGGAGCAACCTCTCATATGACATCCTCACAATGTAATCTCTCATCCTATTTTAATTTGAGAAATAATCATGGAAGTTGTCTCCCTTAAACAAAATAAATTTATTGAGTGTACTAAACTCGTAATTTTCATGTTTGTCGCTCTTGTTCTCTTGAAAAACATGTTAAGTTGCCTTTTGTTGCTTCTAATTTTGTATTGTTATGCCTTTTGATATTATCCATAGTGATATTTGGACATCTCCCATTTTGAGCTCTTCGGGCCATAGATATTATCTTCTTTTGTTGGATGATTACTTTAATTTTTTGTGGACGTTTCCTTTATCTAAAAAAATCACAAGTTTTTTCCACACTTCTCTCCTTTAGAGAATACATCCGCACTCAATTTGAATGAGACATTAAAAATATTCAATGTGATAATGGTAGAGAATTTAATAATGGGTCATTTTGAGATTTTTGCAAAATTAATGGTTTGTCTTTTCGTCTCTCGTGTCCACATACATCATCTCAAAATGGAGAAGCAGAAAGAAAAATTTGAACCATTAACAACATTGTTAGAACCCTACCTGCCCATGCCTCTCTACCACAATCCTTTTGGCATCATACATTACAAATGATAACATATCTTCTGAACATACTTTCAAGCAAATAATTAGCCTACCAATCCCCTTTCAAAATTTTATACCTAAGGGACCCATCATACTCTCATTTACAGCTTTTCGGGTGCTTATGTTATCCTCTTTTCCTTCTACTACCATCAATAAACTTCAACCCCGGTCTACTCCGTGTATTTTTTTGAGATATCCGTCAAATAATCTTGGTTACAAATGTTACGACTTATCCTCTAATAAAATCATCGTGAGTCGTCACGTAGTTTTTTATGAAATAAATTTTCCTCTTGTCAAATTGCATTATTTTGTGCCTTCTATATACGAATTTCTTGACGATAGCATACCCCTTTATTTGGTCCATAAATTGGCCTCCCAAACAGACCCAACTTTTTTCGGAGACTCGGCCAACAAATTTCAAATTATTTGAGCCTCCAATGGTGGTCGGCTTACCAAGCAGATCCCCTCACCGGCAAATTTCATCATGGAGAGGCCCAATGGCTGGCAGTCCACTGGGTCACGGCCTAACGACTGGCACTGGCAGCCCAACTGTTGTCAGCCCACTCCCGGGCAGTCCAACCCTCGGACCCTTCTCCAATTCCGGCCCAACTCTAATTCTGGCCCAACGGCCCGTCACTCATAGTCAACATGAGATTTTCAAGCCAAACAAAAAATACGGTCTTCACATCCATGTTACCAAATCATCATTGCCCCGTAATCCTGTGTCTGCTCTTAATGACCCAAATTGGAAAATGGTTGTGGATGATGAATATAATGCTCTTATTAATAATAGGATGTGGGATTTGGTACCCCATCCTCCCGATGTTAATGTGATTAAGTCTATGTTGATTTTTAGTCATAAAGAAAAATCTGATGGTACATTTGACAGGCATAAAGCCCGTCTTGTAGGTGATGGAAAGACTCAACAGGTGGGTGTGGACTACAGTAAGACTTTCAGTCCAGTGGTCAAACCAGTCACTATTCGCACGGTAAGTCTGGCTCTTTTAAAGGCATGGCCACTTCATCAGCGTGATGTAAAAAATGCATTCCTGCATGGAGAACTCAATAAAATGGTGTACATGCATCAGCCCATGGGGTACAGGGACCCCACTTATCCTAATCATGTGTGCCTACTGAAGAAATCTTTGTATGGGCTCAAACAAGCTCCCTAGGCCTGGTACATGAGAGCTTTCTTGGAACTAATTCATAGGCACTTTCCATTAGTTAGACTTCTTGTATATTATGTTTCTAATATTAGGTTTTCTAACAACAGTTCTGATCATTTTCTATTCATATATCATCAGGGTGGTTATATAGCTTATATTCTTATGTATGTGGATGATATTATCTTAACTGCCTTATCTGATGCTCTTCACAAGTCTATCATGTCTCTTTTTGGCTTAGAGTTTGCAATGAAAGATCTAGGGCCACTAAGTTACTTCTTGGGGATAGCTGTAACACGTCATGTAGGTGATTTATTTTTGTCTCAAAAAAAGTATGCAGAAGAGATCGTTGAACGAGCTGGCATGTCCTCGTGTAAACCGTCTTCCACTCCAGTTGATACTAAACCAAAGTTGAGTGCTTCTTCCACAAGCCATATGCAGATCCATCACATTACCGCAGCCTTGCAAGTGCCCTGCAATATCTTACTTTCATGAGGCACGACATCTCTTATGTTGTGCAACATGTTTGTCTATTCATGCATAACCCGATTGAGGATCACATGCATGCTCTCAAACGCATTGTGCATTATATTCAGGGCACTCTTGATCATGGCTTGCATTTATATCCGTCTTCGACAACCACTCTTATTTCTTACACAGATGTTGATTGGGGTGGATGTCTGGATATCAGACTCTCCACGTCTGGCTATTGTGTATTTTTCGGTGATAATTTGGTAGCTTGATTCTCCAAACGGCAAGCTACCTTGTCCAGATCTAGTGCCGAAGCAGAATATCAAGGAGTTGCCAATGTGGTGTCTGAATCTTGTTCCGAAGGCGACATTGGTTTATTGTGATAATGTTAGTACGATTCATCTCTCAGGAAATTCGGGTCAACATCAACGCACTAAACATATTGAGCTGGATATTCACTTTGTTCGCGAAAAGGTTGCTCGTGGACAAGTATGTGTCTTACATGTCCCATCACGCTTTTACAAAAGGTCTTCCGCTGGTTCTATTTGAAGACTTTCGGGACACTCTCAGCATACGCCGACCTCCCGCTTCAACTGCGGGGTGTGATATAATAGGAAAATATTTGGTCATAATTATGTATATTTTGTATATGGTAGGTGTATATTTAGTCATTACTTACCGTAATTGTAGCCTATGATTATGCTTGTATTTTAGTATATTTACTACCACTTTGGAATGAAATAATTAGGGAAGAATATATATTACAGTATTATTCTTCTTTTAGATTTTCTATTGCAAAATTGAGATGATTATTCCTTGTTTCAATGGAAAATTAAGGTTTGAGTGTTAAATTGAGGAATTAATAATGAAGTTTTCAATTGATGAAAAAGATAATATTTTGGACTGAGTACTGAATTTTATAACTGAGAATATTATTAATCATGATTTTAATTCATTGAAATTTTAAGGAATTAAGCGGGTAAGTTGTATTCCTTGATAATAATGAAAAATCCACAAATTAGAGAACTTGAACCGAATATTTCTAAGTTAAAGCGAGTAAAGTTATGCTCTTTGGGTTTGTATTGATGTAAACTGAACCCTGATTATTACATAGATTGAAAAATTGTGATTTCGTGTTACTTGGAGGAGTTGTGAAGTTGATGTTAACCTTCTAGTTTGAGGTAAATAATATTTAATGAAATATATACGCTTTAGCTTTTATGAAAGTTGAAGGTTGTATATATTTTGTAAAAGAATTATGCAGTATTTTGAAAATAGAATAGTATTATTAGTGACCGTAAATATGAATTTATTATTCTTGTAACAATTTCTATAAAAATGTATCACATAAAATAGAATAGAGGGACTATATCTGAAAAAATTTGATGTACAAAAACTAACGTCATGATTCTCCCTTTGAATTCGAGACATTTGTCATTTTCTAACTCAGAAACTAATAAAAGGTTTAAATATCTATTGATACGCAAAGAACTTTTACATTATCTATCCATTAGAGATAATTATATAATGACAATAATAAGTAAAATTGGCGTAAAAACTTAACATGATATTTTCACCAACCTAATGGATACATCATCCGGGTCTTTACGCACACTCTTACTAATAAATCATGGTAATTAATATTATATATTTTCATCTTAAATTATGACTTAATCATAATAAATTAATATGATTTGATATAAATATCGGTTACATATAAATTTTTACCGTAAAATACGTAATCTAAAAATAATGCAAACACATGTTAAAACAATCGGTGCAAAAGATAATTTATTAATTTATATAAGTAAAGTTCATATCACAAAATATAAAAATTTAAAATGTCTGAAGATAAAAGGTTTTTGCTCCAAAAAGTAATTGTCTTAAATAAATGGAAAACAGGAAGTCTCGGATATTACTTTTTTATTCTTTGCTTGTTGAAGCTGGCATACTTTTTAACAAAAGTTATGTAAAATGTCTTCAATTTACAACAAATACTTCAATTTTAGGCAAAAACGTGTTTGACTTACATACATGACATAATTGTTTATGTAATGAATGGTAATATATGTAGGGTAGATTGTTGTTTAGCTATCAATGACATATTTAAGATATGTATCCAGTTGAAACTCTCAAGTTCAAGTAAAAAAATCCTTGAAAAGCAACTCAACAAAGAGCACTATTCAAGTTCAAAATAGTCCTTGCCAAGCTTCCAAGTTTTGGTCTAATGGTAAGAGTACAACACGTTATGTATGAGTTAGATAAACATTACAGGCTCGAATTTTATCACATACAAAAGTGGTATTTAAGTAGAAAAGAATAGAAAGACAGATTCATTATCCACCGAGTTTCGAACCATAAGCTACCAGCATTCAGATTTCAGAAAATTTTCAGGTAAGCCCAGCTAACATATCACTTTATCTAGATAGTCCATCTATGGTATATAAAGAGACACCATACCTTATTCTAACAAGTAAGGTTTCATCAGCCACCTCACTATGTTTTCCCTTCTCGTGGTTTAAACAAAACAATGAATGTCTCAATGCTCATCACAGTGGTATTTTAGAGCAACCACCAATACTATCTTGAGAAATCACATCCCACAAAACCCCATCAAAACTTAGAAAGATGAATAGAAATCACATAGGTAGCATTTTCTATACTATTACATTCTTGGTGAAACAATAAATCTTCAACAGGAAATATAATATTCATCTGTCATTTACGACTCCAATCAGCCAGCCAAATCTCTTTCCTAGAGAGTCAAATGTGATGCTATTTTTACTTGTTCTTATGATATCTGTCAAGCAATTCCAACTTTGCCTTAGGTGGAAAGTAAAATACGTGTGTGATTTAAAATCTCAAGAAATCTACGCATTAATCAAAAGATGCTGAACGAAACACCGATATTGGATCAAATAACAGAAGTCTTTCTGGATAAAGGATTAAAAAGTAATACAACCATGACAAGCAATCAAGATTAAGTGCTAAATTCCTAATAACAGGCCAGAATTTATGGGAAAAGTATCAAGCAAACTCCAGCAGAAATCACTCTAACATCAACAACTAATTCACGTGCAGTCATGTTCTTTAAATCACCATACTAACACATACTTGAAAAACAACTCAAGAAAAGTTGCTCTTAAGAAATCACCATACACCAACTAATTTTCTCCTTCTCATGGCTTAACAGATTACAATGAATGAATGCTTATCAAAATGATAGTAGAGAGCAATACATTCTTGGTGCAACAATAAATCTTCAATACTAAATGATTCCAATCAGCCAGATGAAGCTTAATACTAAGGAAAATTCAACTATGATGCCGTTTACAGACCAAGACTTTACTAGAACTAGGTACTTAACTTTGTGAAGGGGAAAGTCCCGAAGGCGAAACCCCCCACCTGTACCAGAGGCCCCTTGGCCAGGTGGGATGTAAATCGAGGTATATACGCGAGTGGAAGCCCTGCAAGGGAGATGACCAACGGGACACGAACCCAGCAACAACCCTTGCAATATTTCAGCAAAGACTGTCACCACACGGATTCGAACCCGCGACGTCGGAGTGGTTGTACCCCAATCACCTTGTCACTTACCAACTCGCTTGTGCCCCTGGGGCCGAACTAGGTACTTAACTGATATAGGTTATAATCAATTCCAACTTGGATTTAGGAAATAGCCATTATGAGGACTACATTACCGAGACCACCACACAAACATGAAAATTAAGGTGGTAAAACGTGAGTGATTTAGAATGTCAAACTAAAGAAGACATTGATCAAAAGACACTTACATGATGTATAAAGTAAAATATTGACCAACAAAAGACTCTCAGGCAAAGGATCAAAACGTAAACACGACCATGGTAATAAATCAGGAACAAAAGATATGCACTCTGAGACAGGTGTTAGAATCCTAATACAGACCAGCATCTAAACAGATAATATCGACCAGAATATGCGGGGAAAGTATCCAGCAAAATCCAACAGATATCATTCTAACATCAAAACCTGGAAAAGGAAGACCAAATTTAGGACTTAGCCACCAAATCAACAAAAAAACCTATTTCCAAGTAATTTCCCACATTTATGGGAAAAGGATATAACCACATCACTATTGTACTCAGCAAGTTAGGAAACATGAATTTTTTGTTATAATGCCAGTGCATTTGGCTTTTAGGCAAAGGCAAATAATAAAGACATGAAACTTGTAAACCGCCATCTACTACAGAGATCCCTACGGAAATAATTTTTCAACTACGAAAATTCAGTATCTTTCCCCAAATTAGTGAACTAGACAATACCCCTTACTCTCTATAAAAAAGCCTGCAGGAAGCGCGAAGAGCTAAGCCACTAATGTTGTGGCGAAGGTTAGACCTCATAAAGTTAGCGAAGCTAAGGTTTCGAATGTGTTTATAGCCTTTCGATCGAGTTCCCATGGAGTAAAGTAGATTAGAGGTTAAGATGGAAATCTTAAAATTTAGTTCTTCTGCAGGATCCTCATTGCAGAAGATTTTTTCAACAAAAAAAGGCTATCCCTAAGAGAGGATCTAAGTTACCGTGTGAGCTTTAGGGCATTTCTCGACACTTCTTTTGCAATTTATTTAGAATGCCAGCAAAGAATTTCCAGATGCCTACTTCTAAGCACAATAGTCAAAGTAGAAATATCCAAATACAACAACATACCTAGTGAAATCTCACAATGTGGGGTCTGGGAAGGATAGAATGTACACAGACCTTAACTCCACCTTGGTAGGTAGATCGGTTGTTTCCGAGACACCCTCGGCTCAA
Organism: Anisodus acutangulus; assembly: GCA_029783415.1. Taxonomy (NCBI): domain Eukaryota; kingdom Viridiplantae; phylum Streptophyta; class Magnoliopsida; order Solanales; family Solanaceae; genus Anisodus; species Anisodus acutangulus. Next base: position 42,670,412 of record CM056506.1, on the reverse strand, counting down.
GAAAAAGTATAATCAGGCAAAGCAAAACAAAGTATGAGAAACGGTCAAACTCGGACGAGAAATTAAAGCATTGTGGGCATGTATATAGTAAAAATCAAATACGCAATGGTAGCGCATTCTAACAACAGGAAGCAGTAGCTAACATGAAGCAGTAGCTAACACAACTAAATAAGATAAATAAATTACACTAAAGAACACATAGCAACATGAATCAAACTACAGGGAACTATAGAACAATAATGCGCCTATAAGTGTGACAGGCTAATCGAACCTACAGTAGTAACACTTCACTATCATTTTGTAAGCGTAAAGAGAACTACACTCGACTACCTACTATCCTAATCCGTTTCCTCCACAACCCCCTATCTAAGGTCATGTCCTCAGTAAGTTACACCTGCGCCATATCCCGTCTAATCACATCTCCCCAATACTTTTTTGGCCTACCTCTACCCCTCCTGAACCCGTCCATAGCCAACCTCTCACACCTCCGTAATGGGGCATCTGTGTCTCTGCTCTGCACATGCCCGACCATCTCAACCTCGCTTCCCGCATCTTATTCTCCACCGAGGTCACTCCCACTTTATCCCAGATATCATCATTCCTAATCTTATCTCTCCTTGTATGCCCACACATCCATCTCAGCATCCTCATCTCCGCAACTCTCATCTTTTGTATGTGCGAAGTCTTGACTGTCCAACACTCTGCCCCATACAACATAGTCGGTCTAACCACCGCCCTATAGAACTTGCCTTTAAGTTTAGTTGGCACTCTTTTGTCGCACAAGACTCCAGATGCGGGCCTCCATTTCATCCACCCTGCCCCAATACGATGTGTGACATCGTCATCAATCTCTCCATTCCCTTGGATAATAGACCCTAGGTATTTGAAGCTTCCTTTCTTCGGAATGACCTGAGTACTAAGCCTCACTTCCACGCCTATCTCAGGATCACTGTCGTTGCTGAACTTGCAATCCAAATATTATGTCTTGGTCCTACTCAACTTGAATCCTTTAGACTCCAGAATCTGTCTCCAAACCTCCAGCTTGGCGTTTACTCCACTGCGAGTCTCATCAACCAGGACTATGTCGTCTGCGAATAACATACACCATGGTACCTCACATTAGATTTGTCGTGTCAGTCCGTCCATGACCAAGGCAAATGGGAATGGGCTAAGAGCTGATCCTTGGTGCAGCCCCATCGTCACTGGGAAGTGCTCCGAGTCTCCTCCTACTGACCGTACCCTAGTATTGGCTCCCTCATACATATCATTGATAGCTCTAGTGTATGCCACAGGTACACCTCTAACCTCCAAACGTCTCCATAGAACTTCCCTAGGGACTTTGTTGTATGTCTTCTCGAGGTCAATGAAAACCATATGTAAATCTTTCTTCCTCTCCCTATACTGCTCCACCAACCTCCTAAGATGAATGACTTCGGTAGTCGAACGTTCCGGCATGAATCCAAACTGATTTTCGGAAATAGACACATATTTCCTCACCCTCATCTCCACGACCCTTTCCCAAAGTTTTATAGTATGGTTCAGCAGCTTGATACCCCTATAGTTGTTGCAACTCTGGATATCACCTTTGTTTTTGTATAAAGGAATCATTATACTCCACCTCCATTCTTCGAGCATTCTTGTCATCTTAAAAATAAATAAAGGTTCACCTTGAGCATCAACAAGCAAAGTATATCTTTCAAGAAAAAGCTTATTTGAGTTAAAATGTACATTGCTAAAGAAAACCAACTGGAGAGAAGGCCAACTTTCTCAAGTCTTCTGACATGTTATAAAGGCGCAACCTGCCAAACATAGTGGACTATTAAATCCTAAATCCTCAGAACCTAAAACAGGAGATACAATCATACCTTTCTATAACAGTCATCATGTATAATAATATTTCACTATAACAACCAAATTTTTGTTGGAACTGATTTTCATGTTATGTTATATTATATGTTTTGTATAACAACATTTTGCAATAGTAACCAAAAAATATCGGAACAAACAACGCCATTATAAAAAGTTTTGACTGTATTAACACTGTCAAGCTATTGAAGAATTGCTAAACAATGGAAAGGAGCAATACAGAAATGCTGCACCATGGACGATACAAGTGCCTCAAGTATGTCAACCACAAATTTAATAAATAGGAAATCACGACAAATGAAGAACAACAAAACGGAACTACATTTGAAACTAATAGAACAAAAGCCAATTGAGGTGTTCATATTCTCATTCTCTTTTCCGCAGTACACTAGAAAACATTAACTTGCACTAATAAACGAAAGGAATAAGCTTGTATTTAACTTTACTTGCATACTCCATATATATCTCACCAAAGTTCTCTACCATTAAACTCTCCTCTAACTTAGCTTTGTCCCCATAGTACACAGAGCAAACGACAGCAGCGAAGAGAGCACTCAAAGGCGCCCTAAGTGCAACACAATAAGCAACAAACAATAGCATAGTCGAAGCATAAATAGGATGGCGAACAAACCGGTACGGACCGAACTGTACGACAGCAGTAGGCACAACCACCTTCTCCGAGTACTTGGCTAAATACAACGTCGAATGATACTGCATAAACAATGTCATAACAATCAAACCCCAAATACAGAAATTGCCCCATTCACCGGGAATAAGATGCAGCTCCGGCCCTTCAAACGCCGCAGCCCAATGACCAACCATAACTCCAGCACAAAACAACAGCTTTTTCCAATTGGGTAGGCTAATATCCCATTTACGGTCATGCTCTTTAATGTTGTAATCACCATACATTCGTTTTCGAATACTCACATTCAAGAAAAAGAAATAATGGTACACGAAAAAGAACACAACAGGCCAACCTTCTAGAAAACCATTGAAATGTGCAGGTGGGACTAGTGTTAACCAAGTGAAAGCTGAAGTAACAATAGCAAATTGCTCAAATGCATTTGCTTCCCCGTTTAAATGCTTGTTTAAGCAATAAAGACTGTAACTTGCAAGACTTATAGCCACTAACCATGGCCAAAATAACCATGTCATACTAAAATACATCCAAAAAAATGGATTCACAAGCACATTATAAGTCCATTTAGTGGCAGCAATAGCAATGGAAAAAAACAAACCCCATTTCAACACTTTAAACGGGGTCAATTGAGAAAAACCCATTTTTATTGACTCCAAAGATAACCCATTTAAACCATTTAGGCTTTCCAAAATCGGGGTTTTTCGAGCGATTTTTTCTGTTGTATCTGAAAATGAACAGTGGAGTGGCGGTAACGACAGGAACCTAGAATTGACATTGCTGAGGGGAATTGATGAGGAATTATGCAAGTGGGATTTGGGTATTTTTTCAAGATTTTTTCGGGGTTGTAAGTTGGTTATAGAGAAGTTGCGCACCAGGTGTTTGTGGAAAGGTCTGTGAGAAAAAGTGTTGTGCATTGATATGGAAGAGAAGGAGGAGGGTAGTTTTGAGCAGACCAAAATGGGTGATGCTTCCATTAGTAGATTTGGATTGAAAGAAACTCTCACCCGTCACTTTGTTAATTGGTAATTCTACTGTTTGGTCATTGGAACTGCAAATTTGATGGAATTTGTCCCATTAATATCCGAAATTGAGTAAATTTGTGGATATGTTAATTTTTTAGCCATTACCCTTATTTTGTGCCGCTCTTTAACAAATAATTATTTTCTGAAATATAAATATATATATATATATAATTCGTGCAATATTACTTAACTTTTTGGGTCTAATATTAATCTTACTATAAGCAAAAACCTTTTTTGGGGAGCTCATTTGCACTTTTGACTTTATTTTGTGCTGATTTTTCATTTTGTCCCTTCAAAGATTTCGAGGCATAATTTCATATTATAATATTTTACAGGTTATGTCCCCTCGCTCTTAAAGAATTTATGTCACGCTAGGCATAAGTTCGATTTCGAAGGATACAAATTAACAACCAACCCATTTGAAGGGAAAACCATGCAATTATTTCTTATTTTTGTCGTTGACTCACTAGAGTTTTTTTCAACTTGTGAGTAATTTAAAATCATATTCAAAAGTTGCTGGTTAAATACTTTTCTAGAAGATTTGTACACTTGCACCTATTTTATGTTGAAGCTCTATTAATAATTAGAACAAACAACACATTTTGCCAACAACAAAGTTATGAATAAATCAAATGTATTAATGAGAGCAAAATTGAAGGGCAATTTTCGGCCTTTACCATTTAAAACAATTTTATGTCACATTTCAAAATTGAGGGGGAAAACCGGCATTCGATATCTTAAACTTAACATCGATGGAACCAAATTTTATTGAATTGATGAAGAAGGGGATATTAATTACGAGACCTATTCGGTTGTGTATAAAATATTAATTATAGTGGCCCTATTACCCCATTGAATATAATTTTAAAGCATTTTTTGTCATTTATCTGAAAAATCGAATCAAAATCCAACGCGACACGAGCCAAATTATGAAAGAATATAGTGATTCACAAGATCAAATTCAAAAAAATTAACTGCTTTCTCCATGAAAAAACGAAGAGTGTAGGAGAGAATTCTAATTTTTTATTTATTCGAAGAGTAAAATGACCTAAAAATGACCGAACTTCTTTGTTTTTTGATCTTTTTTCAGCACGTGTTTGAATTGTTAACTAGCTCATCGATAAATGCAAAAAAAACCCCTTAAAAGTAGATTAAAGGGGTAATAGAACCCCATAAAGATTAGATGTGTTACATCAAATTCAGACAAAGGTTAAAGTGTATTTTAGACATTTTCCTATATCAAAACATGGATATTTCATCCGTTCATAAAAGTAAATACCAAACTAATCTTTGTAATCCCAACTTCAAAACTTTTGCGGTAAAAATTACATAATTCAGATAGATGTGTTTGAAGATGGAAATTGTCAAAGCCTAACTTCTAATCCAACAACAACAATAAATTAGTGTAATGTCACACGTGGATCTAAAGAGGATAGTGTGTACGCTACTTTATGTAAATAGGGAGGTTGAAATTGATTTTAAATAAGCTAAATATTACTCCATACTTCATAATTTTAGCGATTCTTTAAACGGTGATCCCAAAGTGGTTTTTATGCAAATCATCCAGCATAATTTTACGTTGGGCCATCATTGAACATGAGCAAGCCCAATTACGAACCCTACTCCCATTAGAATTAGGGACAAATCGTATTTTACAAATGAAGAAAAACCTCTTCAGTTCAGCAACCTTTTTTAGCCCCTTCGAATTTGCTCGCCGACAACCCGCGCCGTCACCGTCACCATCACATTGACCTTGCCGGAAAATCAAGAATAGCAAGTTATAACAGTAAAGTTCAATTTTGGTGGGCCCCAAGTATTTGTTCTAAAATTCAGAATGGCCAAGCGTGAACTATCCAGTACCTTGAGGAACTTGAAGGTAAAAAAAAGCAACATTCAATTTGTTACCTTTTTTAAACTGGGTTTTGTGGGTTTTTTTTGTTTTAACGTAATTCTTTTAACTTGTTATTTAACCCTTTGTAAATTATTGGCTTTAGTTGAATGTTTTAAAAAAATCAAAACTTTGATGAATTCTCTGAGTATTAGAGCTGAATATAGGGGAATAGATACAAATCATTCATATAGCTGACACCAAGTATATGGGATATAGGGTTTTTGGTTCTTTAATATTTTCAACTTGTTATTTATAACAACAACAACTAGCATATCCAGTGAAATCCGCAAGGTGGGTTCTGGGTAAGGTAGAGTGTAGCCAGACCTTGCCCCTACCTTACCTTGGGAGGTAGAGAGGTTGTTTCCGGTAGATACTCGGCTCAAGAACAAGCAATTCAAAGCACAAAATAATACGATAAAAAGTTCATGGATAAATACTATAGAAAGCAGGATAAAACTGACTGTAAAAATAGGAGTCGTAACTACAACAAAATAATACAATTATCGAAGTACAAGTAACAACAAATAGTAATAGAAATCGAAATACAAGGAACTACAAGAATAATATGACGACTACTAGTATGAAAGGATAAGTAGGACAATACTCAACTACTTACAAACCTTCTACCCTAATCCGTGTCCTCCATTTATCCCTTTGTAAATTATTGGCTTTAGTTGAAGGATTTTGCTAATTCTGTATATGGGAGTTTTGCAAAGCATAACCAATCCCAAGCCCAAAATTAAGGAAAAGGGTTGCTGTAATTTATTGACAACTTACAAAAAAATTCGAACTTTGATGAATTCTCTGAATATTAGAGCTGAATAGAGGGGAATAGATACAAAGCATTCATATAGCTGACACCAAGTATAGGGATTGAGGCGTAATTGTTGTTGTATTTGAAGGTTTTGATGTTTTTACTCTGTAAATTAAATAAAAAGGAAATTTATAACTGGGTTTTGAGGGTTTATTTGTTCTTACATAGTTTTCTCAATTTGTGATTTAGCCCTTTGTAAATTATCGGCTCTAGTTTAAGGTTTTTGCTAACTCCATATATGTGAGTTTTGCAAAGCATAACCTGTCCCAAGACGAAAATTATGGAAGAGGGTTGTTGCAATTTATTGACAGCTTTAAAAAATATCTAAACTTTGATGAACTCTCTGAATATTAGATCTGAATACAGGGGAATGTCTACAAATCATTCATATAGCTGACACCAAGTATATGGGATTTAGGGTTTTTGGTTCTTTAATTTTTTCAACATGTTATCTAGCCCTTTGTAAATTATCAGCTTCAGTTGAAGACTTTAAGGTTTTTGCTAACTCTGTATATGGGAGTTTTGCGAAGCTTAACCGGTTCTGAACCCGAATAAAGGAAGTGGGTCACTGTAGATTTTTAGCTAGCATAAAAGTACTCTTTAACTATGACGAATTCTTTACCGAATTTTGAATAGAGGGGAATAGATACAGTCATACAACTAAATTCATACAGCTGACTCTAGGTATATGGGATTGAGGCATAATTGTTGTATTTAAGGTTTTTTGATGTTTTTGTAATTGCAGTTTATGCAAAGGGCAGCTTTGAGAGAGGAAAAGCCTAAGAAAGAAGAAGAAGAAGAGGAAGTGATACCTGATGGAAACTTTGCTTCCTCTAGTGCTCCCAAAAGATGGTAAATTTTTTCTTCAAATTTTCTTGTTTCATTTTTTAATTGATGAGAAGGCCTAGGATATTCGAAAGTGTTGAGGTTTGAGTTGTATTTTTGGTTGGATTAGTATTAATGTCTGTATACATTGAACTATGGAAATATGACCAAATTTATACTTCTAAGAGGTACTATTTGCGGCTGGAAATCATTTAACGAGGAATCATTCTTTGTTGGAAATTTTTGTAGTTTTACCACAATGCTGGCTTAAATATATGAGGTATTTGATACTCTGCATTTTGCCTTAGAATTCCTGTCGTATCTTCATCTTGCTCGCTTTTCGATGCGATAACATACTTCTTTCCTACATATTCTGGGTCTGTCCTAAATGCTTCAACTATTGAGCTCAAGCGTTACAATTGTGTATATGTAATGAAATGAATTAACTAGTGAAACGGCGTCTTCAACATATTGTGGGATGGAAGGGGTGAGTTTTACCACAAATAACATTACGTATACACCATTTTTTGTGCACCTTTTATTTTGATATCAAGGTTAACCCAGGACTAATACAATTTACATTTTCCTTGGACCGAGTCTAATGTGGTTTTAGTTTAGAGCTGGACCAAGTTTAATACCACTGAAACTAGATTTCTCCTTTCTAGCTAGTAAGTATCAAGTTTGCTGCCCAGATCTAGCTGTATTTAGTCTCCTGAGCACTATTTTTCAGTGCGCATAACGGAGTAACTTAGTAAATCTTAAATGGTTAGTTATCTTATGAAGTAATTATTTCTTTCTTTGCAGTGCTCAAATAGCACTAGAATGGAGATGTATCATGTTTAGGCTGCTCAAATATGATCTGACATGTTGAGAAAACCTGACTTCGTATAACTTTTTCCTGTAGATGGTTGTCAGCATTTAGAACTATAAAATCTCACTTCATTTGAGCTGAATTACATCTACCCTTACCCTTTTCGGGGAATGGCCGCAATCACAAGCAAGTGATTTTTTGAGTGGGCCCTCTGAAAGCTATCTTAAACTAACCTTTTGTTCCACAGCGTTTAGATGTTTTATAAGGGTATATTAGATGTTATCAACTCAAAAGTACGTCATCTTTGTTGAGCTTAGGGCAAAAAACTAATATTTTAGGAAATCTGTCCTATCATATCTTTTTTACAAAATTTGAAGCTTAATGGAATCTATTTCACATACTGTGTGACTGTGCTGTGGTTCAAATTAAATGTCGACTACTGTATCCGCTGCAAAAATTAGTTCATCATGTCATTTATAGGTTTGGTGGGAGGGGGTCTTATTATAATGGAAGGAATACTTATTACATTTCTCTTCAGATGTCTAGAAGTACTAGGTTGTTGCCCCCTAAAGATGTGTGTTTCTTGCATTATTTCCATATTTGCCTTTTTTTTATATAAAATACTAATTCCTCAGATTTTTCTTTGTTGCCATTTCAAATCCAGTGTTATCATTATGGAAGGGGATCCCCATCCTGGGGCCATTAAGGGTCGGATGTCTTTTCAAGGTTTTAATCCTTCTATTGATGTGAGTAAATAGTTTGCATGACCGAAAATACTTTTTGAAAACTGTTCAGTTCTTACTCTCCCGTGGTTTATTATCCTGTCTCACGAAAACTTGTCTTGGTAGAAATTGAGCGAAGAAGCGTCAAAACCACGTGCAGAAGGTTCTGCTGCTTGTTCTTCGGAGACAAGTCAAGTAATTTCTAAAAGGTCAGTTTGATGCTTAAAGTTCTCATAGTAACCTTTACTCCTAGTACACACTTTCTTAACTTTATGTTTTCCCATCTGTTTCATTGATAAGTTAGCTTAACTTCCTTCTGGTGTATTGTTTAGCGAAATATGTTGAAAATTCCTTCTTACTGATGTCTTTGGTTCCATAGAGATGATAATTGGTGAAATGTTAAAAAAAGGGCAGCCTGGTGCACTAAGCTCCCGCTATGCGCGGGGTCCGGGGAAGGACCGGACCACAAGGGTCTATTGGTGAAATGTTGTATAATTCTTATAAAAATGGGGATATGTTGTATAAGATCTCTACGATAAAGTATTTAAAGACCGCATAAAGAATTCCGATTACACGTAAAAGGATTAATACAGTTTATAAATAATACACCAAATGGTCAATTAGAAGTCATCTTAGGAGATGTAAGGTACGACAACATCTTATCCCATGATTGCGTTAGACTTTCTTGCTACCTTGTCAAAAAAAAAAAAAGACTTTCTTGATTGCTATATATTTTACTCTCCTCGGTCCTGTATGTGACAGAACTGACCTTTTCAGTCTGTCTAAAAAGAATGACACTTTTAATGCTGGTACTAAATTTAGTACAATGTTTGGTTGCAATTTTAAGTCTGGTACAACTAATACAAGTATTACTTATACACCATATTCAGTACTCTTCTTATACATAATAAATCATGACATTAATAATATCAGTATTATTCTCTAATACACCCTATTCAGTACTATTTAGAAATTATGCAATGCATGTTATTTAATACAACAAACCGAACAGTCAATGAAGAATAATGCTAGCATTACTAATACATCATATTCAGTACTATTCTTATACACCTTACCAAACGACCCCTTAGAGTGCTAACCGATTGCTAAGCCATGGATGACTGAAATTCTCTCAGCTCTCTAACTACTTACTGTTCATTGCCACAGGGAAAATGGAACGTCACAATTTGGGTTGGAGAACTCTGATCTGGACGACTCGGATCACGATCCTGACAAAGATTTTAAATTTAAGCAAGACAATACATCCTCTGAGGCGCAGTATTCAAACAAACCACACAAGAGAGTCCTGGACGATCCAGCGCCATCACCTAGTAGTAGCCAGAGATCCAAAAAGCCACATAGACTGGACTGGAGTGTTCTCAAACCTCCAAAGTCGCAAAAAAGAAGGCGGTAAGTGTAACTAAAAAGGTGATTTTGTTTACTGATTTAAAAAAATTCTGTATTTTAAATTTTTGTTGGGGAATGATAACATTAGTCTTGTGGATCTATTGGTGATCCTGAACTAGTTTTCTGATTGGGAGTTAAATTTGTATCAATTATATTAGCCTGTTTTACTTTTGGATAGTCATGATCCTCTGCCTATGCATACAATTTTTTTTACTGCCATGTTTGTTTTTAAGAAATAGGCACAATTAATTGTCTACATGAGAAATTTTGGGTAATAAATCTGTTATGAGCTGCTGGAGTTTTTTCCCCACTTAATAAATGAGAAATCTCCGAGGACCAGCGGTGGGTGGATAATGGGATCATTGCTCTACTCTTCTCCACTTAAATACTAGACTTGTCTATGGCGGGATTTCAACGCATGACGTGTGGCTAATATACACATCGCTCACTTTTACCTCTACACCAAAGTCCTAGGCAACCCCTAGAGTTATAAATCAACCTATGTTTGCATTGTGTATGTCTGAACCCCCCTATATGTGCCAAAATGGGGGAACTCAAGGCGCACTCTTGTAAAGGAGTGCAATGTTACAAAGTGTTGACTGACAATGATAAATGCTTACGGAATTAAGTAGGGCCTTTCCTTTTTATTAAGCCATTCTCTTGATTTTTTCTACTCCAATTAGTTAAGGACAATTTGCCGATCTAAAATAAAGTCAACCTCAATAAAAATTTAAAATGAATGCACTAGTCAATACTTTTCCAGTTAAATTAGAACGAAAATGCGGATAGATTTAGAAAATACAAGTAAAACATTTACTTATACTAATGATGTCTTCACTGCACAGCGCTATGGGTAAAAAGAAAAAGGCAGCAGTACAAATTAGAAGAATCTTAAAAGTTAGATTGATTGAGCGAGGAATTATCATTGTTCCTAATTACTTTTCTGACGATATATGTAGGTATGTAACTTTAAAATTAATTTTTATTATGCATTTGAGTACTAATTTAATTATGAAATAAAAAATCAAGTAAAATAAAGTATTAATTAATAGGAATATCACTAATTCAAGGTAACCAGTCCACTGCACGAAATAGCATTTGCAGACGTTTCAAATTTAGTTTGTCCTTATTATGCTTCATCTAAACGTTTCAAATGCAAATTTTAGGTACATAACAACAGAGCTGGAATTCGGGGTTCTTCATCGACTGCAAGCTCATATTATAATAAAAATTGGGATTCATAATCAAATACTTATGGATATTTAGTAGATTTCTTGATTCTTGATATATATACAAGGTCTAAACAAAAATTATCGACTTTATGTGAACCTGTAACTAACTCTCTAAATCTGTCCCTGTATAGCAACATCCGTATGAAGGAAACAAACCCTTTACCAAGGTCCAAGCAGCTGGCGGTTGAAGACAGGCTGAAGCGAATTTAGGATTGAAACTCTTGTGGTTCAACATTTAGAGTTCTTAGCATTGGACCTACAATATTTTTAAAATTATATATTCATATATACTAGCTTGTTGCAAGTTAATGATTTTTTTTGCACATAAGTTTAAAGTCGAAAGTAATAGGTTCATATGAATTCGGCGTCGTTGCCGTAAGGCTGCATCCGTCTATGAAGATAGGTGAGTCAATGTCTGAATTATTTCAAAAATCAAAGCTTTTATTCCGCCAAACAACACTTGCTACACAGAAAAGGGAAATAGCTAATAAGCGTGCATGTCCAATTCCCACACATTTCATACACAAAGAAAGGTGAAAGGCAGAAGAATCAGAAAAACCTTTTCAATGCATAAGATGCAGTCATTCAGGGAGCCTTTTCTAGTCATAGCAGACTCCAAATTTTGAAAAAAGTGAAACATGTTCAGCAACTCCTATGCAGGAATCCAGCATGAACTAGCAGAAATTACCATCCTCATACAACACAAAATCTCTATGGTACCCTGCATTTACCTTGTCCTTCAACTTCTGCATGACTTCTTGGTTCAACGGAAGAAGCTCGAATCCACCCCTCACGTTGCGTACCTGCCATTGCTCGTACATCTCAGGCCTCTCTACCCTCTCAGCACCCTCATAAGCGATGACATTCATCGCCTCACATCTATAAATTTCTTGTTCAAAATGCAACCTTTGTTGATCATCTCGGGATAATGTAGCATCTAACATGCCGAAAAGAGCTGAGTAGTGCAAGTGGGCTTCCTGGAAGCGAGTGGCGAATAAGGGTGAACTGTAAGATCCATTGGTAAGAGTTTGCACGAAGATATCCGGATTAATTTTTCTAATTAAGCTCAATACTGCATCCACTGTTTCATTCGAGAGATTCTTAAAAAGAAAAACACAGTTCACAGCAACCGTCTCTCCACTTGTGACTTTCAAATTGTGGATTTTAATTGTTTCCCAATTATGTGTTGCTATGGCGCTGCATACCACGATCATTAATACAAAATATATATGGGGTATACAATGTATAATCCTTGTACAATAGAGATCCTATACTTACCATAATTACATAAGACTAAATATGACTAAATAATAGTGTACACATTCTAAGAGTTAAAACGTTCACAGTATCTTGCCAAGCGATGACCTGTCTCTTTTAAGCCTACTGTTGGCCTGAATATTCCAGGTTGAGGAAAGTCTATTCCAGTAATGCGAAGCTTTGGAGGCCTACCAAGCATAGCTGAGAGATGCTGGATGAGTACCGGCCATTGGAACCCATGAAGGATGCCAAAATCTACGATATGCAGCGCTTTATCGTTGCATGCTGCATTGAAGATCATCTTATTCGCGAACGAAATTGATGCTTTCGTTGAAGGGGCACGACGAAAGGTGAACGTGGTATGCTTTTAACTTGTCAGCAGCATCTGTCATCTTCTTAGGAGCAAGGGCAGCATATGGATGCACGCCAGTGCCAACCAAGGCCAGTGGCAGAGCCAAGAATTCTAACCAGAAGATTCATTTAAAGTTATGAGTGAATTATCAAAATAAAAGAAATGTTAAGAATTAAGCGTGTGATGACTAGGATGTGAATCTACTCAGTAAGACGCATATGAACTAAACAAGCATTGAAGTTACCCGAGAAAATATAAAAATTCGGAAGAAAGAGCAGTCGTTAATTATTTGTTGAAATTTTAGTGATTCTTTCTTCTATGTCGAAAACGAAGGGTTCAATTGATTGTATGCTACATACGTATACGAATTTAACTCTAAAAGTTATCGTCGCTCGGCTTTGGTTTCGACTTTATATTTGGATTTGATGAAATGATTTGATTGATAATCGTTTGGACCAAATTTATTTTCACTTTTGTAATTTTATTTTTCATTTTCATTATTTCTTTTCCTAATATTAATAACCGAACGGAATTTTGATTTTTGCGAAAATAAAATTCTAATGGTATTTTCCGAAAAGGCAGAGTGTCTTTTCTGGACAGACATCATTTCTGAACTGGTATTTTCGCACCATTTGAAGCCCAAACTTCGGCTATAAATTCAGAGTTATAAACTCATTTTTCTGCACTAAATTTTTTTGAACATCTGCGTATTTTCTTAGAAACAAAATATTGAGTCTTGTGTGATTTGTTACCCAATTTGAGTTTGTCGAAGTCATAGGCGTTTGAGGTACCGCTTCTTCTGCGACATGTATATTCGTTTTATTCTGGGAGGAAGTAATCCATTACCTGAGGTACAGTGATGGAATTAAATTCCTTAAGAACACACAATAAATTCCGTGGTCTCGGATATTTAAAATTTTGCATTCTATTCTGTTTTCCAGTTTAATTTCGTTACTGGTTTTCTGATTTTTTAACACTGACGAATGAATTTAACATAACAAGCTTAAGGAATTTAACATATACAATTTCAATTTTCAAAATATTTGCGTAATCTTTTATTAGAACTGCCCTTTCCTATTCAGAAAGCTACCTTGGTCTATTGTGATAATGTTAGTGCAGTTTATCTTTCTGGAAATCTGGTCCAACATCAACACACTAAACATATTGAGATGGATATTCACTTTGTTCGTGAAAAGGTAGCTCGTGGCCAAGTACGCGTCTTACATGTTCCCTCACGATACCAAATTGCTCACATCTTTACGAAGGGTCTTCCCTCCGTTTTATTTGAAGATTTTATGGACACTCTCAGCGTACGACAACCGTCCGCTATGACTGCGGAGTGTGATAGAATGTACAGTGTATATCCCTATGATATACACAGTTTCGGCTAGTCTTGTACCACAAATAGAAGTATTAAATTATGTTGTATAATTACCATAATTGTAGAATTCTTGTACAAGTAGAATTAGAACTTAGAAGTATAATAGGAATATGATTTTTCATATTTGGAGATTGTAATTTGTATATATACATATTCATTCAATAAGAATAATCAAGGGATTATTTCTTACACTGTTAATATGCTAGAGAATATTTTTTTTCAACATATAAAAGTTACTTTTTCCTGATATATAAAAGTACCTTTTCTGAAATGTAAAAATACTTCTTTTCAGAAATAAAGGTGCCCTTCTCTGAGATAAAATTAAAAGAAATCCTTTTGGAGATTAAGACCTTCGTGGCTTTCTACTCCTAGGTTTGGAGATTAAAATCAGTGAATTTTATACTCCAAATGTAATACTCGGTTTGAAGTAATAAAAATTTCACCAATTTATTAAATATGTTTCTGTAATAATTTATTCGGTGTGAAGTTTTAAAAACTTTATCGTTTGATAATCTTTTTGTTGTTTCGTGCAACAGATATGAAAGAATCAATAAGCCTCACGGATGGCTCTACGAGCAATGCTGCTTCCTCCAGTCGTGCTGCATCAGCACCGGTTCCAGATGAAAAGCCTGAAAAATTTACTAGAATTGATTTTACGCGGTGGCAACAAAAGATGTTCTTTTATTTGACTACTTTGAGTCTGCAAAAGTTCATTAAGGAGGACGTTCTGATTCTGCCAGATTCAACTCCTGAAAATGAACGTTTTATTGCGATCGAGACTTGGAAGCACTCGAATTTTTTGTGCAAGAACTATATTCTAAGCGGACTAAAGGATGATCTTTACAATGTCTATAGTAGTATGCAAACTTCGAAAAAACTATGGGACACGTTGAAAAAGAAATATAAAACGGAGAATGCTGGGTTGAAGTCGTTTGTTGCAGCTAAAATTTTGGATTGTAAGATGGTAGACAACAAGCTTGTCATAACCCAAGTCCAAGAGCTGCAAGTTATAATTCATGATCTTCTTGCTGAAGGTATAATCAGCTTCTGTTAAAAGTATTAATTATGTTACTAGTTACGAATTTGTAATTGAAGAGTTTGTCATAAACGAGGCGTTTCAAGTTGCAGCGATGATTGAAAAATTGCCTTCTTGATGGAGGGACTATAAGAATTACTTGAAATACAAGCGAAAGAAGATGAAACTCGAAGATCTCATCGTTCGATTGATGATCGAAGAAGATAATAAAATTGCTGAAAAGAAGACGAATAACAAATTAATGCTATACCTTGTTCTCAAGCAAGTTAGTGAGGAAACCTGTTTTTTAACTTGAGAATGAAGTAATCATCCATTGAACATGGAACATTAGATATTTAAAATTTTAAAATTTTAAAATTCCAAAAGTGACAAAAGCAATGACTAGAGATTGAAAGAGACAGGGAATGCTTCTGGATTAAATCAATTCAGGCTTACACACTATTGTTAACTGTGAATTAGTGAAGGTAGCCTGCCCATTTTAATATCAAGAATTTTAAATTTGTTTGGTTCATTGGATAATGGATAACATCAATCTAATGTTGGCAGCCCGGTGCACAAAACTCTCGCTATACGTGTGGTTCAGGGAAGGGTCAAACCACAAGAATCTATTGTACATAACCTTACTCTGCATTTCTGTAATAGGTTGTTTCCACGACTTGAACCATGGCCTCCTGATCACCTGACAACAACTTTACCAGTTACTCCAACACTCTCATTCGACATCAATCTATATGTTATGCATACATAATATGGAGAGGTTTGGAAAATATAATTGTTAAACAGAGCAATATACACGTGATATACACCAAATATACAGAAGTATATATCACGAGCAATACAATGGATTCGACAGTGGGCTTTCCAGCAGCCCAGACCCAGTAGTGTGGCTGAGGCCCATCACGTTACAGTAGCCTATAGGCAGTGTAGGATATTGTATATTAGGAAAGTATATTTGTAGTATATTGTAGTGTAAAGGTTACCTTAATTAGTCTTATACACTTTCCATAATTGTATAGTCAGAATTATGGTAGAATAAGGTTTTAGGAGTAGAATAAGAATAGGATTCTCCCATTTTGTAACTTGTATATATACCTTTCAATTAATGAAAATAATCAAGGAATTATTTCTTTCATGGTATCAAGAGACTAGGTCTAAATAAAAAATTTATCTCCCAACTTTTGTACCCTCTCTCGGCCGAACCCCCCTCGGGTTTCTCTTCCAAATTTAGTCTTCCGCTCTAAAAAATCTCTCTTACTATTCCCAAATTTCCCCTCCTTCTTTGTTCTTTCAATATGTCTAAGAACAATTTTCATCCTGCCCTCATGGTTTCTAACGTCAAGAACAGTATCCCTATTGTACTTGAGATGGAAAACGTTCAATATGCGACATGGGCAGAATTGTTTAAAATTCACGCTATCTCCCATCAAGTTATCCATCACAAATTCCTCCCGCTACACCTCTTCCCGCGGAGGATCCTCAGTTATGGATTACGCTTGATGCTACCGTTCTCCAGTGGATCTATTCCACTATTTTGGTTGACCTCTTACAGAAGATTATTGAGCCGGATACCACGGCTATGGCTACCTGGAATAGATTGCGTGACATATTCCAAGATAACACATTCACATGTTGTCACACTCGAGTAGGAATTATCTCTAGTTCGCATAGAATAATTTTCAAACGTGTCTGCATATTGCAAGAGACTCAAGGAGTTGGCAGACCAACACCGTAACGTTGGGGCATCTATAACAAATAATCGTCTGGTTCTACAACTGGTAGCCGGTCTTTCTGAGGCCTATAATGGCGTTGGGACTCTCCTTCGTCAAAGCAACCCACTTTTCGCTTTTTATCAAGCCCGCTCCATGCTTACGTTGGAAGAAGCCGGTTTGGCTAAAAAGACGGCTACCGGAGCAAGCCCCATCTCCTAATGATGTCCTCCACAAATTCTTCAAGTTTTGTTGATAATTCGGGCCAAAATCGTACTCATGGTGGCGGCAAAAATAATCGTAAGAATAATAACAAAAACCGCGGGGGCAAACGCGGCGGTTCCGGTGGTTAGCAGGCCGGCAGTGGGCCCCGTCCAGTGAACAGTGGCCCTCCACCCTACTGGTCCCAGCAGTGGGGCCCATGGCAGTGGGGCTGGGGAAATGGGCCGTGGGCCAACATCCCCCAATTTCCAGCAGCTTCCGGCAAAGGTGGTCCCTTCAGCCCAACGGTCGGCGATACCTTACTAGCCCAACAATTCCAAAGAAGCGATTCTACGCCACGGCCCGATTACGGGGATTCCTGGGGCCCGTCTTCCGCAAGTTTACCACACAGCGGGCTCCACTCACATCGATATTGAGGCAGCAATGCACACACTTGGGTTGACGCAACCGGATCCAAATTGGTACATGGACACCGGCGCAACGACACGCATGACCTCCGATCAAGGTACTCTTTCGTCTTATTCCAATTTGAGCAACCCTCGTGGTATAATTGTAGGAAATAGTAACTCTATTCTAATTCAGGGTTATGGTCATAAAACGCTATCTCCCCCCCCCCAATCCACCCCTTATCTTGAAAAATACTTTACATGCCTCCAAATTGATTAAAAACTTAGTGTCTGTCCGCAAGTTCACCACTGACAATTCCGTTTCTGTTGAATTTGATCCTTTTGGTTTCTCTGTGAAGGATTTCAAGACGGGGAGTCCTCTCATGAGGTGTGATAGTAGGGGAGATCTGTATCTTATCACACCCGATTTCAGTCCATTGAATCACTCCTTGCCATCAGCTTTTGCAGCCATTTCTCCTTCCTTGTGGTATGCTCACCTTGGTCATCCAGGATCTTTTATTTTATCAGTTTTAGATTAAAATAGCTTTATTTCTTGTAAGGGTACGAGTCGTACTCAAATTTGTCAATTTTGCTCGTTAGAAAAAATTGTTAAGTTGCCATTTATGGATTCAAATTCTAATACTTCAATGTCATTTGATATTATTCATAGCGACCTATGGACGTCTCCGGTTCTAAGTTCGTTAGGTCATCGATATTATGTTCTTTTTTTGGATGATTATTCTAAATTTTTGTGGACGTTTCCAATTGCCAATAAATCACAAGTGTTTTCCGTCTTCATAAAATTTAGAGCATTCATTAGAACACAATTCGAAAGAAAAATAAAAAATATTCAGTGTGATAATGGGAAAGAGTATGACAATAGGGTATTTCGGGAGTTCTGTGATAATAATGGGATCAATTTTCATTTTTGTGCCCTTATACATCTTCTCAAAATGGGAAAGCCGAACGCAAAATTCGTTTCATAAATAACATTGTCCACACTCTCTTACTTCATGCTTCCGTACCCCCATATTTTTGGCATCATGCTCTGCAAATGGCAACATATCTCCTAAACATAATTCCTTCCAAAGGTCTGACATATTCTTCACCCCTCCAAAGTTTATATAAGAAGAATCCTTCTTATTCTCATCTTCGGGTTTTTGGGTGCTTGTGTTATCCGTTATTCCCATCTATCACAATTAACAAACTTCAGGCCCGGTTTACTCCGTGTGCGTTTTTGGGTTATCCGTCTAATCATCGTGGTTACAAATGCTTTGATTTATCCTCCAAGAAAATCATCATTAATCGCCATGTAATTTTTGATGAAACTCAATTTCCATTTACTAAAATCCATACTCCCGAGCCTAGTTCGTATAATTTTTTGGATGATGGTATATCTCCGTGTATTACTCATCATTTTTCGTACATATCCCGCACCCAAGATTCTCCAATGCCCATCGCCTACCGCCCCACCGTCTCCGTCCACGGTTTCGCCATTGGATCGCCCAGTGATTGGGCGGTCCGAGCCCACTCGAATCGGTCCAAAGGTTCCGCCCAGACATCGATTTGGGCCAAGAGCCCACTACCGCCGCCATCACACGAGCCCAAAGAAATTCCCAAAATTCACTCAATTCTTTCTCGAGTCATAGATCGGTTACTCGTAGTCAGCGGGGTATTTTTACACTTAAAATACATTTTAATTTACATTCTAATGTCTCTAAATCCCCCTTGCCCCGTAATCGTGTGTCCGCCTTAAACGACCCGAATTGGAAAATTGCTATGACTGATGAATATAATGCTCTTATTGATAATAAGGCGTGGGAGTTGGTGCCCCATCCATCTGGTATTAATGTTTTCAGGTCTATGTGGATTTTTGATCATAAGGAGAATTCAGATGGGTCATTTGCTCGACATAAAGTGCGACTTGTGGGTGATGGTAAGACTCAGCAGGATGGGATAGATTATGGGGAGACGTTTAGTCCGGTGGTCAAGCCGACTACCATTCGCGATGTGCTTAGCTTGGCTCTTTCAAAGGCATGGCCGATTCATCAGTTGGATGTTAAGAATGCTTTCCTATATGGTGATCTCAAGGAAACAGTCTATATGCATCAGCCGTTGGGATTTTGGGATCCCAAACGTCCTCATCATGTCTGTTTATTGAAGAAGTGCTTATATGGGCTTAAACAGTCTCCACGGACCTGGTATACGAGGTTTGCTGACTTTGTTTCGACTATTGGGTTCACTCACAGCAGGTCAGATAATTCCTTGTTCATCTACCATCGTGGTTCGTCCTTGGCCTACATTCTATTATATGTGGATGATATCATTTTGACTGCCTCTTCCGATGCCTTACGCCAGTCTTTCATGGCCATGCTCAGCTCTGAGTTTGCTATGAAATACTTAGGGCTCTTGAGTTACTTTTTGGGGATTGCCGTCAAGCGTCATTTAGATGGTTTGTTTTTGTCACAAAGAAAGTATGCGGCTGAGATCATCGAGAGGGCTGGGATGTCATCCTGTAAGTCCACTTCCACTCGCAGTCTTGCTGAGGCCCTTCAGTAACTGACTTTTACAAGACCGGATATTACGTATGTCATCCAGCAGGTGTGTTTATTCATGCATGATCCCCGAATTGAGCACATGAATGCAATCAAACGCATCATTAGGTATATTCAGGATACACTGGACTATGGTTTGCATTTATATCCTTCCTCGCCATCCACACTTGTTTCATACACAGATGCTGATTGGGGTGGTTGTCCAGACACCAGATGGTCGACGTCTAGCTACTGTATGTTCCTTGGCAACAACTTGGTCTCCTGGTCTGCGAAGCGTCAGGCGACTCTATCCCGCTCAAGTGTCGAGGCAGAATATCGAGGGGTAGCTAATGTGGTCTCAGAATCATGTTAGTTACGTAACTTGCTTTTAGAGCTTCATTGTCTCATTCAGAAGGCGACCTTAGTGTATTGTGATAATATTAGTGACATCTACCTGTCCGGTAATCCGGTTCAACACCAACGCACTGAGCATATCGAGATGGACATTCACTTTGTCCGTGAAAAGGTTGCTCGGGGTCAAGTACGCGTATGTCATGTCCCGTCAATATATCAAGTTGCAGACATCTTTACAAAGGGTTTTCCCTCGGTACTCTTTGAAGATTTTAGGGACAGTCTCAGCGTTCGAAGACCGCCCGCTATGACTGCGGGGGTGTGTTAAACAGAGCAATATACCCGTGATATACACCCAATATACAGAAGTGTATATCACGGGCAATACAGTGGATTCGGCAGTGGGCTTTCCAGCAGCCCAGACCCATCATTGTGGCTGAGGCCCATCACGTTACAGTAGCCTGTAGGCAGTGTAGGATATTGTATATTAGGAAAGTATATTTGTAGTATATTGTAGTGTAAAGGTTACCTTAATTAGCCTTATACACTTACCATAATTGTATAGTTAAAATTATGGTAGAATAAGATTTTAGGAGTAGAATTGGAATAAGATTCTTCTATTTTGTAACTTGTATATATACCTTTCAAATTATGTTTTTCAATAATTATGATGTTACTTGCTTTCTTTTGATATTTATAATGTCTCCCTTGTACTTTATCTCTTTAACTTTTTAGTGTTTCCCTTAAAATTAGAGGGGACCGACACTCAGTTTCTTAAAACTTGTGACCGAGCGAATTAATATTCATTTCCTACTTAGACATAAACAATTCATGCTTTATAGTAACTGTTATGTTATAATTTGAAATAGTAAACATTCGGCGAAAATAGCCTAAAATCATATAAAACTATGTAGCCTCTTCTGCAACTGCACATTGATCTGCGGTCCGCAAAGTCATTTCAGGATTCGCATAGTCATCTGTGAGAAATGGATGTCACGACCCCATTTCCTGGCGAGTCATGGCCAGCACTCGAAGAGCGAACCAACAGACTTGATCTATCTTGATCTAACATGACATGCAATCATTTCTAAAAGAAGAAAATCCAAACTTTTCGTTTGAAACTTTTGTAAAAAAAGCATATTTAAATAGTGAAAGGATTTCTTATAAATAACTTGAGACTATTTTCAAAAATTTAAACATCACGCATGGTAAGTGTTAAGAGTCTCACATCGAAAATGGAATGAGAACATAAACTCCTTATATGGACTTGTACAATCCTCACCCTACAAGCTAGCTTTTGGGATTGAGTTAAGCCTAAGATTCATTCTTTACCTGGTATCAGAGTCAGATCAATTTCAATTCTTTGTTCACCGATGTTGGGCCCCAAATTATATTGTCAACGCTCAAGTTAACGAGGTTTTGGCGTGCGGAGGAGTGTTAAGAGTCCACATCGGAAATAGAATGAGAACATAGACTAATTCTAACCCTATAAGCTAGCTTTTGGGGTTAAGTTAAGTCCAAGATTCATTCTTTACCTTAAGCTCCGAACCCAATCTAGATCATCTCTGAAGCCTCTAATATGTAGAACTGGTGGATTGCACATGACACCAATTTCATGGCCAATCCTCAACATAAATAAATGATAAAATGACAAAGAATGACTGAAAAACATAAAGAGTCTCCAAAGTAATCAAATGCGGAGCTCACCAATCGACTGCTGGCTCAAACGCGGAGCTAATCTATCGCCTGCTCGTATGCAAAACCTGCGGCTACATTGACGCAGGTCAATGTAGATTCGCCAAAGAGAACGTCAGTACACCAACTATTGATATCCAGTGAATCTCAATAATTCCCTCACTAAAGCTGGAACGACACTTAATAAAACATGAATGCATAAGAAGAAATGCCTTTAAAATATTTAAAAGCATTACGTACTAAAAGTTGAAATCATAAACGATTCTTTTATTACAAACATTTACACTTAACTTTAACTTGGGGAGTATCACTCGATTCTGACAACTTTAATATAAAGTCACCATATGAACAGTATGGCGGACGATCCCCGCCCAATCGGCTAGACCTCTCCCTATTAGTGCCATGCGGTTTGACATTCTTTCGCTAGCTCATGTGTTTGTCGTACCATGGCAGTATTCATAGTGGACGAATCAACGGTCTCACTAATATCTTACTCTGGCACGAGTAGTTTCGCGGTGAAACGCAATCCAATTAAGAGTACGAATACCCTTCTCAGCAGATATCTGATAATATTGGAGATTATGTACGCAAAAAATCTTTTTGTAGCTCTCTTTAATCCTATGTCTCTTATTCCTAGGAGGTCTTAAAGGTGACTCCCAAAACATTTCACAAAAACTTTACTTTGGTTTCATGGCCTCAACTTTAACTTAAACTTATCATTATAGTTTATCGTAACATTCTTAGCTTTAAATCACAAAACAAGTCTTTACACATTTCATAGATATCATGTAAGAAACTTTGAACTTGTATAAACTTATTATAGGAAATAATTCCTTGCTTGATCTTATTTCAAAGATACAAATATATACAATAACCCTAGGCTTGAATCATGGAACACTAATCTTTCTTACCTAATATAAGAAATACTAATTATAAATATATTAATTATAATATATTACAAATCTATTATAATAAAGGAGAAGTAAATATGGGATATCCCCATAATTACTCTAATAGTCCCCCGCAGTCTTAGCTGGAGGTTCGCGGATGCTGAGACTGTCCCTGAAGTCATCGAAAAGTACGCGCGGAAGACCTTTGGTGAAGATGTCAGCTATCTGATAACGGAAAGGGACGTGGAGAACGCGGACTTGACCACAGACAACTTTTTCCCGGACAAACAAGATATTCATTTCGATGTGTTTCATGTGTTGATGCTGAACAGGATTGCCAGACAAGTAGATCGCACTCACATTGTCACAATAAATCACAGTTGCCTTTTTAATCGGATAATGTAGCTCCAGTAGCAGATTATGAAGCCGACAAGATTCATCAACATCATTGGCCACCCCTCGGTATTCTGCCTCTACACTCGATCGAGATAGGGTGGATTGACGTTTGGATGACCATGAGACGAGATTATCACCCAAGAATACACAATAGCCGGAAGTGAAACGACGTATGTCCGGGCAGCCACCCCAATCCGCATCAGTGTAGGCAGAAAGACTCGAGATGGAGGACTTATACAGATGAAGTCTGAAATGAAGAGTACCCTTAACATGCCGCAGAATCCTCTTGAAAGCCCCCTTATGTTCTTCCTTCGGATCATACATGTGTAAACAGACTTGCTGGAACGCATAGAAAACATCAGGCCTCGTAAACGTGAGATAATGCAATGCTCCAACCAGGCTGTGGTAATGTGTGGGGTCACTATATAGAGTACCTGAAGCGTTGCTCAACTTTGCCTTCGTGTCGATTGGAGTATGTGAAGGTTTGCATGAAGACATCCCTGCTTTGTCAATTATCTCCTCGGCATACTTCTTTTGACTGAAAAATAGACCACCTGCATAGTGAGTTACAGTAATGCCAAGAAAATAATTCAACGGGCCTAAATCATTCATTGTAAATTCTGCTGCAAAAATGGACATAATAGACTGATGGAGTGAAGTTGAGGATGCAATGAGGATAATTTCATCAACATACAAAAGTATATAAGCCATATCAGTGCCCTTCCGATAAATAAAAAGGAACTGATCGGACTTGCTGTGAGAGAATCCCAATTTGGAAACAAATTCGGCAAACCTGTTATACCATGCCCGGGGGGTTTGTTTCAGACCATATAAGGATTTCCTCAATAGGAAAACGTGATCTAGATGGGCAAGATCTCGAAATCCCAATGGTTGATGCATTTATACCGTTTCTTGTAAGTGGCCATGTAAAAATGCATTCTTGACATCCAACTGATAAATGGACCATGATTTAGACAGTGTCAGGCTAAGAACAGTCCTGATAGTTGTAGGCTTCACTATCGGACTGAATGTTTCACCGCAATCGACTCCCACCTGCTGAGACATGCCATCACCAACAAGACGAGCTTTGTATCTCGCAAAAGAACCATCAGAATTCTTTTTATGGCAAAAAACCCACATAGAGCGAATTATGTTCACATTAGATGGTCGTGGTACCAAATCCCACATCTTATTTTGAATAAGAGCAGTAAATTCATCTAACATGGCAGCCTTCCAATCCGGGTCTAATAAGGCAGCTTTGGGATTTTTTGGAATTGGTGAGGGTTGGACTGAGGTGGTGAGGTTAAATTGGTGTTTAGGCCAAAAAATACCGCGCATGGCACGGGTTTCCATGGTCCGTTGAGGAGTTGGGCCTTTGGATGGTTGGGTAGTGTTGGGATTTTGGGCCGAAGCAATTGGTAGGGGAATCTCGGTATTTGGGGCCGAAGTAGTGGGCCCAGTATTGGGTTGGGATAAAGTATTAGGAGGAGGGGGTAGGGTGACGGGTGTAGGGTTCAGTGAGGGTCCTAGATTATTATTTTGAGAGTTGAGATGATACCTCAAAATTAGATGAATGATGTCGTCCAAAAAATCATATGAAGCTGAGGATGCTGCTCGAGATGTTACAAACGGGAAAGTTGATTCATCAAATATGACATGATGAGAAATAATGATTTTGCCTGTTGAAATATCAAAGCATTTATATCCCCTATGATTCTGTGGATACCCCAAAAATACGCAAGGAGTAGACCGAGCTTGAAGTTTATGAATGGTGGTGGTCGGAAACAATGGATAACACAAACACCCAAAAACTCATAAATGTGTAACCGAAAGGATGCGGTTGTACAATACTTGAGTAGGTGACACATTAGAGATTAGTTTACTAGGAAGAATATTTAAGAGATATGTAGCCATTTGGAGAGCATGGTGCCAAAAATTTGGTGGTGTGGACGAATGCACAAGGATAGAGCGAGTCATAATGTTGATTGTGCGAATCTTTCTTTCCGTTTTCCCATTTTGAGAAGATGTATGTGGACAGGAAATACGGACAGATATCCCATTTTGGAGACAAAAATTCTGAAATTGGGGATTTATAAATCCCCCCCCCCCATTATCACATTGGAAATATTTAATGATTTTGCCAAACTGAGTTTTTATAAACACACTAAATTGTTTTAAAATGTTATAGGTTTGTGTCCTAAGGGAAAGGTCCACAAAAAATTCAAAAAATCATCAAGAATGAGTAAATAGTACTTATGACCTGTAGCACTTAAAATGGGCGATGTCTACAAATCACAATGCAAAATATCAAATGGCACAATAGTAGTAGTAGTAGTAGTAGACGCAGAAAACGGAAGTTTAACATGTTTACCAAACACACAGGTTTGGCAAACAGAAGAGTCTAAAGTTCTATTACAGGAAATCAAATTATTCTTCCTAAATTGATTAAAAACTGGTGCTCCTGGATGTCCCAACCTATTGTGCCATATACTAGGAGAGATGACCGCAAAGGTGGAAGGTGTGACCCTGCAATTGGTGGAAATAGAGGTGATGGGATATAAGTCCCCCATGCTATTACATCTCATGAACGGCATCCCCGTCTGAAAATCCTTCACAGAAAAACCAAATTGATCAAAATTCACAGAAACATTATTATCAGTGGTAAAACGTCTAACATAGATCAAATTTTTAATCAGTTGTGGTGCATGTAAGACATTTTTTAAGTGTAAAGATGGGTGGGGAGATGGTAGTTTTACCTGACCAATACCACGAATTGGAATTTCCTGCCCACTGCCGACAATAATATTTTTATTACCGCTCATATTAAAATAAGACGAAAGATTACCTTGAGATGTCGTCATGTGTGACGTCGCCCCTATATCCATGTACTACGATTCATCTGGAATATTTAGATTCATGTGACTCATGGCTTATTCAATATTCGTGGGTGCATATCCGACAGAGGATCGTGCTTGAGCTGCAAATGCATGTTGTGGACGGGATCCGAGAAGATCGGGCTAGCGATTTGAAGCAGGAGGAGGCTCGGCCTATGAAGACGTCGGGAATGGGTATGGCGGGGCAGCCCACTGTGGGGCCCAGGCCCACGGTGGGTACTGCCCCCACTGTTTGCCACTGCTGCCGCTAAACCGCCCACTGCCGCCAGCTCGCCACTGCCCGGGCTGGCTATTCCCGCCGGCGGGTTGGCCCCCGCCCCGTCCCTTTCCACCATTATTTTCCCTTTATTATTGCGATTTGAACACTATTTTTGACCATTATTAGAACGATTACCATGTCCCCCTGAACCATAATTTTGGGGTTCCAAATCATTAAAAGAAGAGTTGGTGGAGACAAGAGCAGTTCCGGTGGTGGTTGCTCCCGAGGATGCCTGCTTTGCTTTCCTTGTTTCCTCAAGAATTAATCTTGAACGAGCCTCGTAAAAAGGAGGCAATGGATTACTTTGCTGAATGAACATAGCAACACCATCATATTGCTCATTCAACCATGCAATCAATTGAAGTACCAACCTTTGATTCGTTACGGGCGATCCAATGTTGGACAGTTGGTCCGCAACTACTTTCAATTCTTGACAATAGGCTAAGATGTTTGAAAAATCATCCAATTTAATATTTGTAAATTGGTGTTCAAGATTAATGGCCCTAGACATTTTGTTATCTTGAAAAATATTTTCTAATCTTTCCCACGCCTTTTGAGCCGTAGAATTGGATTATAAGATTGTATGAAGAAGATCATTCGAAATAGTGCCATAAGTCCATTGAAGGACAATAACATCTAATCGAGACCATAATTTCTTATCCACCGTAGTGGAATCCGACGGTGACTCGGATGGAAGAATATGGTCAATCACATCATAAAGCAGTGAATTTTGAATAGTTCTGCCCAGGAGGTATACTGCCCTTTTTTCATTTCAAGTGTGATGGAGATAAAGTTCTTGACGTTATTAACAGCAAGAGCGGGATGTAAGGTTTGTTTTCCGGTGATGTGTTCCACAAGAAATCAAAAAGTAGAGAAGAGAGGAAGTATTGAGATGTGTTGAGTGGTGTGAAGAGAATAGACCTTTGTGTGGTAGGATTTTGGAGATGAATAAGCCAAGATGGGTTTTTGGGAGGGGTAGTGGTTGGCTAATGTTTTAGAATAGGTTTAGGTTTAGGATTTCAGTTAGTTAAAAATTCTAAGTGCTATTCCAATTCGGCTTATGTTTTTGAATAGGTTTAGGTTTAGGAGTACGTTAAAAATCCTAAGTGCTAAGTGGCCAAAAAAGTTAAGGAAAAAGGGAGAAGAAAATTCGGTAAGGAGAAGAGAAATTAGGTTAAGAGATCTTTGGATCTTAATACCATATAGGAAATAATTTCTTGCTTGATCTTATTCCAAAGATACAAATATATATAATAACCCTAGGCTTGAATCATGGAAGACTAATTTTTCTTACCTAATATAAGAGATACTAATTACAAATATATTAATTACAATATATTACAAATCTATTATAATAAAGGAGAAGTAATTATGGGATATCCCCATAATTACTCTAAGACTTATATCATTCAAAACATGTAAGTAAAACATTAAGAGATATTTCATTAACAAATTATACCTTAAACTTTTAAAACGACAAATAATTTGAGACAACTATTTTTAATAACTACAACAAATTATTTGAGACGGAGGGAGTAACACTTTGAGATATTTCATCAAACAATTTAATGACACGACTTTTATGAGAAAATAACCCTAGTAAATACATATCTTAACTCACCTTACAATCCTTCCCTTCTAGCAACATGTGCTCCAATCGACTCAAATTATCTCAATCGTCCGTAATCTACATTCAAATTCATCATATGTCACCCACAATTACTCCTGCCATTAATACCTTTTTCAATCTTCAAGATCTCTATTCAACCTTTATAACTTTCTTTAGAAATTCTAGTTCTAGTAATAATTTCTATTTAACATCACACTTCAAAATCCTAATCCATCATTATAATTGAGGTTGGAGAATTTACCTTATGAAGAAACCCAAGCCAAAAGAAATCCCTTCTCACAGATGATTTTCTTGAAATCTATTAAACTGAATGTGATTTCTTGTCAAGAATTGTGTTAATTTCATGGATTTAATCAAAAAAGTATGACGGAAACAAGACGATCTTCACTAACTAGCGCACCAACGTTTCGGAGTTGGTCTGTCAATTCTTTCAACATTTTGCAATATGCTGAAACGTTCGGGAAATTTTCCATGTTGATGTGGGAAAAATCCTGTTCAAGGGTAACAACTCTGGAATTTTAATTATCCTGGAATATGTCATGCCGTCTATCCCATGCAGCCATCACCGTAGCGTCTGGCTCAATAATCGTCTGCAATAGGTCGGTAGAGATAGTAGAATAAATCCATTGAAGGACGGTGGCATCAAGTATTGTCCATAACTTAGGATCATCCTCGCGTGTAGGCACCTTTGTATCATCAGGAGCTGAGGGGATTATGTGATGGATGACTTGATGCGAACGAGCGTGAATTTTGAACAACTCAGCCCACGTCGCGTATTGGACGTTTTCTATTTCAAGAATTAGAGGGATATGATTCTTGATGTTAGAAACAACAATGGCAGGGTGAAACATGTTCTTTGACGTAGACATAATGAAAGAACAATAGGTGATAGAGGGATTTGGAAGAGAGATTTTGAGAGCGTAAAACAATGGCAAACCCGACGAGGAGGGCTCGGGAGAGGCTTGGCCGAAGAACAAAAATTTGTGGGAGAGAAATTGTTGTTTGACATAGACTTCTGATACCATGAAAAAAATAATCCCTTAATTATTTTCATTAATTGAAAGATTATATATGCACTTTACATATTTCCATAATAGGAGAATCATATTCCTATTCTACTCCTAAATCATTATTCTATTTGGAGACTAACTATACAATTATGGTAAGAGTACAAGACTAATTAAGGTACACTACAACTATACAAAACCATGTACAATAAGGAGACACAAACTGTGTACACTATCCTAACCGAGAGCAACCCAATATACATAGGATATACACGTGTATAACATGTATATCTTATGTATATTGAGTATATTTAACAATTTCCAGTCACACAAATTTTTATGGGTTATTTTAGACCATAAGTTTCAAAAGTCTTCCTTTATTACTTAAACTTTGTGTCAAATCAAATACCTTCAAATAAAATGGGACGGAACTCTATCAAAGTTAACCCCTCGATTTCAAAACAAAACAAAAAGAAATCAGCTATCAAATAATCACTTCATGAACATCAAGCCTCAAATAATGACTATGCACTATTGGTAACTAGATATGCACATGTGCTATAATTCGAGAAGCCTACGAATTCATTAGTTTCTTGCAATTTTTGCGTTCTCACAACAAAGAAAGTCCCAATATATATATACACGGAACATGGCATACATGAAGAATCACTCACACTCAAGAAAAAGTTTTAGTGCCACAAGTATCACACTAGAGGCTTTCCCTTATTATAAATCACCGCTAACTAAGGAATGTTCGGTTCAAGATCACAAAGAATATTTTCACAGCTTGTAATTCAGGTTTAGAGACGGGTAGGATATACATTTGGTTAAAAATGACTACGCCCTCCTTCATCACTACAACTTTTATTTTTACCACTTAGCTCGTCTTTCTTCTTTTCCATACATTTCTCCTACTTTTTTCCTTTTTCTTCCTAATTCTCCAATTAATTCACTCTTCTTTTCGTCTCATCTCTTCTTTCTTTTCTATTTCTTGCTTTCTCTTTTTCATTTCATTTTCTCTAATATATTTTTTATGTACTACAACACAATATGCTCCTTCACCACCCCCTATTTAGCACTCTAAGGAGGGATGGATTCAAAAGATAAAGATATTTCATAATAAAAATACAAGTTTATAATGTGGTAGCAAAAGAAAATATTTCACAGACTGATTTATCCTTTTCTTGATCTTTCCTCGTTGACTTAGTTTGTGGTTTTGCGGCTTGCATACTTGCACTCGGTATCCCCTCAAATGTAATTCGAACTTTTACTTGCTTTTCACACTTGGACTCACAATTCCTACAAAACATCAAACAACATAAGAAATGCTATAAAATGTGCGTAAAGGACATTAAAAGTTTATACAAACGATATAGAAAATCCTGTAATTTTGGCAGTCACGAATCCTGACGATGATCAGAATTGGCCACTATCTTGACTATTCAGTGGATCGCTATAAAATTCATCAGGTTTCCCGTCACAAATCTTGATCATCGCTAGAAATTGGTCACCAAATTCTAATGATTTTGGCAGGCTGTCATAAACTTGATTTGTAGAAATTTCAACACGTTTTTGCTCCAAAGTTGATGCAATTTGGTCCAAATCAACTTCAAATGACTTTAAATTTAATTTCGGCCTTTTAATACATGTCTCAACAATTTTCAATTATTAGATTTAACTCAAACTTTCAAAAATCAATAGACGTACTTTGTCTTCTTCAACAATCAAGCTCAATAAAATTGAATAATGGTGTTCGTTAATCAAAACCAATTCAAAATAATCACAAATAAGCAATATGTTGGATTTATTGAAAGAATGATGAATAAGAATTAAGAGGAAGAAGAAGGAGAAGATCTAGCAAATTTTGTTAACATGATCATAAATTACATGGGTATCCTTCCAGAGGACACCCAATGTATATTCGTGTCAAATGTCCTTGCCAGCCCGCTTCTAAGTCCAAATAGGAAGCCCTAATTGACACTTATATACAACACTCAATGATATTGACAATGTTTTAGCCAAAAATTAGGCTTAGCAACTAAAGGTTAAAAAAATGGCAATTAATAGCCAAATGCTAACAAAGAACTAAAGAAAGGATAATCTGAATATTTAACTCCTATGTGACACCCTAGCTCAGGAGAAAAGTCTCATATCGGTAAAACATGGGACATGTTAGGTATATAAGTAATTATATCTTATAGCCTAGTGACGTATTTTAAAGTCGTGCGGGCCTAGGCCCAAAGCGGACAATATCACTAGTGGGTTGCGCTGTTACAGTTGGTATCAGAGTTACTCTTGTGTCATCCTTGTCGATGCTGGGTCAGAGTTCAACGGAGTTTAGGCGAATTCAGGGAAAGCGGAGCAAACCCAGTGCTGAGTCTAGGCAAATTACATGCCTTAGGGTAAACCTCACCGAGGACGCTGAGCCCATAAGAGGGGATAAATGTGACGCCCTAGCTTAGGCGAAGAGTCTCACATCAACAAAATACATGAGAGATGTTGGGTATATATAAGTATGTAGACCTTACATCCTAATGACACGTTTTAAAACAAGTGTTTGCGCGGATTTCCCTTTAAAGGCACTGGCCTTTAATTTTTGCCCCTCAAATTGTTGGTCTTTAATTTTTTTTCCTTAGCTTAAAAAAGTGACTGAAAATACCTCGAAGTCCCGGGTTCGAACCTCTGCTCAGTCAAAAAAAAAATCACAAGGTAGAGTTTGCCTTCAGGCCTTGCGAATCCAACCTCTGCCATGCGATTCTTTTTTTAAAATTTTTTGACTGAGCTGGATTCAAACCAGAACCCAAGACTTTTTAGACGAAGGGCAAAAATTATAGATTTCCAGTTTGATGGGCAAAAATTAAGTACCACCCGAAATAAGGGCATTCATGTGAATTGCCCATTTTAAAGTCGTGCGGGCCTAGTCCCAAAGTTGACAATATCACTAGTGGGATGGGCTGTTACATCCTAATTTCATGTTATTCCCTTCCAAAATCCAGATTCTTCCAAGAAAATCGCAAACATTCACCAAATTTTTAGATAATTTCAGACAATAACATGTATATCCTCGTGTATATCCATGTATACCATGTATGTACTTTATATTTGTCACAAACACCGCCTCCAATATAGTATATCATATATATTAGTGTATATATGACACATTTGTTTTTTACATATATGCAAAGATATACATGAGATACATTGATCCCAAAAATACAAAAATCAATATTAGTACTGCAAGCCACTGTTTCATAACTTTTTAGACGGTTAAAATTAGTATATCTTATCATTTTTAACTCTATATATGCACACACATGTACGTATGTGTACGTGCATGCATGTGATTACGAAGATAAATTGAAAAAGAAATGGACTAATGTATATTGTTTTCTTTTTCTTGCAGCTATAAGAAGGTGAATGTCTCTGAGAAATGAATGTATTTTTTTATTTTCTCATTTCTTATGTATTAGCAAATATACGATGAATGAATAATTAGAAAAATATTAGAAAAAAATAGAAGGAAAAGATAAAGAAGAGGTGGAGTACAAGCTTTACGTATATACGAACATGAAGGTGTATACTAAATTCAAGGATTTATTTTTATTGTGTACCAAAATTGAAGCATTGAAGATAGATGTTTCTTTCAGTCCTACTTTATGATAGAAAATGATAAGGGTGGCCAGTGGGTCGGGGCGGGTCCCGGCGGGATGGGGGAAGGGTCGGGACCGGGGCAGTGATAGGATTAGCGGGACAAGTAGATGTCCCGTCCCGTCCCACATCCCGCCGGAAAAGGGGACCGGTGTTGGGGGGACGGAGCGGGGTCGGTCGGTAGGGGGATTTTGACTTTTTTTAGACACGTAATTTTAAAAAAATAATATATATAAACACTTCAATAATTGAATAAGATAGTGTAATAAAAACATCCCAAGACAGTTTTTGTGCCTCTTATATTATTTCATAGAAATATAATTTTTTTGTAATACAATTTCAAAATTGCAACTTTGTGGTGTTGTTCAAAAGTTGCAAATCACATAGTAAAGTTGTAATTAAAAAAATTACATAGTTAACCATACTTTTTATAATTTCCCAGAATGTCTTGAGGATCTTCGGTTGGAATTGAAAGTTATTGGTTAAATTGTTCGATGTCGCTTCCTGTTCCCTCGGACAAGATTTCGTTGTAGTTGTAGTCTTCTTCTTCGTTGATCTCCGGTTGACCGCACCTTCTACGCTCCGCTCGAATCCAATATCTGAATAGAACTGCAATCTCCAATGTGTCTCCCACCAATGAATGTATGTGCTCTCCTATTTGAAATCTTCACGCAGAAAAAGCATTTTCAGACGATGTTGATGATGCTTGAATGTTCAACACATCTCGGGACATCTTTGCTAGTGTCGGAAATGTCTTCTCATTGTCCCTCCAGTATTTCAGCTAGTCTTCATGTCCTTCATCATTAACAATTAATTTGTATGGTACAACACCTTGCAAAATATAAACATCAAATTCGCTAACTTGTGAAGAAGTTGAACCACTAAACATTTTATTTCTAAGGCCTTGAATACTAGCAGCAGAAACCACATGTATTTTATAAGGTTGCAGCGAAGTAGTAGAAGATGGTACAAAAGTCGGTTGATTATTTGCATTTTGTTGTTGGTAATACGTATATACTTTTTCAATTATTGTTGTTGTTGATTATCAATTATTCCATAATAATCCCAAATTTCATGAATATTTTGTGCAATAAAAGTTTCAGTGTGCCTATTATCAATATATCTATATGCTAAAATATGTTTTTGCATAGACCAATTATGATTTATCCAATGACATGTTACAGTTAAATAATCATTAACATTAGTACTACGACCGATATCAGAAGTGAGAGCCACTTTGCCATTAAAATGATATGATGCATAACGTAAATATTGTTGATATTCATTTGCAAATTTATAAACGTCTCTTCTAACAGTTGATCTAGGAAAATCGTTAAAAGCAGGATTATACATTTCTCTATGTAATGAATAAACCAGGAGAGGAAGGAAATGCAAAAGGAAAATCCTCCACCGCAACTAATTTTGTCATATTTTCCCTATCTTTGTGTTTATCATATTTAGGACCAAAAATCCCCCCCCCCCCCGTCGTCGGGTTAATTTGACCCTGTACTTGATCGGGGACAATTTATGAACCTTGTCCCGACTCAGAGGGAATTGACACACCCGATTTTTTAGGATGGTATTGATTCCACCTAGACGTGTGCTCGCCTTGTACATGTCTCAATAAACTTTCTGTTCCACCTTGACCTTTTCCGATTTTAAATTTATAAATATTTTTACAAAATTTACATCTAACTACTTGATTCTCTTGGGCCCTATCAAAACAATCTCATGCATCTGATATTAATTTTCGTTGTGTGGGGCCTCGACTCATACTAGGGGGAATAGGAGGCGTTCCTGTTTTCAGTTTGAGGTTGAGACTCAGTCTGAGCTTGAGGTTGAGGTGCACTAGTGGTGTGTCATTTACATTATCGTCAAAATTAAAGTCTAGTTCAAATGCAGAATAAAAAAAATAATTTCATCTATATGAGTGAAATCAATAAAATCATCGGGACTAGGAATAAGATTACTAGAAGTACCCTTACCGTTGTTACCCCTACTAGAAGAAGCACACTTACCATTACCCTTAATCATACGTCCAAAGCGTTCCATTAGAATTATGCAAATAAATAATTAAAGTAAATGAAATTAAGTGAGATAATTAAAATTAAGTAATCATAATAATTTAAAGAAGAAATGAAGGTACCAAACGTCGACGTAACGTCGACGTGTAATCGAGGTTGAAAATTGATTCTTTGCTCGATGGATGATCCTCAAGCTAGTTGCCAACTTCACTCTCAATATTTGAACTTTGATATAAATGAGGAAAAAATATAATATTTAGTAGGCAATGTAGAATTGTAGAGAGATAAATTGAGATATTAGAGAGATGATAGGAAGATTTATGAGAACAATAAAGAGGAGAATGAGGTATTTATAGTTGAGAAATAGGGTTAAAGTGTAAATATGCTAACTTAGAGATTAAAAATAAAAATTAAGAGGGTAGGGGGGCAAAATGGCCGTTACAGTAGCCGTTGCACAACGACCAAAATCGAAATTTGGCTATTGTTGCAACAATTATTTTTGCAAAGGGGGAGGGGGGCTGGCGGGGCAGGACAAGGCGGGACGAGCCCAGGTCCCGTCCTGAGTCCGAACCCCGACACCAAAAAAAATTTCTTAAGGGGGACCGGGGCGGGTGCGACGGGTATCAGGCTGGGCCGGGTAGGGATCGGGCCGATCCGGCCCACTGGCCAGCCTTAGAAAATGACATCCCATCTCCATCCCTTCTTGTCTTGGGAATATCCTTCCCCTTTTACATTGTGCTCCATTATTCTATTTACCAAGTTAACTATTTAGGGTGTGTTTGGTATGAAGAAAAATATTTTCGTGAAAATTAATAATTTTCTTTCTAATTTTCTAATTGATTAGTAAGCAAAAAAATATCCAATAACATATGTATACAATCTAGGCAAATATTATAAGGTGAAGATGGGATGGTGCGGAGTTGGCTGGATGGGGCGGGGGAGAAAATAGTGTAAAAACTTATTTTTTCTATTTACACCAGGAAAATAATGAAAATTAGAAAATAAACAAGACATACCTTTACTTCCTAGTTCCTACTTGTTTTCTCCGAATTTAACTATTACTATGTTATTCCATTTTTCAAGATTTACTTGATCAATTTTAGAAGACAAATAAGTATGTGAAATCGAAAACAAAAGTACATAAAAGAGATATCAAACTATAGGAAAATTTAATAATATAAACAAAAATCACCTTTTAATATTGACACTTTAGTCAAACTACAATAAACGCAAAGATAAGAAAAAAAAAACACTTTTTATGAAAGTTATGTTTAAGGCAGTTGGTTTTTGGTCATCTTCAAAAGGCTCTTTAAGGTGAAACATTTTCCATTAAAAAGAAAAAAAGAATGGACAATTTTTGAATGTGATAATTAATACTCCATATATTAGTCATTTTCGTTGAAAAGAAAAAGTGGAAATAGGATATGTCAATTTCTGTTTTTAAATGGTTCAACGGGATGCCCACCACCACATTAATTTAGTCAAAAAAATAAGTTAAAAAAATTCAAACGTCAAGAATCTTGCTTTGTTGAAAGGAATTTCTTAATTATTATTGTTAATGTTTCCGTAAGAAATAATTTCTTGATTATTTTCATTAATTGAAAGGGTATATATATAATTTACATATTTTCATAATAGCAGAATCATATTCTTATTCTACTTGGATACAAAATATACAATTATGGTAATACAAATATTATGGTAAGTGTACAATACTAATTACACCACAACATTACCAAAGTATCTACACCATATACGGTTTACATGAAGAATCCGAGAGAAACAATATACATAATATACACATGTATATCGTGTGTATATTATGTATATTTAACACACACCCGCAGTCATAGCGGCCGGTCTTCGAACG
Source organism: Anisodus acutangulus (assembly GCA_029783415.1). NCBI lineage: Eukaryota > Viridiplantae > Streptophyta > Magnoliopsida > Solanales > Solanaceae > Anisodus > Anisodus acutangulus. The sequence goes on along the minus strand of CM056506.1, from coordinate 42,633,641 downwards.
CTGAAACTGTCCCTAAAATCTTCAAAAATGACTGAAGGAAGACCCTTTGTAAAGATGTCGGCAATTTGATATCTTGACGGGACATGGCAGACACGTACCTGACCACGAGCAACCATTTCGCGGACAAAGTGAATGTCCATCTCGATATGTTTAGTGTGATGGTGCTGAACCGGATTGCCAGAAAGGTAGATGGGACTAATATTATCGCAATAAACCAAGATTGCTTTCTGAATAGGTGAATGAAGTTCCAATAACAAATTACGTAACCAACATGATTCGGAGACCACATTAGCTACCCCTCGATACTCGGTCTCGACACTGGATCGGGACAATATCGATTGACGTTTTGCAGACCATGAGACCATATTACTACCAAGAAACATACAATAGCCAGACGTAGACCGTTTGGTGTCTGGACAACCACCCCAATCAACATCCGTATATGAGACAATTGTGGACGTCGAGGAAGGATATAAATGCAAACCATAGTCAAGTGTACCGTGAATATACCGAATGATGCATTTGAGTGCATTCATGTGCTCAATCCTGGGATCATGCATGAACAAACACACCTGCTGGACAACATATGTAATATCTGGCCTCGTAAATGTAAGTTACTGAAGGGCCCCTGCAAGACTGCGATAGCGGGTCGGATCCTCGTATGGTACGCCGGCCGCGGCACTAATCTTGGGCTTACTATCAACTGGAGTGGAAGTGGACTTACAGAATGACATCCCATCCTTCTCAATGATCTCAGATGCATACTTCCTTTGAGATAAGAACAATCCACCTGCATGACGAGTGACATCAATCCCCAAAAAATAGCTCAAGGGCCCCAAGTCATTCATAGCAAACTCAGAGCTGAGCATTGTCATTATAGACTGGTGTAAGGCATCGGAAGAGGCAGTCAAAATAATATCATACACATATAACAGAATACAGGCCAAGGACGAACCACGACAGTAGATGAACAAGGAACTATCCGACCTACTGTGAGTGAACCCAGTAGTCGAAACATAGTCTACAAACCACGTATACCAGGCCCGTAGAGACTGCTTAAGCCCATATAAGGACATCTTCAACAAACAGACATGATGAGAATGTTTGGGATCCCTGAATCCCAAAGGTTGATGCATATAGACTGTTTCCTTGAGATCAACATGTAGGAAAACATTCTTTACATCTAACTGATGAATAGGCCATGCTTTTGAAAGAGCCAAGCTAAGTACAATGCGAATGGTAGCTGGCTTGACAACTAGACTAAATATCTCACCACAATCTACCCCAACCTGTTGAGTCTTACCATCACCCACAAGTTGCGCCTTATGTCGAGAAAATGAACCATCTGAATTCTCCTTATGAGCAAAAATAACATAGACCTGATAATATTAATACCAGATGGACGGGGCACCAACTCCCACGTCTTATTATCAATAAGAACATTATATTAATTGGTCATAGCAATTTTCCAATTCGGGTCATTTAAGGCAAACATAGGATTACGAGGAAAGGGTGATTTATGGGCATTAGAATGTAAATTAAAATGTCTTTTTGATTTAAACACACCCCGTTGACTACGAGTGACCGGTCTATGACTCGAGGAAGAATTGGGCGGATTTTAGAAATTTGCTGGGCTCGGGACGGACTGGTCAGCAGGCAGTGGGCCTGCTAGCCCAACACGGTGAACATGGACTAGACTAGTTGCGGGAGTAGGCTAGATTGGACCTGAAACATGCCCAGTGATTATACTGGGTACTGCCGTCCGTGACGGGGCAGTGAGGCCAGTGGGCAGTGGGCAGTGGGCCCGCTGGAGTATTTTGGGTGCGGGAGACGTCCGAAAAATAGTGAATAATATACGGGGATATACTATCATCCAAAACATTATACGAACTAGGCCCGGGAGTATTAACTTTAGCATATGGAAATTGGGATTCATCAAAAATTACATGGCGATTAATGATGATTTTATTAGAGGATAAATCAAAGCATTTGTAACCACGATGATTAGACGGAAAACTCAAAAACACACACAGAGTAGACCGGGCCTGAAGTTTGTTAATTGTGGTGGACGGGAATAACGGATAACACAAACACCCAAAAACCCGAAGATGTGAATATGAAGGAATTTATTGTATAAAATTTGAAGGAGGGAAAAATATGTCAAACCTTTGGAAGGAATTATGTTAAGGAAATAGGTAGCCATTTGTAAAGCATGATGCCAAAAAGATGGGGGTACAAAAGCATGAATTAATAAAGTTCGGACAATGTTATTTATGGAACGAATTTTGTGTTCGGCTTTCCCATTTTGTGAAGACGTATGAGAACAAGAAAAATGAAAATTGATCCCATTATTAGCACAGAAATCCCGAAACACCCCATTGTCATATTCTTTGCCATTATCACACTGAATATTTTTTATTTCTCGTTCGAATTGGGTTCTAATGAATGCTCTAAATTTTAAGAAGACGGAAAAAACTTGAGATTTTTTCGCTATCGGAAACGTCCAAAAAAACTTAGAATAATCATCCAAAAATAGAATATAATACCGATGACCCAAAAAACTAAGAACATGAGAAGTCTATAAGTCGCTATGAATAATATCAAATGGCATTAAAGTATGAGAATTTGAGTCTACAAATGGCAACCTAACATTTTTTCCTAAAGAATAAGATTGACAATTTGGAGTACTGTTCGTACCCTTACATGAAATAAAATTATTTTTATCTAATGATGACAAAATAGATGATCCCGGATGACCAAGACGAGCATGCTATAAGGAAGGAGAAAGGGCTGCAAATGCGGATGGCAAGGCTTGACTCGATGGATCGGAATAAGGTGTGATAGGATAAAGATCTCCCCTACTATCACACCTCATGAAAGGACTCCCCGTCTTGAAATCCTTCACAGAGAAACCAAAAGGATCAAATTCAATAGAAACGGAATTGTCAGTAGTGAATTATGGACATCAACTAAGTTTTTAATCAATTTGGGGGCCTGTAGGGTGTTTTTCAAGATAAGAGTTGGATGAGAAGGAGATAAAATTTTATGACCATAACCACGAATTGGAATAGAATTACCATTACCAACAATTATGTCGCGAGGGTTGCTCAAATTGGAATAAGACGAGAGCGTACCTGAATCGGATGTCATATGGGTAGTGGCACCGGTGTCCATATACCAATTTGGGTGCGGAAGATTTAAACCAAACGTGTGCATTACGGCTTCCATGTCGGTAGACGTGGGTTCCGCGACGTGATGGGCCTGCGAGGGCCGAGGCCCAAGTACCCCTGCTTGCTACCTCGGCCCAGATGACGGGTTGTACGTGGACCAGGTCGAATTGGGCCTGGACCGCTGCTGGGCAGTCCACTGCCAGTTGGGCGAAAACTGACTGGGCCCAAACTGCGACTGTGGGGCCCACTGCCACTGCATAGGGGCCTATTATGGGGCTCAGAACTGCTGCTGCTGACCACCGCGAGGACCCCTACTGCTACCACCATTCTGCTGGCTACCGCCATTGTTGCCGTCGCGGTTCTTGCCATTATTTTTCTTATTTCCTCCTTTTTTTCCGCCACCGTTGTTGCGGTTTTGGCCCAAGTTGTTGGAACCGGGAGGATGGACAGTGGGTTCGATCATCATAACTACAAGACTAGTACTAGTAGCCGCCTTTTTAGTCATACCCGCTTGTTCGAGTGTAAGCATAGAAAGAATTTGATAAAATTGCGAAAGTGAATTTCTTGGACGAAGAAGCGTGCCAACACCACTATAGGCCTCAGAGAGGCCTGAACCTATTTGGAGGACCAAACGGTCATTTAAAACCGGCGCACCAACGTTGAGGAGTTGGTCCGCCAATTCCTTCACTCTTTTGCAGTAGGTCAAAACGTTTGGGAAATCTTTCATATTGATGTGGGAGAAATCCTGTTCAAGAGTAACATCTCTAGAATTCTGATTATCTTAGAATATACGTAATCTATCCCAAGTTTACTGCGCCGTAGCGTCAGGTTCGATAATCATTTGCAAAAGGTTGGTAGAAATTGTTGAATATATCCACTGAAGGACGGTAGCATCAAGTAGCATCAAGAGTCGTCCACAACTTAGGATCATCCTCGCGTTTTGGCACCTCCGTATCCTCAAGAGTCGCGGGGATTATGTGATGGATGACTTGATGCAAGCGTCCGTGAATTTTGAAAAATGTTCCGTGATGTAGACATATTGATAGAACAATATGTGATTGAGGGATTTGGAAGAAAGAATTTGAGAGCGGAAGAAGATGCAGAAACCGAGGATAAACTCTCGGATTTGCTGGCCGAAGAATAAGAATTTTGGGAGAGAAAAAAATTATTTGACCTAGACTTCTGATACCATGAATGAAATAATTTATTGATTATTTTCATTAATTGAAAGAGTATATATACAATTTACATATTTCCATAATAGGAGAATCTTATTCCTATTCTACTCCTAAAACCTTATTCTACTTGGATACAAAATATACAATTATGGTAATACAAATATTATTTTAAGTGTACAATACTAATTACACTACAACATTACCTAAACTAGGAGACTACAACATTACCTAAATATCTACACCATATACGGTTTACATGAAGAATCCGAGAGCAACAATATACATAATATACACATGTATATCGTGTGTATATTATGTATATTTAACAGTTGCATTTGGTGTTATGACATTTGTACCAACATATATCTTTGAGTATTGATATGTATATGTAAATATGTTGGGACAAATATTACGCAACATTCAGAATAATATTTTTAGAACAGTTTTGTCTTACTTCACGTTAAGCAGTAATAATTTATTTTACTGTGAGATAAAAATGACTTAGGCGTGGTGAATTGGAGCTGTGTAAAATGTGGGCGAAAGAGTCAAAGCTTGGGGAAGAAGTCGAGTAAGGAACAAGTTAAAGTTGTTGAGATTTCCACTCCTTAATCATCTACCACAAGCTGCCCATATTTTCTCAACTTCCACAACCGATCGATGAGCCTTTCAAGGGAACTCTATACTATAAATAGAGAGGCCACACAATGAATCGATATCCAGAATTAGATTGCAAAAATACCAAGAGAACTCTCGGGATTTCCTCTCAGAAATCTGGATTACAAGTGTTGCTTAAGTGCGTCGATAACATTTTGTCCAATATTACAATTGTTGTTTAGATTCTAGATTAGTTTTGTATGAATCGATTGTAACGAGAGGTTGTCTATGTCTACTTAGTTAGATTTTTCAGGCAGAAGTCATCTGCGACTTCAACTTTTAATTCTTTTTAGTTTTATCTTGTAAATCTGTAAAAGAAAGAAATTTGTATATTTGTATATAATACATATACAATACATTTGGTCATTGACCATCATAAATTATATAATATATATAACTTATGAAAATTTAAACCTTTTTGTTCTTTATTTTTCTATTGCATTTTACTCTTAAAGGTTTTCTGTTTTATCAAGTATTGTCACTGGCGTCGGACGACATTGTCATCGACATTCGGAAACTGTACGTGTAGTCGATTGAATTCTGTTCATCTTGTTTTTATTTGATCCGTAGCTCCCTTCAATTATTTTTTCCGAAAAATGTACACTTTACGTTAAATAAACTAATATAATGATCTCTATCATATTTTTATAAGAAAAAACAAATATAAACATAAGTATTGAATAAACTCACTTTATCAAAATTGATGGCTTTTGGTTTGTTTAGATCGACTTGATCATTTTTGTAATTTTAACCTCGAAGCGATTTTAATATTTTCCTGGAAAACAAAATTCAAACAATAAGTGTTTGTTCCTGTTATTTCAAGGTATGGACCAACTATTGGTAACCTTCCCATTTTAGATGGTTCAAACTATGCCTATTGGAAGATTTGCCTACGGTCTCATATCAAATCAATTGATGTTAGGGCATGAAGATCTATAACCAATGGGTATGTTGTTCCAATGTTGCCACTGGATGAGGAAGGTGACAATCTTGTAAAACCTGAATCTGAATGGATTGTGGAAGAAACTAATAATGCAAGCTTTAACGAGAAATCCTTAAATGCAATTTGTAGATGGATTGATCTTTACATGTTCAAACTCATACAAAAATATTCTACGGCTAAGGACGCGTGGGGTACTTTACAAACTCATTGTGAAGGTAGCTCAAGTGTTTGTCGGATGAAGCTTCGCATGCTCATGAGCAGATATGAACGTTTAATTGTCACGAACAAACCCGACGGGCAGCTACTAACCGCCCTAATGACGTCATTATACTAACATGTCACACATAATCCAACTAACACTTAATGAGTCTGAAATCTGGCAGCATAACGCTGCAATAACAACATATGCCAGGGTAGGCAAGCCGACAAGGCTGCCTTTACCCCCGAATGTACTTGCCTTCTGAGGAGTCACAACTAGCCAACACAATACAACAGGCACGCCGACAAGGCTGCCACTAGATAATGTCATATATACACGGGGACACCCCAACACAGAATACACTAGCATGATTGACCAAAACAGAGTTATAACCCTTACATAAGTACAACTCACAACTGTCTACAGACCTCTATAAGAAGGACAACGACAAATGACGGGACAGGGCCCCATCGTGCCCCTAAATACAAACATAAGTCTAAAAGAGGTTCGGTACCAAAATGACAAAGCTCTGGATCAAAGGAGTTTTCCAACCTGCTGAGTAGGAACCTAGGCCTGAGGTTCACCAAACTGAAAACATGTACATGCGGGCATGAAACGCAGCCCCCCGAGAAAAGGGGGTCAGTACGAAATAATGTACTGAGTATGTAAAACATGAAGCTGTAAAAGAGATCATAAGTAGCCAACAGAAAATATGAGATCAGGATCCAAATCCAACTGTGCCATAAACCATAAAAGTCAGCCGTGCCTTATAAAAATGAGAGTCAAGTCAAGAAAACATGAATGCCTGTCCATGTACATATATATACCTGTAACGTAACCCGGCCCACTAATGCGGGACTCGGTAGAATCATATCATAATCTGGCCCATGCTGGGACTCGGTGAAGTCAAATCATAACCCGGCCCATGCTGGGACTCGGTAAAGTCATATCTCATCTATGGATCCATCCTACGTAACCCAGCCCTCTAGTGAGGGACTCGGTGAAAAATGCAAGGTTGTGCACGAACGTAACCCGGCCCGGGACTCGGTGAGGTGAAGTAGTAACACTTAGCACGAGTAGATATCATGAGTAACCATATGCAAGTAAAAATTATTATTTGACTCTCAATAAAATCGTTATAATAATGTCATAATAAACTCTTTGCTGAAAAATCATAGGCACTTCTCATAACAATCATCTTTAGGAATTAAACTGTATAAGAATCAAGTACGTCCGCCGTACTTTCATTAAATCATGCCAAAAGAAAGAAGTAAGGGTTTCACATACCTCTTAGACGAACTAATCAACTCAATATTAGAGTACGTCTCGTTTTAGAACTTCAACCTTATTATCGAATTTATCTAAGTTCTGCGGGTCCTTGTACGCTCTATGAATGATTGTCTACATCATACGGATGATTTAAATCACAATCGAATCAACATACTAAAAACAGATTCAGTGGGACATTCTAGCAAACACCTTGAACGCGTAGAACCTATATTCCTTCTATATCGAAATCTATGTAAGTAGTGAAACATCCAACTCTCTTAATCGTCCTTCTTATACTACTACAATCTCCAAAACAATACCACAATTTCACATGCAATCCTAGTAACTCCCAATTACAACAGTCCTAACGATACCCAACCCAAATTCGCATTTTCGACAATCGTCTTTAGAACTAATAGCAAGAATCAAGTTCAGAACTTGTACAAACTTAGAGAATAAGGAAGATTACCTCTCTTAAATACAACGACGAGTATCGTTGGAAAATTGCTTGCTCGAATCAGCTTCCGACCAACAGAAACAGAACCCAAAATCAATTCGCGCCCGAATCATTTCGTACTCAAGGTTCTTGTAAAGCTTCTGAGTTTCTAGGCTTGTTCTTGGCTTCGATTCTACTGGAATCAAAGCCCAGAACACCTTGAATTTCTCCTTCGCTTGGTTATATGAAAGCTCACGGAAATCCCCAATTTTTGGTCAAAAATTTCAGAAAACCCATCAATTGAGCTTACTCCTGTTGCTAGAAATGAATTTGATGGAGGAATTTGGTATAGATGAAGAGAGCACACTGAAGGATCGATGTTGAAGAGATGGAGTTGAAGAAATGGATAAAATGGAGAAAGAAGGCCTTATGGGCTGATATCGGTCGATCGGTTTGGGGCTTAGTCACACCCAAATCGTTTATAAAATCACACGTATCAATTCCCACTATATATTGTCCCCTCCCTAATTAATTAATCCCACAATTAATTAATTATACACACAATTAAATTTCGGTCTCCAATTATTTAAATCCCGACGATTACTAAAATCCTCTTATTAATATGCACAAGTACAACGAAAATTTTCCCGAGTCCGGGTCTACTCACCTACATTACGTGTTCAACCGTTACCCAAAATACGGGACGTTACATCCTCTCCCCCTTAGAAACATTTGTCCTCGAATGTCGGTACGACATATCTAACCTTTGACACCATACCAAAAAGAGTAGAACACAAAAATTTGTCATTCCAATTCATCAAAAACAGAAGATAAAACACTCATAGATTAATTCAGACTATCTTTTAAACTGTGAGGAGATACATATCAATTTATAGCTACTTCTAAAGAAATAGACTCAAGTTTCATATGCAAACCAAAATAAACACATGGTGACTACGTTCTTTAAATTCAAACAATAGGTAAAGGAGGTAGAATGTTTTAATATCTAATTTTAGAGTCCTATATGCAACATAGTTATTTAAAACAGTTCACACATCAATGCAATTAGTCATGCCTCAACTTTTTTATCATCCCATAGACAAATCTGATCCTGCTAGTGTCTAAACTAGTTCAGTTGATCATTTTTGTGTACTGGTTTTGGGCTAGAGTGCAGCAAACACATCTGTTTATTTCCACTCTATCCCTGCCCAGAATTTTCAGCAATAACTGCTTCAAAATAAGGGCAACAACATGTGTTTATGCAGGGCACAATTCCTACCAAAATGTAGCAGTGATTACAGTAGTAAATAACAGCAAAATAATATCTAACAACAGCCAAACAACAGCAGAAAGTGAGCTCAAATAACAGTCAAAACATCAGCCAGAACAACAGCTAAATAACAGCAAAACAACATCTAACAGCAACCAAACAACAACAGAAAGTGAGCTCAAATAACAGTCCAAACATCAGCCTGAACAACAGCTAAATAACAGCCAAACATCAGCAACAAGTGACTTTAAACAACAACCAAACAGCAGCTAAACATAGTAGCTAACTGCATTAGAAATTAACAAGTATATACATCAACCAGCTCAATATAACAGTGTCATTAAACTATGCAGCACCTAATGGAGAACATGCATCAGTAATCAGAAATTGGAATCACAGACAGCAAGAAACCAACCTCCCCTCACCAGTAGTAACCAGTCCCCTTTTGAAACAACAACCGCAGCCTTAAAGCATAACCAAACAGTCCTAACAACAACTATAAATGAGGCAGAAATGCAGCAATGACTTGCACTAAGTACAGTAGACCATCAACCTTTCAGCATAGCAGAATAGTCCTATATGGCTATATGTGTAGCAAAAATAACAACCACACATAACCACAAGTTACCTCAAAGACACAACAGCCCTTCCCAATTTTCAGCAGTCCAGGGCATCAAGACAACAGGTAGTAGCAACCAATAAACAAGCAGCAACTATAACTCAGAATCCAGTATTTTAAGAGCCATATAAATCTTAACAAAGAATATAGATAACTAGGAGAGCACAATATGCTTGAAAATAGGATATTTGAGACTGAAAAAGGGCAGCCACATTTTTCACAACTGAGGCAATAATATATGTCTAAAGTGTAGCAGGGACAACAATAGCAGTTACCAAGAACAACAGCTAACCAGCAGTAATAGGTGAGGTCATGTTTTATTTTAAACAGGGTCCCAAACTGTCATATTATAACTATTTCCAACATAAACAACACAATTAACAGACATCAAATACTTGTTGAATTAATCTTGCTTCAATATCTGCACCTAACCTATGATCACACCATATCCAGGGCCACAACAAATACCTTAAGAGGCTGCTTACCAACAGTTTACATAAGCAAAATTACAGGGTCCAGAAGAATTTTCTGAATCACCCTTTTTTTTAAAACTAGCATGCTGAAATTAGCCTAGGTTTATCATTTTAACTTGTTAGGAACACATGTCAACTAGCATAGTGGTCCTAAAATTCCTAACTTATACATGCTTTAGCCAGGTCACCAAGACAGCATCTGAACCTGGAATCATGTCATCAGTTCATATGGTTCTCAACGTAACACAAAACATTCTTCAAAGCTCAGACCACATAAAGTCCAAGTTAAAAGAACATAGACACAACAGATACATACCTAAGAAAATAAATCATGAACTAAACTTTCCTTTGGACATATCACAACCTCTTGGATTAGTGTTAAGCTCATAAAGTCCAACAATAGACTAAAATAAGTCCTTTGGTTAAAAAAATCCAGTTTATATCACAGTATGCATCCATAGATTCATATCAAGTCGGAATTATCTTTAACAACATTAATTACTCCAAGATCAATCCAAACAAGGTTATTATTGCTTACTTATGCATACAAATAGTTTAAAAGTCATTTCATGATTCAACTAAAATTACACCAGACTATACAACAACCTTATCAATCAACATGCAAAATCCACATATTCATTTTGATTAATCCAAACATATAACCATTTATTTAGGTATGCTTAGTCATATCTTCTAACATACCCCCAAATCAGTAAAGCAGGATCAGAATTTAGGTAATATTCATAATTCACAATCATCACATAGGCTACCCTTTATCAATTCCCATCATAAATAACATCATATAACCTCAACCATATCAACCCACTTAACTCATTCTCTTCTAGTTTTAAATTATCATATCAAACGATATAAGACAAGTTTTGTTAAAAAGGACAACTAATCTTGTTCTTAATTAGTGGCGCTTGTTTTAGGTAGATAATATGACCAAACGACTTACAGATAGCCAAACGAGTTTCCAAAATAATATATTGGTCATCACATTAATTTAAATAACCCATACATGCTAAACCCAACTTCAATCCAACTTGCCAATCCATTAAATCAAATCTAGGCGTTTCATATATCATTAATATCTTTAAATTAGCAATATTAAGCATTAAATTAACTAGGTAGCCCATACACGACTAGACAAATCTAAAATTAACTTGTTTCGTTCTATTTCAATTGTATAGATTATTGTAAATCAGCATGGAACATTTACGCTCTTTTGTTGACATCTACTACTACTTTTAATTTGGTAACAATGCCCCTTCTTCTTCCTATATAAAGCTGATGGTGACCAGTACAATCCCAACGTCTTAAAGGGACAGAACAAGAATCTCTCTGCTTACTGTTTCTAAGTTTGGTATTACCTAAAGCTACAATCTTGTAGGTACCATCAAGAAGTGGATTGGGAAACATAAAATTCAAGGTACCCCCCCCCCCCTTTTGTATTTCACATCTTGGAAAATGGACAATGTCAATCAAAACTTAAAGGAATCTATAACTATACCAAATTAGATATTCAATCTCGAGTGGTAACAGGTAAACCAATTATCCGGACATGAGTAGGCATAAACAAGTATATATAGACAGACCAAACATATGTGGATTGCCTATCCATGCCATGCTAACCTCATCACTACTCACTTAATAACTTTACCAAATCGGCAGAAGCAAGGGAATGCACATAGTTGAGGAACTACTCAGATATTCATTTCATTTTTTTTCAACATGTGATTTAGATACCTATCAAAACTCAAATGATCTTATATTATCTACCAAATTTACATAAAAGGAGAAGGGGGTAGACATACTGCAGTAGCAGATACGGGAATAGGTGGACTTAACAATTTGATTTAGTCAACACATAGATACAAAACATGGGCATATACAATCAAACCAAACTGGATGCAGAGTTATGCACATGAGGAAGGGACAAGGTTATTTTAAATAGTTATGTTCAGATGAGTATTAGACCACCTAAGACTATTGGGACATGCCAAGGATAGATATGACCCTTTAACAAGCAAAACATACACCAAATAGGCTCCTAAACTATCCTTCAGATCACGACAACACTTAAACAAGACACACATCCATTTCAAAGTCATTAGGTTATCCTATCATAATTATAACAATATTCTTATGTTAAATCTTAGTTCCCTTATTATAGGCAGATAAATAAATAAATAAAAACATTAAGCCCTTCAATCATTTCCATACCAAATATGACCTTTACAACCAACATAGTCATTATATAAGCATAATTTTTAACTTCAACAACTGGTGTTTAATTAACATAACCTGTGTAGTTGAGTCATGGATTAATCGAACATAATGTCTAAGAGGTTTAATATACTTCTCAAGCCACTATAGCAACATACCAAAATAATTTGTTCAGTTAACCAGGGGAACAAACCTCATGTTCATGTATTAAGCATACTAAATTAGTACATGTGCTAATGATGGTTTGACCTAACATACTATGGACACCACAGGACTTAAACAATCCAAGAGGGGTTACAATGGACTAAAACTAGTATACCAATTACTTCAAAGTCATTTAAACGGATCATACAAGGTCAAATAACCCTTAAACTTAACAAGACAACCACTTAACACACAAATAATCATCACACAATACTCTAACAGTGTTTTCATCAACTGAACATGCTAGACATTAATAGAGTAGTCACAAATAGCCACAATATTCACATATATTACATAATGTTTGGCATAATATATTCACGGTTTAATAGTTAACTAAATAAGTAAACTGTTTATTGCAGCAGCAAGTCATTCCTGGAATTATGTAAATACTCAATTTTCCACTCCCTTAAGCAACTATTGACAACATGTTTAGCATACGAATCTATTCCCTATTTAAGAGATAAAACGCAGGCTTGGGTTATTGGAACATTTTGCATTCTACATTATGATACGCAAAGACAATTACGGGGGAAATTTTAATCAAACATAAAAGATATCTAGGCAAGTCTAATTAACTGTTTAGAGATAGTCCCACTGAGAAAAATTGGCAAAGATAGGTCCTAACACAAGTGATTTATACTCAACCCACATACTGTACATGGACATTAACAGACCACCGTATTTCGAAAGAAGTATGACCAAGACAGAATACATTTATACATAACATGGATAGCATAACTCATAAGAAAAGCTGGAACACGTCAACTTAAACAGGGTAATATTACAACATGTAGAGGCCCGTCTACTCCTACGCCCCATCCACAAGTAGGACAACCCGTTAACGACTATCAACTACCTGCTGAACTAATTTCAAGGACTTATCCAGACAACTTGCTCCAGAGACAACAAACCTTATATGTACAACAGTAGCAATTCCAGTTTTTTTGGCATATCTCATATCCCTTTTCATATAAACATAAGCATACCAAGGAGTTATCACAACTAATAGACTTCACATATACCATGTACTTTAACCCAGATCAAACATAAAATATTTTACTCAAGAAGGCCTTGTATATCTAAGGTCTCAACGATTATCTAATATTCTAGGAGTCTCAAATATTCCATGTCCCAAGCTTACATTATTTCTTCTCGTATACGAGTAAGATAGTTTCTCATAACCTCGAATTAGTATTGCCCTTCTGGCGGCTGTCACTTTCTTTGGAGGCATAGCAGTAACACATTAATACGTCAGAGAGGGAATAACCTAATAACATAGCTCTATCGCACGATCTTAGAGTAAAAAGAATAGAAACTAATCCTAAATGTCCGGTAGACACCTGTGTATAAGTATGGTGCACAACATACCCATACGCAAGACTCTACTACACACGGTCTGTAGACATTTCGAGAACTAACTGCTCTGATACCACTTTTGTCACGACCCGACCCGATGGGCCGCGACTAACCGCCCTAATGACGTCATTATACTAACCTATCACACATAATCTAACTAACACTTAATGAGTCTGAAATCCGGCAGTATAATGCTACAATAACAACATATGCCAGGGTAGGCAAGCCGACAAGGCTGCCTTTACCCCCGAATGTACCTTCCTCCTGAGGAGTCACAACTAGCCAACACAATATAACAGGCAAGCCGACAAGACTACCACTAGATAATGTCATATATACAGGGGGACACCCCAACACAGAGTACAATAGCATGATTGACCAAAATAGAGTTATAATCCTTACATAAGTACAACCCACAACTGTCTACAGACCTCTATAAGAAGGACAACGATAAATGACGGGATAGGGCCCCGTCGTGCCCCTAAATACAAACATAAGTCTAAAAGAGGTTCGGTACCAAAATGACAAAGCTCTGGATCAAAGGAGCTTCCCAACCTGCTGAATAGGAACCTAGGCCTGAGGTTCACCAAACTGAAAACATGTACCTGCGGGCATGAAACGCAGGCCCCCCGAGGAAAGGGGGTCAGTATGAAATAATGTACTGAGTATGTAAAACATGAAGCTGTAAAAGAGATCATAAGTAGCTAATAGAAAACAAGAGATCAGTATAAAAATCAGGATCCAAATCCAATTGTGCCATAAACCATAAAAGTCAGATGTGCCTTATAAAAATGAGAGTCAAGTCAAGAAAACATGAATTCCTGTCCATGTACATATATATACCTATAACGTAACCCGGCCCACTAATGCGGGACTCGGTGGAATCATATCATAACCCGGCCCATGCTGGAACTCGGTGAAGTCATATCATAACCCGGCCTATGCTGGGACTCGATAAATTCATATCTTATCTATGGATCCATCCTACGTAACCCGGCCCTCTAGTGAGGGACTCGGTGAAAAATGCAAGCCTGTGCACGAACATAACCCGGCCCGGGACTCGGTGAGGTGAAGTAATAACACTTAGCACGAGTAGATATCATGAGTAACCATATGCAAGTAAAAATTATTATTTGACTCTCAATAAAATCATTATAATAATGTCATAATAAACTCTTTGCTGAAAAATCATAGGCACTTCTCATAACAATCCTCTTTAGGAATTAAACTGTATAAGAATCAAGTACGTCCGCCGTACTTTCATTAAATCATGCCAAAAGAAAGAAGTAAGGGTTTCACATACCTCTTAGACGAACTAATCAACTCAATATTAGAGTACGTCTCGTTTTAGAACTTCAACCTTATTATCGAATTTATCTAAGTTCTGCGGGTCCTTGTACGCTCTATGAATGATTGTCTACATCATACGGATGATTTAAATCACAATCGAATCAACATACTAAAAACAGATTCAGTGGGACATTCTAGCAAACACCTTGAACGCGTAGAACCTATATTCCTTCTATATCGAAATCTATGTAAGTAGTGAAACATCCAACTCTCTTAATCGTCCTTCTTATACTACTACAATCTCCAAAACAATACCACAATTTCACATGCAATCCTAGTAACTCCCAATTACAACAGTCCTAACGATACCCAACCCAAATTCGCATTTTCGACAATCGTCTTTAGAACTAATAGCAAGAATCAAGTCCAGAACTTGTACAAACTTAGAGAATAAGGAAGATTACCTCTCTTAAATACAACGACGAGTATCGTTGGAAAATTGCTTGCTCGAATCAGCTTCCGACCAACAGAAACAGAACCCAAAATCAATTCGCGCCCGAATCCTTTCGTACTCAAGGTTCTTGTAAAGCTTCTGAGTTTCTAGGCTTGTTCTTAGCTTCGATTCTATTGGAATCAAAGCCCAGAACACCTTGAATTTCTCCTTCGCTTGGTTATATGAAATCTCATGGAAATCCCCAATTTTTGGTCGAAAATTTCAGAAAACCCATCAACTGAGCTTACTCCTGTTGCTAGAAATGAATTTGATGGAGGAATTTGGTAGAGATGAAGAGAGCACACTTAAGGTCGATGGTTGAAGAGATGGAGTTGAAGAAATGGATAAAATGGAGAAAGAAGGCCTTATGGGCTGATATCGGTCGATTGGTTTGGGGCTTATTCACCCCCAAATCGTTTATAAAATCACACGTATCAATTCCCACTATATATTGTCCCCTCCCTAATTAATTAATCCCACAATTAATTAATTATACACAATTAAATTTCCGGTCTCCAATTATTTAAATCCCGACGATTACTAAAATCCTCTTATTAATATACACAAGTACAGCGAAAATTTTCCCGAGTCCGGGTCTACTCACCTACATTACGTGTTCAACCGTTACCCGTAAATACAGGACGTTACATTAATAATGGAAGAAACAAAAGACATTAAATCCTTTTTTGAAAAATTGATTGACATCTCAAATGAATGTCAAGTGCTTAGAGCTCCTTTAACCAACACTCAACTTGTGGAAAAGGCTTTTCATTCTCTTCCTGAAAAGCTTAATATATAGATTTGTGTGATTGAAGAAGCTCACAATCTTGCTACAATGGACCTTCATATCTTAATGAGCATTCTCAAAACATATGAGATGAACATTGAGAATCAAAGGGAATTGTATAAGAGCAAGAATGTAGCACTTCAAGTCCAATCCTCAAAGAGTCAAATCGAAGAAGAGGATGAGAACCTTGAAGAAGTTGGTGACGATGCAAATGTTGCCCTACTCACCCGAAAATTCAATTCGATTGTCAGGAAGTTCAACAATGATAAAAATAATTCTAAAACCAAAGAGCACCAAAATCAAGCCTTCAATAAAAAGTCCACTAGATTTCCTTCAAATGTACAAAAAGGAAACCAACTGAGAAAAACCAACTCGAATTGTACCAAATTTGATTCCAAACAGCTTGAGTCTGTGCAATGTCATGCATGCTCGGGTTGGGGTCATTATACTAACGAATGTGCAAATACGTTTAGAAAATTTGGTAATAGTCTATGGATTTCTCTTAGCGACGACGAAGGAGAAGAGAAATGAGATCAAGAAGTCAAATCACAAGCAATGATGGCTACTGTTTTCGAACAGTCTCTACCGAAAAATGATGATGTCATCGACAATATTGTCTCAAATGTCACAACATTTGCCTCAACATCAGCAACAATATCTACATCCCCAGCGAAATCTGAGAGGTACGGATTCTTTAACTATTCTGATATTAATTACTTTAGTGGTTTTATTTCTATTAGTGAGACTGATTGTGTGGATCAAGTTGATTCCAAAGATGATATGATTAACGAATTACAAAATATTTGTAAAGCCTTAATCATAGAATCCAAGCAACTTGGCACGAAGATAAAATCTTTAACTCATGAGAATGTAGATTTAAAAGACACAATAACCCGACTAGATGGTGCACTTATTAAAAAGGATATTCAATTTGGTAAGATCAGTGCAAAATTGGATTTAGCCGAAGCTACCTTTCATAAGCTCAACACGGAGACTTCAAAATTGAATGAGATTCTTAACTTTAGTAAACCCTCACATGCAGGATTTGGGTACAAAAACACTCTTAAAACTGGTTGCTCTAAATTCTTTGATAATAATATGAAAATATATTTTGTAAAAGAAAATGGGATGCATAAGAGTTTCTCATATATGTCAAAGAATAATCTGAAGTTTGTGTGCAATTATTGTAACTCACCAGGATACTTAAAGCCATACTATTACAATCTTCAACATTCTGAGAGCAAAATGTTGCCTAAAATGTTGTCCAACATTTCAGATAACATTCAAAGCAACATTTCTGAGTGAAAAAATTAAAATTGTTTTAAGAGAGTTTAGGTTCCTAAAATGGACTTAACTTGTAATGTCTGTATAACTGCATTAAGACCTGGTTTTCCAGCCTTAAGGAATGTCTTACACGTTGGGGGCTTAATGGCTAATTTTCTTAGTATCAGCCAACTGTGTGATGACGATCTTGAGGTAAAATTCAATAAACGTGCTTGTGTGGTTATGAATGAAGCCAATGTATATGTCATGACAAGTACTAAAACAGGTGACAATTGTTATCTTGTTGTAAGATAAGAAACATGCAATAATGCGAAGGTCGATGACACAACACTATGGCATCAAAAGTTGGGGTATGTCAACTACCGCAATTAGAGAAATTAGTCTTATATGAAGCGGTTAAAGGCTTAGCCAAACTTAGCCATAAAGGTAAAACTGTATGTGAAGATTATCTGAAAGTGGAAAATGCGTAGACTGGTGAAGAATCAGATGTTGCCCCAAATGTTTCCACACCATGAAGCAACATCTAAAACTGAAATAGAGACCACAGAAGCCATGGATGAGGAGTCAAATGTTAAATTACTAGATCAAGTTCGAAGGGACCCCTCATCAAGGATTAGGAAGAATCATCCAACGGACCAGGTGATAGGGGGAGTTTTTGAAGGAATTAAAACAAGAGGGAAATAACCACTCAACTACAGAGAAATGGTAAGGTATGTGTGTATGTCAACCATATACCAAAAGGTTAGTCTTTCTTTGTTGTATATCTACATTAGAACCAAAGAATGTTGTAGAAGCACTTAAAGATAATTTTTGGATTAAATGCAATAAGAACTTGAACAATTCTCTCGAAATAAAGTCTGGGACTTAGTTCCACGTCAAAATAATACAAATATAATTGGAACTAAGTGGATTTTTTTAAAAAAAAATAGATGAATCGGGAACAATTGTTAGAAACAAAGCTCGTCTAGTTGCACAATGCTATACGCAGGTTGAAGGAATTGATTTTGACGAAACCTTCGCACCTGTATCCAGAATTGAGTCAATTAGGCTTTTACTTGCCATTGCTTGTTTTCTGAAAATTACTTTATACCAAATGGATGTAAAAGGTGCCTTCTTAAATGGTTATTTAGACAAGGAGGTACATGTTGAACAACGAAAAGGATTTGAAGATCCTTACCATCCACATTATGTGTACAAGCTCAAAAAGGCTTTGTATGGGTTGAAACAAGCCCTTCATGCATGGTATGATCGTTTAACTAACTTTCTTCTTGAATTTGGTTTTAATCGTGGTGAAGCTGATCGTACTTTATTTATTAAATGACACGGTATAGATATTATAATTGCTCAAATCTATGTGGATGACATAGTCTTTGGGTCGACCTCAAAGTCGTACCTAAATTCATTTGTTGAAGCTATGTCATCAACATTTGAAATAAGCATGATTGGGGAACTAACTTTTTTCTTAGGCTTGCAGATAAAGTAAAGTGATGATGGAAATTTCATCTCACAGAGTAAATATGCTAAGAATCTAGTTAAGAGATTTGGTTTGGAAAATGCTAAACAAATGAAGATGTCAATTGGTTCATCGCAGAAGATATGTAAGGATAAGGTTGGTGAAAATGTCGACTCAACATTATATCGATAAATGATAGATAGCCCTATTTATCTTACTACTAGTCGCCCAGATATTATATTTAGTGTTTGTGTTTGTGCACGTTTTCAAGCCTATCCCAAAATGTCCCACTTAGATGCCGTGAAACGTATTATTAGATATGTTGCTGGCACATATGAGTTGAGAATTTGGTATTCCAAAGACACTAATCCTAACTTAATAGGATTTAGTGACTGGGATGGGCTGAAGATGTGGATGATAGAAAAAGTACAAGTGGATGATGTTTTTATCTTGACAATAATCTTGTTTCATGGTATAGTCGTAAACAAAACGGTGTCTCACTTTCAACTGCTGAATCAGAATATGTAGCAGCTGGAAATTGTTGCTCTCAATTAATATGGCTAACACACATGTTAGATGACTATGGATTTTCTAGCAACATTTTGATTTTGTACTGTGATAATTTAAGTGCAATAAATATTTCCAAAAATACAGTTCAACACTTACATACAAAATATATTGATATTAGACATCACTTTTTAAGAGATTTAGTTGAAAAACAGCTAGTTAAAATTGAACATGTTGACAATCTTCATCAACTAGCTGATATTTTTACAAAAAAGCTTTGGACCATGAGAGATTTTCTAGTTTGAAGAAATCTCTTGGTCTTTGTAATCTCTAAAAAAACATGTTGGTGAATATCGGCTGAAACGTTGTCTAACATTACGGGTGACATTTATCTATGTAATATCACTGACTGATTATTGTTGTTGTATAACTTTTGATCATACAAGCATGATCCTTAAATAAGAATGTAATTCCAACGTGATACCGTTCTCTGAGATGATATATAAATACATGTATATCATAAAAAGGGAGTATCAAAATAAGGCAAAGCCTTTACAAATATTTGGCAACTGTGAAAAATGGGCAAAGCTCTTGAAAAGATACTGTTTCTATTCTATAGGAGTATCGAGTGCTTCAAAAGAATTTTTGAGAATACTAAATAAGTATTCTTATTTTTTACACGAAAAAACTCTTTTGTGTGTGTTTTATTATTAGATCAAGGACACGATGGGAAAATGTTACATTGGTCCAGTGGTCAAACTCATAAAATACATATAAAATGTGTCTTGATTTGTTGCCAAAATGAAAAGTTCTTGTGGGATTAAAATACTTGTGTCGTCCAAAATGTTGCCAACATTATTGTTGACATTTTCAGAATATGATATGTGTTGGGATGGTGTTCTTATCTGATCTTTGAAATATCAGATCTTACTCCCTATTATATGTCGTGTTTACAGGAATTTGAAAAGTTAAAGTGATAAGATTAATTTTTATTCCTACCGTGATGTTTATTTGTTTTATCCTAATATTTTAGGTGTAAGTTATTTTGTAAGATTGAAACACATAAAACTAAGAGATTTTTGTTGCTAAGAAAGGTTTGCCATGTATATAAATATTCCTCTCATTTGCTATTATTCTATCATTTCCAATTTTCCCATAAAAATAAAAATAAAAAGGGGGGAAAATCACATCGGGTATACATTCTCTTACCCGATGGACTCACCAAATCAAACTCCAATCTCAATCAAGAACCCTAACTTCTCAAAATTCTCTCCTAAATTCGCACCAATGGATATCTCTCCAATGTCAATACCAATGTCAGCCAACACTCCGACCAATACCCCAATTAGTACAAGCCCTCCTATGAACATTGAATCGTCTGAGCAAAATGAATCGCAACAACCCTACCAGTTATATTCTTCACCATCCACAAAGGACTTGTCCAAAGCTATAGTATTTAAAGGTTTAGGAACCTTTAGACATTAGCTACCCAGGTGATGACAACAATCCAATAGATGTTGATGAAACATCTGATATTTCAGCATTGGGTAAAAGACCAAGATCTTCTACCTTCCCTACTCGTCGATCGAGTAGAATGTTTGAGAGAACAGTATGTGAAGAACCGAGCACCAAAAGGTCCAGATTTGATACATTTATACATGTTTGCTCGAGTAGTGATAGTGACGACATGGACTTTGTGCTCTCAACTGAAGAGAATGAAGAAGAACCAATTGCTTCTGTACCGCAAAATGTGTCTCAAGAAAATGATGAAGTTTCTGATAAAACTCCATTGAAGCAATTCTTTCCAAATGGAATTCCCAGATATGCCAAATCGAGTGCTGCTCCGAATGTTGCCACTGATGCCACAACATCCCAGGTAGCATTTCAGCCAACATCATAAGAGACACACACTTCAACATCCTCCAGCAAAACCGAATCTGATTTAGACCTTGAGGTATCTATCTACTCAAACAAATTCTATTCTAAAACTAATTCTGATAATTGAGACTGGTACAAGAATAGAGTTATTAGGTCTGAAAAAGTATTAGACATTGCCTCATGTTCAGAATATGATTTGGTAGAGTTCTTAAAAGAATGACAACTCCTAGGATATGTTACTGAGAAAGGACTGTATGTTGATAAAATAGTCAAGTTGTTTTATGCTAATTTGAGTTCTGCTATAGAGGATACCTCCTCAAAAAAATTTGGGAAGGTATATCTCTATAACAGAGTATATTTCTTCACACCTGTTGTTATAAACCAATGTATGAGATTAAATGCTGAGGAGAATGTTATAGAAGCATACCCTGCAGTGGACAATAGAGATGAAGTAATTGAGTACCTCACATGAGGTAAAATGCATAAGTGGATCTCTAGATGTCCAACCTCTAAATTAACATCCATGTTTGCCACCCTTCACAAAATTGCTATACACAATTGTCTTCCTTCAATGAATGAGTCAATTGAACTACAGAACAAGCCACCATGCTGTATAAAATTGGGAAAGGTTTGAGAGTTGATCTGGGCAAAAAGATCTTCCATCAAGTTGCCGACTTGGCACAAAAAGAATCAACCTCAATCTTCCTTATCCCTCTATGATATATAAAGTTTTAACTACCCAAGGTCTTAAGCCTAAGAGAGATGACACATTAGGGAAGGCTCCTAAACTGTACACAGTAAACAAAGTAGTTTTGAAGAGTAGAGACAGAATCATCGATCTACCCTGGAAAATGGAAGGAAATAGTGTAGATGTTGACAGGAATGTCACCAACATTCTTGACAACACTGGTCCAAGACAATCTCCACTGTCTACTGAATGGCTTGTGAGTCAAATTTCAAAGATCAACCAACAAATCTCTGAGGTTGATACTATGAGGATTGCCTGATTCAAGCCAGAGACCATTTCATGCTGCTGCTTTCTTCACAAACAGGGGGAGAAAATTATGCTACTGAAGTCGATGGAAGTAGAGAAAGTGTTGATGCAGGGGGAGCCGAGGAAAAAGGCTAGAGGTTGTTGTTCTGTGCATAGAAGCAGTTATGCAGGAGTAGAAAGTTGTTGCTGCTGTATGATGAGTTAGGAGGAGTTGTTGCTACTGGTTAATACTATATGAGGGTCGTGAATGTTGCTCAATCTAAGCAGTTAACTGTTCGACATAATGAATATTGATTTGTGTGGACAATGGAATATTTCTTTTTATGGTCTGTATATAAATCTATATAAGTGGATGATAGGTATATATGTGCTAACATCTTTCTTCTTTTCTAATCATATGAATTGGTACATGCATGATTACTTGAAAGCCATCGCAGGTTAAGGGGGAGCATATCATTGATATTATTGATCACAAATGTCGAACAATAATTGTCTCAATATCCTAAGTCAGTTTAGGTTTGTAATGAGTTTTGTGAAGAAAGGCAAAAAGGGGGAGATTTTTAATGTTGCATTTGGTGTTGTGACATTCGTACCAACATATATCTTCGAGTATTGATATGTATATGTAAATATGTTGGGACAAATGTTACGCAACATTCGGACTAACATTTTTAGAACAGTTTTACCTTACTTTACGTTAAGCAGTAATATTTTATTTTATTGTGATGTAAAAATGACTTAGGCGTGGTGAATTGGAGCTGTGTAAAATGTGGGAGAAAGAGTCAAAGTTTTGGGAAGAAGTCGAGTAAGGAACAAGTCAAAGTTGTTGAGATTTTCACTCTTTAATCATCTACCACAAGCTGCCTATCTTTTCCTCAACTTCCACAACCGATCGATGAACCTTTCAAGATGACTCTCTGCTATATATAGAGAGGCCACAATAATGTATCGGTAGCAAAGATAACCGAATAGATGCATTTTAATGCATATACCCAGAAGCTGGGTGGAACAGATGCATGAAAAAGTAAGGACGAACCATATTGTTAATGGTGCATAGAATTCGTTCGGCTTTACCATTTTGAGTGGAAGTATGGGGGAAGGAAACACGAAAGTCCATGTCATTAGCCGTACAGAATTTATGAAAGAGAGAATTGTTAAATTCACAACCATTGTCACATTGAAATATTTTAATTTCTTTTTCAAATTGTGTTTTAACATACACAAGAAAGTTAAGAAACTTGGAGTAGACCTGGGATTTAAAGTGGAGCGGATAGACCCATAGAAAGTGAGAGAAATCATCGAAGAATATTAAATAGTACTTATGACCCAATTTGCTAGTAATAGAAGAGGTCCATAAATCAGCATGAATAATATCAAAGGGAGAAAAAGTAATACTCAAAGATGACGTAAATGGAAGTCTAACATGCTTTCCTAGATGACAAGAATAGTAGTTTTTGGCAAGGTTCCCTTTAATACATTTAATTAAATTAAGGTTTATAAGAAAATAAAAAATATAAGCTCCGGGATGTCCAAGTCTACTATGCCACGTTGAGGAGGAGATGTCAGCTAGAGATGTGGGAGGATTGACACTGGCAGCGGACGTGGATAGGAAAGGATAGAGGTCCCCCACACTATTGCATCTCGTAAGAAGACTCCCCGTACGAAAGCCTTTACAGAAAAACCAAACGGGTCAAAATCAATGGATACATAATTATTGGTGGCAAATTTTCTGACAGAGATTGGCTTCTTGATAATGTTAGGGGCATTTATGATGTTTTTAAGGAAGAAGTGGGGATGCGGTGGTGGATTTAGTGTGTGGACAAACCCTTGAATTGGAATGTGATGACCATTTCTAACCATAATAAATTGAGGAGTATTTAAATTACGCAGTTGAGGAAGATTACCAGAATTGTTGGTGAGGTGAGACGTGACGCCTGTATTCATATACCACGCATCATCGGGCTGCATAATTTTTAAAGAACCAAAAGCATGGCCCAAATCTGTTGGGTTGAGGTTGGACGAATGTTGTTGGGCCGCTGTGTAGTGGGCCTCGTGGCTGGACAGGGGCTGGTTGACGTGGCCCAGTGTCCAAACAGTTGCCAAGGACGTGGGCTGGACCACTGTGTCAGGTACTTGGCCTGTAGTTGATTATTCATGACATCGGGTGTTGAGGAAGAAAAAGCGGGGGAAGCTATGTGGGCCGCGGGTGACGCCATGAGGGTATCAGAAATTTAGTAGAGAAAAAGGGTGTGGAACTGCTATATATCAGTTGTATACCAGGGGTATACGACCTGTTGGAGAGAAAGAGAAGGTAAGGAGGGTGTATATCAGTAGTATACCAGAGGTACACGGGAATTTAGCGTCGGGAGAGAAGAAGAAAAGAGGGGTGGGGGCGGCCTAGGGTTTTTAGGCTTCTGATACCATGTAGAATAGTGTAAATCTCCTTTATTGGAGTTCTCTTATTAATGTCATATATATAGAGTGCAGGTTTAGATCTGAACACGAGTGGAGTTCGAGGTTCGGGTGATCGCTGAGGCGTGTTATCTTGGAGTCTAGGGTGAGCTGATAATGGTTCCACAGCACCAGACTTCTTATCTTTGTTTTCTGTCTTTCTTCGATTTGAGACAACATTATGTAGTATTTCCAGACTTGTATTCGGACTATTAGCTCTTGTACTCTTATGACTTTCAGATTTTAGGAAGTAGTTTGACTTAGACTTGTTTCTATTTAAGTAATTAAGACTATTTCAGTACTTTGAGTTGTTATATTTATTTTTTCGCATTTACTTTAGGTTTTGGAACTTACTTTGTTTTGGGGTTCGCCTATGGGTTTTAGGGTAGGTGCCATCACGGTGCAAATGAGATTTTGAATCGTGATAGTCTTAAATTATATGTCATTTTCTTATTTTACAAGCTCTTAAGAAATATTAATTATGAGAGATATTTGACTAATTTACCTTTATGTATGTCTAACTTATCCATACTCCATACGTAGTGATTTTATGACTCCATTATTTTCTAACTAATTACACTGAATTTAAGGATTAATAATTGGAGTACGGCCATTAATTTGGGCACTAAATGGTTCGAAGTTTATCTGAAAAAGAGTGAATGCTTTTAAACGCGTCCCTTATTCTAACAACTCTTTTTGCTATGTTTGATGAATTTTTATCGTTGGACTAATTACTCCACAGGGTAATACTTCTCATTTATCAAGGAAAAACAAATATAGAAAAAATTAACAACTCGTCATAATTTCATGAGGAGAATCCACGCGTTAATTAGAATGAGACAATTAGTAGGCTATTAGAAAGCTCTATAAATTTGTCGCACCCAATTAATCGATCAACTCCAACTAATTACTTTTCTCTAAAGTACAAATCACTTTTAGTGTGTGAAAATGGTTCGAGAAATCTTTGGTGCATCATTCTTTGTGAAGGGGAAAGTCCTGAAGGCGAAACCCCCCACCTGTATCAGAGGCCTCTTGGTCAGGTGGGATGTAAATCAATTGATATGCGCGAGTGGCAGCCCTGCAAGGGAGAGAACCAACGGGACAAGAACCCAGCAACAGCCCTTACAATATTTCAGCAAAGACTGTCACCACACGGATTCGAACCCGCGACGTCGGAGTGGTTGTACCCCAATCACCTTGCCACTTACCAATTCGCCTGTGACTCTGGGGGCTATTTGGTGCATCATTCTTAGTTGCAGTTTTTGTCCTAGCTTGTACTGCTGAGGGTAGTAACATACTAGAGAGTATTGTTGAGGATGACAATTCAATCGGAACTAAATGGGCTGTATTGGTAGCTGGATCAAATGAGTGGTATAATTACGGACAACAGGGTCATATTTACAATTCTTTCCTTAGAAATTTAATATTTTACTACTCCTTTAATATCAATGTGGCACTATACAAAAAATAATTGAAGCTGAAGAAGTTGGTTTTTTTTTTTTGGGTTTAAATAAAAATTATCTTTGGAAATGGTTCCGCTGGTGGAAGATAAAGGGAGAGAATTTGGAGTGTTTAATGTAGGATCGAAATTGCAATTAATAGAGTGCAACTTCAAGTCTCAAAATAACACCCAGAAATTAATCAAATATACATATTGCAATTGGACTGCATTAAAGAACTTATGGTCAAAGTAAGACCTTCAAACTTAACTATTACACATAAATTGGAATTAAGGTCCAAAAGAACTAATGTTAAAATGACTTATTTCTCTTAATAAACCACTAACTCATATACCTAATTTCTCCTCAATAATAATTCTTTGTCATGGAAATAATATATAAGGCAGCTAATTAACAAATGAACTTCCAATATCTTTCTAATTAATTTATTCCTTTGGCCTTATTTCAGGCTAATGTATGCCATGCTTATCAACTACTGAAGAAAGGGGGTCTAAAAGATGAAAACATCATTGTATTCATGTACGATGACATTGCTTATCATCCTGAAAACCCAAGACCTGGAGTTATCCTAAATAGCCCCCATGGCAATGATGTGTATAAAGGAGTACCCAAGGTATATATGTTTCTCTCTCTCATATTTGTCCAGATTTTATTAATTAATTAGTATACATCATTCAAAAATATTATCACAATTTAATTTGTAAAGTTTCAAAAATCATATACTAGCTAGTTGTTAATTCTTCTAAATTATAAATGTTTCCTAATTAACCTCATTGTTGGATGTTTTTGTTAAACAAGGCAATATACACCCAATATACAAGAATGTATATCACGGGCAAAATGAAGCAAAGCAGTAGCCCAGCCCACTGGCCAGTCACGGGAGCAAGCCCATTGGCAGTCCGGAAGCCCACTTCCCAATGGCAGATTACAGATTGTAATCTTGTATATATGGTACATATATTTGATGTATATTGTAATGTATTTATTACCTAAATTAGGATGATACACCTACCATAATTGTATAGTTAGAATTATGGTAGAATAAGATTTTTAGAATAGAATAGGAATATGATTCTCCTATTTTGTAACTTGTATAAATACCTTTCGATTAATGAAAATAATCAAGGGGGTTATTTCTTTCATGGTATCAAGAGACTAGGTCTTACAAAATTTTTCTCTCCCAAATTTTGTTCATTCTCGGCCGAAACCCCCCCCCCCCCCCTCGGGTTTTCTCTTCCAAAATTAGTCTTCCGCTCTCAAAATCTCTCTTACTTTTCCCCTCCTTCTTTGTTCTTTCAATATGTCTAAGAACAATTATCATCCTGCCCTTATGGTTTCTAACGTCAAGAACAGTATCCCTATTGTACTTGAGATGGAAAACGTCCAATATGCGACGTGGACAGAATTGTTTAGAATTCACGCTATCTCCCATCAAGTTATTCATCACAGCATTCCTCCCGCTACACCTCTTCCCGCGGAGGATCCTCAGTTATGGATTAGTCTTGATGCTACCGTTCTCCAGTGGATCTATTCCACTATTTCGATTGACCTTCTACAGACGATTATTGAGTCGGATACCACGGCTATGGCTGCCAGGAATAGATTGCGTGACATATTCCAAGATAACCAACATTCACGTGTCGTCACACTCGAGCAAGAATTCTCTCTAGTTCGCATGGAAGAATTTCCAAACGTCTCTGCATATTGCAAGAAACTCAAGGAGTTGGCGGATCAACTTTGTAATGTTGGCGCACCTGTAACAAATAATCGTCTGGTTCTACAATTGGTTGCCGGCCTTTTGGAGGCCTATAATGATGTTGGGACTCTCCTTATTCAAAGCAACCCTCTTCCCGCTTTTATAAAGCCCGTTCCATGCTTACTTTGGAAGAAGCCGGTTTGGCTAAAAAGGCAGCTACCGGAGTAAGCCATGTCGTCATGATGGCGTCCTCCCCAAGTTCTTCTTGTTTTGTTAATAATTCGGGCTAAAACCATAATCATGGTGGCAACAAAAATAATCGTAAGAATAATAACAAAAACCGCGGTGGCAAACGCAGCGGTTTCGATGGTCAGCAAGCAGGCAGTGGCCCCGGTCCAGTGAACAGTGGCCCACCACCTCCTGGTCCCAGCAGTGGGGCCTATGGCAGTGGGGCTGGGGCAGTGGGTCGTGGGCCAGCAGCCCCTACCTTCCAAATGAATCCCGGCCGATGGGCTGGCCAACCTTTCGAGCCCAAAGAACCGCCAGCCGCTGGCCCAGCAGCTTCGGCCCTGTTCAGTACCATCTTGGAATACTTGGGCCCAGACCTCCACAAGCCCATCACGCAGCAGGCCCTACTCAGACCGATATCGAGGTCGCGATGCACACATTGGGTTTGACTCAACCGGACCCAAATTGGTATATGGACATCGGTGCCACTACTCACATGACTTCCGATTCAGGTACTCTCTCATCTTATTCCAATTTGAGCAACCCTCGGGGTATAATTGTTGGTAATGGCAACTCTATTCCAATTCAGGGTTATGGTCAGAAAACGTTGTCTCCCCCCAATCCACCCTTTATCTTGAAAAATACTTTACATGCCCCCAAATTGATTAAAAACTTAGTGTTTGTCCGAAAGTTCACCACTGACAATTCCGTTTCTGTTGAATTTGATCCTTTTGGTTTCTCTGTGAAGGATTTCAAGACGGGGAGTCATATCATGAGGTGTGATAGTAGGGGGGGTCTTTATCCTATCATGCTCGGTTTCAGTCTATTGAGTCAAGCCTTGCCGTCAGCTTTTGCAGCCATTTCTCCTTCCTTGTGGCATGTTCGCCTTGGTCATCCGGGATCTTCTATTTTATCAGTTTTAGATAAAAATATCTTTATTTCTTGTAAGGGTACGAGTCGTACTCAAATTTGTCAATCTTGTTCATTAGGAAAAATTGTTAAGTTGCCATTTGTGGACTCAAATTCTCATACTTCAAAGCCATTTGATATTATTCATAGCGACCTATGAACGTCTCCTGTTCTAAGTTCGTTAGGTCATCGATATTATGTTCTTTTCTTGGATGATTATTCTAAATTTTTGTGGACGTTTCCAATTGCCAATAAATCTCAAGTGTTTTCTGTCTTCCTAAAATTTAGAGCATTCATTAGAACACAATTCGAAAGAGAAATAAAAAATATTCAGTGTGATAATGGGAAAGAGTATGACAATAGGGTGTTTCGGGAGTTGTGTGATAATAATGGGATCAATTTTTGCTTTTTGTGCCCTCATACATCGTCTCAAAATGGGAAAGCCGAACGCAAAATTCGTTCCATAAATAACATTGTCCGCACCCTCTTACTCCATGCTTCCGTACCCCCATATTTTTGGCATCATGCTCTGCAAATGGCAACATATCTCCTTAACATAATTCCGTCCAAAGGTCTGACATATTCTTCCCCCCTCCAAATCCTATATAATTCGAAACCTTCTTATTCTCATCTTCGGGTTTTTGGGTGCTTGTGTTATCCGTTATTCCCATCCACCACAATTAATAAACTTCAGGCCCGGTCTACTCCATGTGTGTTTTTGGGTTATCCGTCCAATCATCGGGGTTACAAATGCTTTGATTTATCCTCCAAGAAAATCATAATTAATCGCCATGTGATTTTCGATGAAACCCAATTTCCATTTACGAAAGTTCAGAATCCCGAGCCTAGTTCGTATAATTTTTTGGATGATGGTATATCCCCGTATATTACTCACCATTTTTTGGACATATCCCGCACTTTTAATATTCTCCAATGCCCATCGCCTCACGGCCCCACAGCCCCGAGTCCAGCTACTGAATAGCTTCCAAAGAATTGGGCCAGCCCAGCCACCTCGAACTGGTCCAGTTCCAACCACAGATTCCCGATTTGGGCCAGCAGACCCACTATCTGCTAGCCAATCCGTCCCGAGCCCAGCAGATTTCCAAAATTCACTCAATTCTTCCTCGAGTCATAGACTGGTCACTCCTAGTCAGCGGGGTATTTTTACACCTAAGAGACATTTTAATTTACATTCTAATGTCTCTAAATCCCCATTGCCCCGTAATCCTGTGTCTGCCTTAAACGACCCGAATTGGAAAATTGCTATGACGGATGAATAAAATGCTCTTCTTGATAATAAGACGTGGGAGTTGTTGCCCCGTCCATCTAGTATTAATGTTATCAGGTCTATGTGGATTTTTGCTCATAAGGAGAATTCAGATGGGTCATTTGCTCAACATAAGGCGCGGCTTGTGGGTGATGGTAAGACTCAGCAGGTTGGGATAGATTGTGGTGAGACGTTTAGTCCGGTAGTCAAACCAGCTACCATTCGCACTGTGCTTAGCTTGGTTCTTTCAAAGACTTGGCCTATTTATCAGTTGGATGTCAAGAATGCTTTCCTACATGGTGACCTCAAAGAAATAGTCTATATGCATCAGCCGTTGGGGTTCAGGGATCCCAACCGTCCTCATCATGTCTGTTTATTGAAGAAGTCCTTATATGGGCTTAAGCAGTCTCCACGAGCCTGGTATACGAGGTTTGCTGACTTTGTTTCGACTATTAGGTTTACTCACAGCAGGTCAGATAATTCCTTGTTCATCTACCTTCGTGGTTCGTCCTTGGCCTACATTCTGTTGTATGTGGATGATATCATTTTGACTGCCTCTTCCGATGCATTACGCCAGTCTATCATGGCCATGCTCAGCTCTGAGTTTGCTATGAAAGACTTAGGCCCTTGAGTTACTTTTTGGGGATTGCAGTCAAGCGTCACTCAGATGGATTATTTTTGTCTCAACGAAAGTATGCTGCTGAGATCATAGAGAGGGCTGGGATGTCATCCTGTGAATCCACTTTCACTCCAGTTGATGCAAAACCCAAGCTTAATGCTGCGGCAGGTGCACCATATGAGGACCCGACCCGCTATCGCAGTCTTGCAGGGGCCCTCCTCTTTCCCGGGCCGAGCCGGAATTTTGGATTAGAAAGGGCTATCTTACCTTCACCAGACTGGATATTACTTATGATGTTCAGCAGGTGTGTTTATTCATGCATGATCCTAGATTTGAGCACATGAATGCAATCAAACGCATCATTCGGTATATTCAGGGGACACTGGACTATGGTTTGCACTTGTATCCTTCATCTACATCCACACTTGTCTCGTACACAGATGCGGATTATGGTGGTTGTCCGGACACCAGACGGTCTACGTCAGGATATTGTATGTTCCTTGGCAACAACTTGGTCTTCTGGTCTGCAAAGCGTCAGGCGACTCTATCTCGCTCAATTGCAGAGGCAGAATATCGAGGGGTAGCTAATGTGGCCTCAGAATCATGTTGGTTACGTAATTTGCTTTAAGAGCTTCATTGGCCCATTCAGGAGGCAACCTTAGTATATTGTGATAATGTTAGTGCCATCTACCTCTCAGGTAATCCGGTTCAGCACCAACGCACTAAGCATATCAAAATGGACATTCACTTTGTCCGTGAAAAGGTTGCTCGGGGGCAGGTACGCGTATGTCATGTCCCGTCAAGATATCAAGTTGCGGACATCTTTACAAAGGGTCTTCCCTCGGTACTCTTTGAAGATTTTAGGGACAGTCTCAGCGTTCGAAGACCGCCCGCTATGATTGCGGGGGTGTGTTAAACAAGGCAATATACCCGTGATATACACCAAATATACAAGAATGTATATCACGGGCAAAATGAAGCAAAGCAGTAGCCCAGCCCACTGGCCAGTCATGGGAGCAAGCCCACTGGCAGTCCGGAAGCCCACTGGCAGTCCGGAAGCCCACTTCCCAATGGCAGATTACAAATTGTAATCTTGTATATATGATACATATATTTGATGTATATTGTAATGTATTTATTACCTAAATTAGGATGGTACACCTATCATAATTGTATAGTTAGAATTATGATAGAACAAGGTTTTTAGAATAGAATAGGAATATGATTTTCCTATTTTGTAACTTGTATAAATACCTTTCGATTAATGAAAATAATCAAAGGGAATTATTTCTTTCAGTTTTATCCATTCTCAGATTCGTAAAAGAGTTCTTTATAATGGTACATTTGGTTCCCATATCATGCAATATGGTGATTTACATATACATGAGGATGCTCTTTCTATATACATGGGTTCTAATTCTGGAAAACATACTTCTACCAACAACAATGAGTCATTGATACCCTCAAGACATGTTAACCAGCGCGACGTTCATATCTTGTATCTAAAGTCCAAGGTAATTTTACACGAGTTTAATTTCTATACATGACAGGTAAAATAATATTTATGGGTAACTGTTAGTAAGGTAAAAATAATAATACAGTAGGACATTATGTTACCTGACTTCTTTGTGTTTTTTTTCCCAATAATTAATGACAGTTCCAGGCTGCCCCTGAAGGGTCTACTAGGAAAATTGAAGCTTATAGGCAATTAAGTGAAGCTATATCAGAAAGAGAACATGTAGACAACAATGTAAGACATATTGGAGTTGTTTTATTTGGAGTTGAGAATGCTGCCGAGGTGCTCGCAACTGTTCCACCTGCTGGACAACCCCTTGTTCATGATTGGGACTGCCTTAAATCCTTTGTAAGCATATATATGTTAATTAACATCAAGGAAGAATTAACTTAATCAGTTCTCATGTGGTTTTTTTTTTGCCTTATGAATATAACGACTATACACTGGGGATATAAAGAAAGTAGTGTTGGTGTACAAGTGAAGATGTTTGAGTCACATTGTGGATCGTTAACTACCTATGGCAGGAAACACGTTCGCGCGTTTGCTAATATGTGCAATGCTGGAATTCAAAAGGAGCAATTGGCTACAGCAGCTAAACAAGCATGTGCTCCAAAATTTGGGAATTAATTACTCAAGTTGCTTGTATGAAGCAGCTTAATTAATCTGCGTACTGAAGCAATGTATTAAATAATTAATCTTCTATAGTAATATGTTTTCCTGTTGTGGAGGAATCTCAATTTGTTAGACGTAATAAAAATTATTAATGGGAAGACTTGGTGTTCGATCTCTATTGAGAACGAGTTACGCTTTGCTTTGATGATTAATTGTAGCTTCATTTAGGTCACTTGTCTTCAGAAATTGTAGCTTAATAAATATATACCCACGAAGGTTTTCCAAATGGATTTTGTGTTGATAAGAAAATCTACCGGAAACTAAATTACTACATGGATAACTGTAAGAATTTTTTCCTTGATTATTTCATTTCAAAGATGTAACAAAAATACCTATAATACAAGCATTATTCTAGGCTAGAATTAAGGTAGTAAATAACTAAATATATACCTATCATATACAAAATTTACTGAAAGATTATGTACAAATCTAAATTATTCTATCAAATATTCTATCAAAATATTCTATCACACCCTCACAGTCGAAGCGGGAGGTCGGCAGATGTTGAGACTGTCCCGAAAATCTTCAAATAGAACCAACGGAAGACCTTCTGTAAAAAATATCGGCGATCTGATAGAGTGACGAGACATGTGGGACACATACTTGTCCTCGAGCAACCTTTTCGCGAACAAAGTGAATATCCATCTCAATATATTTAGTGCGTTGATGTTGAACCGGATTCCTTGAGAGATATATCTCACTAAAATTATCACAATAAACTAATGTCTCCTTCGGAACAGGATAGTGGAGCTCCAGAAGAAGGTTTTGTAGCAAACAAGATTCAGAAACCATATTAGCAACTCCCCGGTTCTGCTTCAGCACTGGACCTAGACAAGGTAGCTTGCCGCTTGGAGGAAAAAAATATCAAATTGTCAAAATAACCAGACATGGAGCGTCTGGTATCCGGACATCCACCCCAATCTGTATCTGTGTAAGAAATGAGAGTGTTTGTCGAAGACGGATATAGATGCAATGCCGTTTGGAGGACCAAGATATCAAATTGTCACCAAGAAAGACACAATAACCAGATGTGGAGCGTCTGGTATCCGTACATCCACCCAATCTGCATCTGTATAAGAAATAAGAGTGTTTGTCGAAGACGGATATAGATGCAAGACATGATCGAGAGTGCCCTGAAATAGCGCAAAATGCGTTTGAGAGCATGCATGTGATCCTCTATCGGGTTATGCATGAATAGACAAATCTGTTCCACAACATAAGATATGTCGGGCCTCGTCAAAGTAAGATATTGCAGGGCTCCTACAAGGTTGCGGTAATGTGATGGATCAACATATGGCGTGATGAAAGTAGCACTCAACTTTGATTTAGTATCAACCAGAGTGGAGGATGGCTTACAAGAGGACATGCCAGCTCATTCAACGGTCTCTTCTGCATACTTCTTTTGAGATAAAAATAAAACACATGCATGACGTGTTACAACTATCCCCAAGAAATAACTCAATGGCCCTAGATCTTTCATAGCAAGTTCCGAGCTAAGAAGAGACATGATAAACTTGCGAAGAGCATAAGATGAAGCAATTAATATAATATCATCCACATACAGAAGGATGTAAGCTATATCATTATCATGAAGGTATATGAAGAGAGAATGATCAGACCTGCTGTTAGAAAATCCAATAGTAGAAACATAATCGGCAAACCTCTTGTACCAGGTCTGAGGAGCTTGTTTGAGCCCATACAATGATTTCTTCAATAAGCATACATGATTAGGATAAGTGGGGTCTCTGTAACCCATGGGATGATACATGTACACCGTTTCGTTGAGTTCTCCATGTAGGAATGCATTATTTACATCAAGCTGATGTAGAGGCCATGTATTAGAAAGAGCCAGACTTAGTATTGTGCGGATAGTTACTGGGTTGACCACCGGACTGAAGGTCTCACCGCAGTCTACATCAACCTGTTGAGTTTTTCTATCACATACAAAACGGGCTTTATGCCTCTCAAATGTACCATCAGATTTTTCTTTATGACTGAAATTCCACATAGACCGAATCACATTAACATAAAGAGGACGAGGCAGCAAATCCCAAGTCATATTATTAATAAGAGCATTATATTCATCATCCATAGCCATTTTCCAATTCGGGTCATTAAGGACAGACACAAGATTACGAGGTAAAGGTTATTTGGTAACATGGTTGTGAAGACCGTATTTTTTGTTAGGTTTAAAAATCCCATGTTGACTACTAGTGACTGGCCGTTGGGCCGGAATTGGAGTTGGGTGGATAAAGGAAGTGGTATTGGGCTAACGTGTGATGGGTCCAGAGGCCGAGTGAGAGGGGAATGGACTGCCAGGCACTGGGTCTCTCGCCAGTGGGCTACTACCGAGAGGCGCCGCTGGGCTGGCAGCCACTGGGCTCGGTAAATCAAGCCCAGTTGGTTAGGTTTGTAGAGAATATATTTTGGCCGAGCTGCTGGAATTGTTTAGGCCTGTTTGCGAGGCCAATTGGTGGACCAAATACGAGGGTATGCTATCATCAATAAATTCATAAGTAGGAGGCACGGAATAATGCATTTTGACAAAGGGAAAATTTGATTCATCAAACACTACGTGGCGACTAACGATTATTTTATTAGAGAATAAGTCGTAACATTTGTAACCACAATGGTTTGACGGATATCCCAAAAAAATACATGGAGTAGAATGGGGTTGAAGTTTATTGGTGGTAGTAGAAGGAAAAAAAGGATAGCATAAGCACCCGAATACCAGTAGATGAGAGTAAGATAGGTACCTTAGGTATAGAATTTTGAGAGGGGATTGATAGGCTAATTGTTTTATTGGAAGTACGTTGAGGAGATATGTTGTCATTTGTAATGCATGATGTCAAAATGATGGTGGTAGAGAGGCATGGACAAGTAAGGTTCGAACAATGTTATTAATGGTTTGGATTTTTCTTTCCGCTTTTCCATTTTGAGATGAGGTATGTGGACAAGAGAGACGAAAAGATGAACCATTAGCTTTGCAAAAATCCCAAATGACCCATTATCAAATTCTCTACCATTATCACATTGAATATTCTTAATGTCCCGTTCAAATTGAGTGCAGATGAATGCTTTAAAAGAGAGAAACGTGGAAAAAACTTGTGACTTTTTAGACAAAGAAAATGCCCACAAAACATTAGAGTAATCATCCAATAAAATAAGATAATATCGATGGCTCAAAGAGCTAAAAATGGGAGATGTTCAAATATCACTATGGATAATATCAAAAGGCACAACATGAATTAGAAGCAACAAAATGCAATTTAACATGTTTTCCAAGAGGACATGAGCGACAAACATGAGAATTACGAGTTCTATTACACTCAATAAATTTATTTTGTTTAAGGAAGGCAAAAACAGGTGCTCCCGGATGACCCAAACGTTCATGCCATAAAAATGTGCTAAAGCTGCAAAAATGGATGGTAACGAGGCTCGATGTGTGGTAGTGGGGATTGTATATAACTCGCCCTGACTATCACATCTCATTTGGTGCATCCTCGTTTGAAAATCCTTCACGGAAAACCCAAAAGGATCAAATTCAACAGAAACCAAATTGTCACTGGTAAATTTTCTAACTGAAACCAAGTTTTTAATCAATTGAGGAGCATGAAGCACATTCTTTAAGGCTAATGGTGGGTTCGGGGGCAGGGGGATAAATTTGTATTACCATAACCACGAATTAGAATTGAATAACCATTTTTGACAATTATACAACGATTATTTCTCATATTAAAATAGGACGAGAGATTACCTTGTGAGGATGTCATATGAGACGTTGCTCCGGTGTATATATACCAGTTTGCGTTGGGCGGATTGAGACCAAGAGTGTGCATCGCGACCTCTATGTCGGTTGGTGTGGCCACTGCCAAATGGGCCTGCTGCCACTGGTTCGATTATGGCCCAAACACGCTGGGTTGTTGGCCACTGGACTGTTGTTGGACAGTGTGCCTTGGACTGGGCTTGGCCCGAGTTCCCGAAGGAAAAGGCATGGTGTTACAGCCCAAGGCCACTGTCAGGCCCACTATCCCGTTCCACTGCCCTATCGGGCTCGCGACTGCACGTTTGGCCACCGCTCTTGCCGCCACCTCCGCCACTTCTGTGGCCATCGCCGCCGCCAGCGCTGCGATTTTTACCGCTATTATTGCCATTTTGTCCCATTTGACCACGATTTGGCGACAAATTTTCAAATTGTGAAGAGTTATCATCGGCCGGAGCGGCAACCATGACAGAATTCGATACGGTGACTATCTTTTTGACAAAATCTACTTCTTTTAATAAGAGCATAGAACATGCTTGGTAGAATGGCGGAATATGGTTGCTTTGGCGGATGAGTGTACCAACACCACTATACGCGTCAATGAGGCCGACAACTATTTATAAAATGAGTCGATTATTAGTTATCGGCGCCCCGACGTTCTTGAGTTGGTCTGGAAAAACCTTGAGTCGTTGACAATATGCGGATGCATTGCAAAAATTCGTCATGTCAGTGGTGGAGAATTCTTGCTCAAGTGTGACGGCCCGGGAATTTTTATTATCTTAGAATATGTCACGTAATCAAACCCAAGCCTCCATTGCCGTGGAGTCGGGTTCAAGAATCGTATGCAAAAAATCACTTAAAATTGTGACATAAATCCACTAGAGAACCGTTGCATTGAGAGTCAATCATAATTCCTTTTCATCATCGGTTTTCGGCGTTTTCATCTCAAGAGTGATGGAAATATGAGACCTAATGTTTGAAATAGCTAAGGTTGGATGAAAATTTAATTTTGAGTCAGACATGGCTGACGAGACAAAGAATATGAAGGAAGTGGACGACGGCAATGGGGGGGGGGAGCCGGCGGCAAGGAGAAATTTTTAGGGTTTTGTGGAATTTTTGGAGTTGGAACTTCCCTAGAATCTGATACCATGTAAAAAATATCTTCATTGATTATTCATTCCAAAGAGGTAGTAAATATACTCACAATACAAGCATCATCCTAGGCTAGAATTAAGGTAGTAAATAACTAAATATACACCTACCATATACAAAATATACTGAAAGATTATGTACAAATCTAAATTATTCTATCAAATATTCTATCACTATCAAATATTCTATCAATAACATATAATTGGGATGAATCGTGTTTAACGCTATGTTAAGATATCTTTAATCTACTGTTGTTTTTCTAGATCGCTGTTAGCAAATAAGCTACCCCCTCTATTTCAGTTTTTGTAGTTCTCGTATCTTAATTTCCTTTTTATTATGTTAAAGAAAAATATCACTTTGTTATAGTTTGTAAAGTTTTAATTTCAACGTCATATTTTACCCAAAATGATACTCGCGTATATGAATGACATGACATGTTTAAGATCATAATTCAAATGATATTTTTTTGTATGTTATTCATACTTTTCGTTTAAGATAATGAGATCAAGTCTTTTTTATATTCTTAAACGTCGTACTCTATCTAATTAAGATACAAAATGAAACGGAGGGAATACCTTTTTCTTTTTGGGGTGGGTGGACGGTTGTGATGTAAGCATGAAAACACTAGTTTCTGCATGGAAAATTGTGTCCAGGATTTCATAAGATATAGATGAAAGGGTTGCTCCTATTTTATAATTTCAGCATTTAGTTCCAGCTATGGAGTACTTGATAGATAATTCAAGAGATAGGAAGAAGATTTGTGAAGAGTACGTCAACATTTGTTGAAAAGGTACGTATGAGGGACAAGTAGAGGTGGAAAGGAGCGAAGGAAAAATACCCGTATTGACCGGTAAAATTTTGGAATATCCTCGCTTGATTCTATATTTTTTCTCCATTTGGAACTCAGTCAGAGATACTTCTAGTTGATACACTTTGTTATAAGCTGGTAAATCCAGGTAGAACTTCGAATTGGGAGGGCGATCCTCTCGGTGAACTGACCGTACCCCAAACCGACGACTTTCTAGGGACTTAAAGGACATAATATCTCACTGTATATAAAACATCACAAATAAACAAGTGCTTTCATTTATGTTAGCAGTAGTTCTTACACACCCCTTAAGTAATTAGGAGGGATATTTGACCTATTTTACCTTTATTTATGTATAAGTTATAATATTTCTTTATTAAATATTTATTATTTATGTGTTATCTTCATTAATGACGAAATTCTACTAAGGATAATATGAAGAAAAAATAATTAGTTATGTCTTGAACTTCTAAAATTACAAATGATTTGAGACAACTATTTTTAATAAACACGATAGAGAATTTGAGACGGAGGAAGCAGTTCGCATTTGGTTGTCGGGATTTAGCATTGGAAAGTCAGATAATAAGAGGATATAATAACAAAATGATTTGACTTTATTCTTTTTTTGTTTTCCTTCCGATGTGCATTCGTATTAGAGCCCGACTAAATCTGAATTGTGCATTGCAGGACCCATTTCTGACGACGCTCCCAATTTTTTTTTATTTTCATCACTTAAACTCGAGACCTCTGATTAACGATGGAGGATCCCAATTGTCTCACCACATCCCATGTTGATAATAAAGTCATTTGATTCACATATTGGTTTTGCGAGAATTATGTTGATACCAAAATTGTTAATTTTACTCCGTCTGTTTAATTTGACACTTTCCTTCTTAGTTTATTAATAAACACCTTTTATGTTTGAAAATTCTTTAAAATAATATTTCATCCATAATACAATCAAACCTCACTATAACGACATCATCATATAATTAACAACACTTGTCTACAATAATTATGTTTTTTCAGAATCGATCTTTTATGTTATATTTTATCTCTCTATAACAATTTCTTTTACCTATAACAACAATTTTCATCTTTATAACAATACGCTCTTTATAAAATTACCCATCTATAACAACTATCTTCTTTTTGTGGTAATATTATGATTAATCATCTTCATAGAAATAGAATCTCTAAGATTACCAATAATAAATCTAGAGATATTGACCAAATATTTTGATACTTTAATACACTATTTATGACATAGAATATTATATGAATACATATTACCATCATTAAAATATTTTTCTTCATTATACAAAGTGTGATTAAGCTTACGATTTGAAAATTTATAATGAAAACTTAGATTATATGCATTTTTTTTATTATAACAACGAAATATTATTTAAATATCGCTATTATAGGTGTATAACATCCATTTGCTATAGCGGACAAAAATTTCGAACGTAACAATATTGTTATAGAGAGGTTTGACTGTAGCATGCTCTTATAATGATCAGATGTTACATGTTTTAAGCTGCAGGTTTTAGAGGTATTTTGTATGGCTAAAAGTCTTTTCATTATTTTTAAAATTTTGTGTCTAGTCAAAATATTCATAAAAAAAATTGAGAGAGCAATATAGGAATGTCTTGTTGAGTTTATTTATTTGTCTGTTAAATCCAGACGAATTCAAGATTTCAACTTGTTGAGCAAATGCAGACTGGGTGACTACCTAGGCACACCTGGAGATTGATGTACTGGACCCTCCATCTCAGATCACTCTCCATTATGCTTGCCCATTGAGGGGTTGGCCCCTAAGAGTGTAAAACCTTTTAGATTTTTCAACCACCTAGCAGCACACCGTGATTTTATGGCAGCTACTAAAGGCGAATGGGTGAAGTCTAGCCGATTCAAGATTTTATTAATGTAAATAATTTATACATGATATACAATAGTAATTTTAGGTTATAATTATAGAAATTATATATTTATCTAACTAATATAAAATATTACTACAATAATTACATATATACAAAATCACTAATTATACCAAAAAAATATATTTGCATATATTCTACCACACCCCCGCAGTCGTAGCGGACGGTTGTCGTACGCTGAGACTGATGTTTAGCCGACCAAGAGACCAAGTTATCACCAAGAAACATACAATAACCAAATGTCGAACGCATGGTATCTGGACATCCACCCCAATCAGCATCTGTATAAGACATGAGAGTAGATACCGATGATGGATATAAGTGTAAACCATAATCAAGAGTGCCCTGAATGTAACACACAATGCGTTTGAGAGTGTGCATGTGTTCTTCCCTAGGATCATGCATGAATAAACACACCTGATGCACTACATAAGTAATATCGGGCCTCATAAACGTGAGATATTGAAGAGCTCCCGCAAGACTACGATAGTGGGAGGGATCCTCGTATGGTGTGCTAGAAGTAGCACTCAGCTTCGATTTAGTGTCAACCAGAGTAGGAGACGACTTACAGGTTGGAGAGGCAGTATGGGCTGAGGGATAGGGGTGGCTGAGTTTTGTCCGGAGGTTGTTGGGCCAGCAGGCAGTGGGTGTGTTGGCAGAATCTGTGGATGGAAAGGACGTGGGCGGCGGTGCGGTGTTCCTTCCGCCGAGGTCAGGCTGCGTCGAAAGTATTTGGGCTAGTAAGCGATGGGCCTGGCCGCGAGAGGCGGTGAGCGAGAATTTGGGACAGTAGGCAGTGGGCCTGACTGGGCCAAATGGTGGACCACGTACGGTGATAACCCATCATCCAAAAAATCATAGGACTTGGACGCGGAATTATGCAACTTAGCAAACATAAATTGAGTTTCATAAAAAATAACATGGCGACTAATGATGATTTTATTAGAGGATAAATCAAAACATTTGTAACCACGATGATTAGATGGGTAACCCAAAAACACACAAGCGATAGAGCGGGCTTGAAGTTTGTTAATGGTAGTAGATGGGAATAGAGGGTAACATAAACACCCTAAGATGAGAATACGGAGGGTCTTTTTGATAAAAAAATTTGAGTGGAGATTGATATGCAAATTCTTTGCTAGAGAGTATGTTAAGAAGGTAAGTCGTCATTTGTAATGCATGATGCCAAAATGAATGTGGTAATGATGCATGTGCTAGTAATGTACGAACAATATTATTCATGGTGCGGATTTTTCTCTCGGCTTTCCCATTTTGTGATGACGTATATGGATATGAAATTCAAAAAGATATACCATTAACCCTACAAAATTCTCTAAATGACCCATTATTAAATTTTCTTCCATTAACACATTGAATGTTCTTAATTTTCCATTCAAATTGAGTACGGATGAATGCTCTAAATGATAGGAATGTGGAACAAACCTGAGACGTTTTAGATAACAGAAATGTTCACAAAAAAATTAGAATAATCATCCAATAATAAAATATAATAACGGTGGCCCGAAGAGCTCAAAACGGGAGATGTTCAAAGATCACTATGAATAATATCAAATGACAACATAGTACTAGAATTTGAGGTAACAAATGACAATTTACATGTTTTCCAAGCGGAAAAGAAGGACAAACATTAGTACTACGAGCGTTATTACACTCAATAAATTTATTGTTTTTAAGGGAGAAAAAAACAGACGCTCCCGGATGACCCAAACGTGCATGCCACAAGGAAGGTGCTAAAGCGACAAACATTGACGGTGTGACTTGTTTTGTGGTGATGGTGGTGGTGATGGGATAGAGTTCGCCCAGACTATCACATCTCATTAGATGTATCCCTATCCATAAATCCTTCAATCCAAAAGGATCAAATTCAACAGAAACAGAGTTATCAATTGTAAATTTCTGAACAGACACCAACTTTTTAATTAATTGAGGAGCATGAAGGACATTTTTCAAGGCTAAAGGCGGGTTTGGGGAAGAAAAATTTGTGTGAGCATAACCACGAATTGGAATTGAAAGACCATTAGAAACAATTATGCCATGATGTTTTCTCAAATTGAAAAAAGACTAGAGATTACCTTGCGCGGATGTCATATGAGAAGTAGCATCCGTATCCATGTACCAATTTGCATCTGGAGGATTTATCACAAGTGTATGCATCGCTGCCTTGATATCTGTGTGGGTTGGGGAAGAAGTTGGACCCGCAACAACGAAAACTTGTTGCGGCCGAGGCCCAAGCAGGATAGGCTGCTGCCAGGCCGGATGTTGTCGAGGCCCAACTGGGGCATTCTGTTGTTGCTGCTGCTTTCTGCTGGGCCTATCCCAGTTTGGTGTAGGGTAAGGGCAGGGCAGCATGCCACTGTCCACTGGCCCAAGGTAGGCCCCATGGCCACTGCCTACTGGCCCAAGCCTGCTGCCAGGGGTGCTGTGGCCTGGCCCGTTGCTAGCCGCCACGTCCGCCACTTTCGCCATTGTTGCCACCGCAGCCACCACCGTTGCGGTTTTTGCCATGATTTTGACCCTTTTTGCCACCCCAATTGTTACGGTTTTGACTATAATTTTTAGAGAATGATTGAGAGTCATCGATTTCTCAGGACGTGTCCCCCATCATGGCGGAATGGGCTACGGTTGCTGCCTTTTTAGTCAATCATGATTCTTCTAGGGTAAGCATGGAATGTGTTTGGTAGAACGGTGGGAGAGGATTGATTTTGTGAAGAAGAGTTCCAACCCCATTATACGCCTCAGAGAGGCTCACAACCATCTGAAGAACGAGATGATCATTTGTGATGGGCGCGCCGACGTTCTTGAGTTGATCCGACAATTCCTTGAGCCTTTGACAATATGCGGAGGCATTCGAAAAATCCTTCATATTTATGTGAG
This sequence comes from Anisodus acutangulus, assembly GCA_029783415.1. Taxonomy (NCBI): domain Eukaryota; kingdom Viridiplantae; phylum Streptophyta; class Magnoliopsida; order Solanales; family Solanaceae; genus Anisodus; species Anisodus acutangulus. Next base: position 42,589,579 of record CM056506.1, on the reverse strand, counting down.
AGAATTCTTGCTCAAGTGTTACAGCACAAGAATATTTGTTATCTTGGAATATATCACACAACCTATTCCAAGATTTCATTGTCGTGGCATCACGTTCGATAATTATCTGTAAGAAGTCCGTAGAGATGGTGAAATAAATTCATTGGAGGACCGTAGCATCAATAGTTGCCCATAACTCTATCTCATCATCAGTGGAAGGCACCTTCTCCTTGCCTTTTTTCGATTTGACGATGTGATGGAGGACTCTATGAGACCTGGCATAAATTTTAAAAAGTTCCGCCCACATAGCGTATTGGACGTTCTCCATTTCAAGGACGATAGAGATATTGTTCTTGATGTTGGATACTGCAAGAGCAGGATGAAATGTATTCTTTGTGTTAGACATGATGGAGGAATAAAAGGAGAATTAGGGTGGCGTAAATTTTTTTGAATGGAGGGACGGCCGAGAGAGGGCGGCAGAAGTAGTAGGGAGAAGGAAAAATTTATCCTAGACTGCTGATACCATGAAAGAGAATAATCTCTTGCTGATTTCATTAATGTAAATGGTTTATATACATGATATACAATAGTAATTCTAGGCTATAATTACGGAAATTAAATATTTACCTAACTAATATAAAATATTGCTACAATAATTATAGATATACAAAATCACTAATTATACCAAAAGAATATATTTGCATATATTCTATCAAAAAACATTTGGCACAAGTTGAACCTGATCAAGCAGAAACTCAAAGCATTAAACATCAAAGAATTCTCAGGGGTTGCAAAGAAGATTAATATTAAGAGTCTCATATCGGATATGGAATGGGAACATGGACTCCTTATATGGATTTGAACAATCCTCACCCTACAAGCTAACTTTTAGGGTTGAGTTAGGCCCTTGATCCATTCTTTACATGATATCAGAGTCAGACTCATTCTAATTCTTTGTTCACCGATATTGGACCCCCAAATTATCACCGATGTTAGTTCCCCAAATTATATTATCCACACTCCAGTTAACAAGGTCTAGGCGTGCGAAGGAGTGTTAAGAGTTCCACATCGAAAATAGAATGGGAACATGGACTCCATATATGGACTTTGACAATCCTCATCCTACAAGCTAGATTTTGGGGTTGAGTTAAGCCCAGGATCCATTCTTTGCATGATATCAGAGTCAGGCCCATTCCAATTCTTTGGTCACCGATGTTGGGCCCCCAAATTATCACCGATGTTGGACCCCCAAATTATATTATCCACGCTCCAGTTAACAAGGTCTGGCCGTGCGGGGGAATGTTAAGAGTTCCACATCGGAAATAGAATGGGAACATGGACTCCTTATATGGACTTGGACAACCCTCAACCTATAAGCTAGCTTTTGGGGTTGAAGCTAACTTTTGGGGTTGAGTTAGGCCCAAGATCCATCATTTACCGTTAAAACCTATATAGACCAGCTACAAGTAATTCAAGTGCTAATGAGGGATGTCAACCATCCACCTGATTTATTTGTTGTGGAGAAACAATTGAAGGAACAATGAAACAAAAGGGTGGAGTGGAAGAAAGCATTGAAATACAGAAGTTCAGAGTACATGTACAATGGTTGAAACTAGGAGACACATCCTATTTCTTTGCCTGTAGGAAGAGTAGGTTGTCTCAAAAGTTGATCAGAAGGTTGGTTACTCAGGATGGGGTTACATTGGCACTGAGGTAGCTATAGAAGCAGTTTTATAAGTATCTGATGGGCTCTTCAGCGCCGGTACTTCCTGCTGTCAGAAGAGATGTTATGTGCAATGGGGTAAAACTGAACAGGACACAACGACTAATGTTGATTGCTCTTGTAACCAAAGAGGAAACTTTATAGTTTTGCAAAGCATTGATGAACAGAAGTCACCTGGAGGAGATGGATACAATTCCTATTTCTTTAAGAAAACATGATCAGTTGTGGGGCCAGAGATCACAACAGCTATACTGAATTTTTTTGAAACTGCCACCATGTTTAAATTTGTGACTTTAATACCCAAAGTTAAGCATCCCGCAACCATTAAAGAATACAAACCTATTTTATGTTATAGTGTACTTCAAAAGATCATTGCTAAAGTACTTACAAGCAGGATGCAGGGGATAATGGACACTTTGGTGGATAATAGTCAAGCAGCTTTTGTCCCTGGCAGAATCATACATGACAATATCATTTTGAGTCACGAACTAGTCAAAGAATATGGGAGGAAAGGAATTTCTCCTAGGTGTATTCTCAAAATCGATATGCAAAAAGCGTACGACTCAGTGGAATGGGACCATATAGAGCAGGTTTTGGTCAACTTAAGCTTCCATGTTAAGTTCATCAAGTGGATTATGGTTTGTCTTAGAACTGTGTCCTATTCAATTTTGATTAATGGAGATCCAGCACAACCCTTTGATGCCAAGAGAGGACTGACAGGGTGACCTCATGTATCCCCATCTATTTGTTCTTGTCATGAAATATTTTTTCAGATTGCTGAAGACTTCAAGTTCCATCTTGGATGTGCCAAACTCAACCTAATGCAGTTAGGATTTGCTGATGATCTGTTGCTTTTTTGTAAAGGGGAGGTAGCTTCTTTCAAAGAGATCTATGACTGTTTTCAAGAATTTTCCAAGGCATCTGGACTTGTTGCTAATGCAAGTAAAACTTATGTCTATTTGGAAGGGGTTCATCCAGTTGTACATGAGTAGATTTTGGAGGTGTTGAGGTTCACTAAGGGGGGAACTCCCATTAAGATATCTAGGAGTTCCTCTCGGAGCTAAAAGACTATCAATTGCTTAATGTCAGCCCCTAATTGATAAAATGATTGGAAGATTAAAAATGTGTACAACCAAGTTTTTATCCTATGCATGAAGGATCCGGCTGATCAAAATAATATTATTTTCTATCCTAACATTTTGGGCCCAAGTTCATTCTGAAAGTATGTATGTCCTAGAGATTATCTATATTAGGGACAAAACGTACTTGAACACATTCGTATTATTAATGAGATTAATATTTATGGCATTTGCAATTATTGAATTATTGTTTGATTGTTTGCAATTATTCATATATGTGCATCCCTTGATCTTAAGTTGTCATTAATAGAGAGATATTAATGATAGAACGTAACTCTCAAAATAGCCTCGACTAATGATCATCGAGAATGGGATATCAATGATATGCAATAAGTCGACACGTGATCTGCATCACATTCATGGAGAATGTAGTATGTCTCACAGCTACGAGTAATGGTTACTTGTGATGGACACATGGATACTTTGGAGAAGTATTGGTATACCCTGCCGATAAACTGTTGGTTATACATATCTATAGTGTTATCGGTGTGTGGAATATAAAGGTCATTTGACTTGAGGTCAATACACACCTTGTTTACATAATGATGTACTTTGACCAAGTTCTAAGCTTAAACTCCTTTTAGATAAGATACGGCTTGTGTTGGGTGCATCAGGATGTAGATCAAGGTGGTAGTTGAGCCAAGAATAAGATTCATTCCTCGATTGGTAATTCGCGAGAGCACTCAGCTTCTCAATATTATTAGGCTGACTAAAGTCACTGGCCAGTGCAAGAGACATAATAGAATATGGTCTAGTTGTCAACTAATAAATGTGAGATAAAGTGATTAAGCCATTTGGATAGACACTTGGCAAATCCTAAGCTTAATCGAGTGTGTCGCGAATGAAAGGAATTTATAGTTCCGCATAAAGGTTAAGTTCACTGGATTCATGTAAACGTACTTCACATATTGAGTTCCTCATACGACGCAGTCTAGGAGTTTTATATGGACCTTAATTAGATTAATGTCGATATGTGAAGGCCTATAGGGTCACACTATATGCGATTGTTTCTTCGATTTAAGAGTGTATTGAGAAAGTATTAAATATTGGATTTAGAATCGAGATATTTAATTTATAATAATTATGGAATATTTCTATTTGATAGAAATTATTTAATTAAAGTCGAATTGGATTTCAGATTTAATTAAATGTGTTAGATATATTATATGGGTACTCGGATAAATACATGAAAGCAATTGGGCCAGAAATTACTGGCCCAAAATCGACACCTTGGTCGTCCACTTGGACGTGCGAAGTAGATCAGCTGGACTGGTCCACTGAACATTAAAATGGGCCAGGTTTTCCAGTGTTAAATCTGCTTAGGTTTTATCCTGAACTCCTATATAAACCAACACAAATTCCATAATTATGAAGTTAGTCAGACAGACAAAACAGAGGATTCAAGACTTAGAGCCTTGAATTACTTTCTCTCTTCTAACAAAAGAATTCCTAGCGTTCTTCGTTAGATGAATACACTGGAGTTGGAACTTGCAATTGGAGAGACAAATCGCGTGGATACCATAGTAGTGAATTCAGAATACGAAAACCTGTAAGTTTTCCTTATCGTGTTTTGAACACTTTAATATGATTATCATATAAGTTATGTCATGATCATTGTTGGGTAAGTAAAATTTTAAACTTTCTTTGTGCTTACGAACCCAACAAATCTTTACAGTGGTATCAGAGCCCAGACTGGTTTAAATGATTATACGATAATCATAATAATGATTACGTGGGAAAATTAATTATTTCAATTTATTAAATTACTTTTCGGCATTAAAAAAATAATAATAATTTCGGAACAGTGAACAGTAACCGAACACTGTTCCGGCGTGAACAATGGCGGCAGTCACTGTTCCGGCGGGGCAGTGGCGGTTTCCGCCAGTTTTTCAGCGATTCGACGTGTTCTAACACCGTATCCACTATTATCGAGAAATCCACTTTTTAAGATGGTCGATAAAGGTGTTGAGAAGTGAGGGTCCGCGTCGTAGATGCCGGAAGGCCGTCAACGGTGGGACTATTTTCGGCAGCCTCTGGCGTCGAAATTCCACCACCGTGATCGTCTCGACGAGAGGAATCGAACGGTGGTGGTGTTATACAGCGAAAGTGATCGAAAAAAAAGCACCACCGACGGTTTTGGAAACTGCCGTCGGCGGCTCGAATTCCGATCGATGTGGGCCATCAATCCGAGAATTGAAACCACCAGTGAGTTCGGCAAGACATGGGTCATCGACCGGTGGTGTTCAATTCCGTCAATTTCATCCTGAAATCCGAATCCTAAATTTGATTTGGGGTAGGAATTGATTTTTGAAAATTTAAAATAGTTCAAGGACCTAATTTTAATTAAATTAGGGTTTCTGAAATTGCAATTTTTCCCTTGGGGAAAATTTGAAAATTTTAGAAGTTTCTGAAATTGCAATTTTATCCCTGGAAATTTAACAAGGTTTTTAAAATCAGTAGATTTGGTCCTTGGGGAAAATTTGTAAATTTCATAAAAGCAGATTCAGTCCCTGAGTAAATTTGTAAATTTCATAAAAGCAGATTCAATCCCTGGGTAAATTTGTAAATTTCATAAAAGTAGATTTGGTCATTGGGGCAGATCTGTAAATTTCTGAATAACAGATTTGGTACCTAGCTGAATATGTAATTATTTTAAGGTTCTGAAAATTGCAGAAAAAGCCCTGGAAATTAAATTTTAATTTCTGAATTATTAAGGAACTGTTTGGATGAGCAAAAATTCAGAAATTGAAAATTGAGTTTTAAATTTGGGATTTAAAATATTTTCTTAGTTGAAATAAATTAATTAACCCACGATTATTGTTATTTAGCATGTTATTTGATAATGTGCGCTTGAATTAATTGCGTTCCCTAATTGTTTAATTGAATGTCATTTAAATAATTAGTATATTGTCCACATTATATATGTCTGGGTAGGAGACACCCAGTATTTGTAAGACCGCATTATGCATGTCTGGGTAGGCGGCACCCAGTATTTGTTGGACCACATAAATCATGTTTGGGCAGGCGACACCCAATATGTGCTCTATTTGAACTAGCATGCGTAATAAATATCTTGATAAAACCCCGATTAAAATATTCCCAAATTTAATATAAGTCTAATTTGGAATCCACGCGCCGTCCGTTATAATTGAATGAGTGCAAAATCCTTTTTGGCTATAAGAGTATTTACACCCTAGTGTTTGCTCTAAGTCTACGAGGATTCAGACTCTTCATAGATGCATGTGTTTGCAGTAGTGAGTGAGATACCTTTGCGAGTATTTACGCCCTAGCGTTTACTCTACAAGGCCAAACTGGCTTAGATGCACGATTGTAGTCGCGTAACGGGGTTGACTTACTTAGTTATGTCTTGACGCCCTAGTGTCAGAATAATCTAAGGGCGCAGATCGATTGTTTAGAATAGTCGGTCAAACCAAGAGTTGCAAATTGTTTGTAATTGGTTTGGAGACCTACCAAGTTGTACTGTTGAAGTTATCAGCCCTAGCAAACGCGGAGACAGTATGAACTTGGATCTTGGCCATTATGTTCATATTTGATATGAGTCTGTATATCTTCCATGGGGTCGTAGAATATGTTAAAATAATGAGAGCTAATTAAACTAAAGGTCATGTTAATTAGTTAATGAATGTGTTAATAGAAATTATATTTTAATTTCAGTCTATCTATTCTTAAGATTATTTAAATGTCGAATCTGTCATTGAAACGCTTGGTTGAGACTAATAAGTTGACTGGAGCTAACTATCCGGACTGATTGAGAAATTTGTGTTTGGTACTGAGACAAGAGAAAATTGAATATGTGTTGGACATAATTGTTCCAAAAGTTCCTGATGAAGAGTCTGTTGAGTATTCTTTGTTTGACAAGGCTGCTTATCAGAAGCATTTGGATGATGCTACCTCGGCACAGTGTGTCATGTTGTCCTCCATGACTGTAGAGTTACAGAAGCAACATGAGAACATGGTCCCCTATGAGATGCTAGAACATTTGAGGAGCCTTTATGATTCACAGTCTCAGACTATGAAGTATGAGCTGTTGAGAGACCTCTTCAAATGTAAGCTGAATGATGGGGCCAAGTGTCTGGTCATATTCTGAAGATGATTGGGTTGATAGAAAGGTTGACTTCAATTGGAACGGAGCTACCCCAGAGTGTGTCTGTTAACCTGATTTTGAATTCGCTTCCTAGATCGTTTGAGAATTTCATTGTGAACTTTAACATGAATGGAACAAAGGTGAATCTTCCAGAACTTCACAATATGCTAAAGACTTATGAATCATCTACTTCAAAGGAGAAGACTGTGCTCATGGTGGGCTCATCTACTAAGTTCAAACCTAAATGTAAGAATAAGAAGAATAAGGGTAAGGTTGGTGCCAAACCCACAGTCTTGAAACCTAAAGGAGGTGTTCATATGAAGTCTAGGTTAGTCAGAGATGTATGCCTCAACTACAAGCAGAAGGGGCATTGGAAGAAATATTGCACCGCTCCAAGAGGAGACAAGGCACTAGGTGCTTCTGAACCTGTTGGACAAGGTATGCTTGTCATTGAGATTAATATATCTATAAGTAACTCTCACTGCTGGGTATTGGATACAGCTTGTAGCTCACACATTTGTAATAATGTGAAGGGCCTAATGGACAGCATAAAGGTTAGACCATGAGAGGTGGACCTACGTGTTGGAAATGGAGCACGAGTTGATGCTGAACGTGTGGGGACTTATAGATTAGATTTATCTTCAGGTTTTACATTAGAACTTAATAATTGTTATTTTGTTACCTCGATTACGAGGAATATTATTTCCATTCCAATGTTAGACATTGAGGGGTTTTCCTCATCTATTGCTAATGGCAATTATATACTATCTTTTAATGGTATTGTTTGTGGAAATGCTTCTCTTGTGAATGATTTATATATTCTGAATTGTAATCGTGAAATTCTCAATATGCAAAACAAATGAGCTAAAATAAGTAATCCAAGAAATTCCACCTACTTATGGCACTGTAGACTTGGTCATATCAATGAATCAATGATAGCAATATTAAGAAAGGTAGACTACCTGGAACTATTTGACTTGGAGTCCTCTAGTGACTGTGAATCTTGCTTGAGAGGAAAGATGACCAACAAACCACTTTCTAGGAAAGGTGTCGAGCCAAAGAGGTACTTGAGTTGGTCCATACAGATGTATGTGGGCCATTTTCCACTCAAGATAAGGGAGGTTTTCCTTACTTCATAACTTTTACAGACGATTTCACAAGGTTTGGATATGTGTATCTTATGAAGCACAAGTTCGAAGCCTTTGAGAAATTCAAGGAGTAAAAGTTAGAAGTAGAGAAACAACTTGAAAAGAGTATCAAGACTCTTCGATCAGATCGAGGAGGTGAATACTTGAGTAGAGAATTTCTAGATTGCTTGAAACTTCATGGAGTCCAATCAAAATGGACACCTCATGGAACACCACAAATGAATGGCGTTACTGAAATGAGAAATCAAACTTTATTAGATATGGTTAGATCCATGATGAGTTTTTCAGCTCTTCCAACATACCTTTGGGGCTATGCTTTACAAAACTCAATTTATATTCTGAATAAAGTTCCTTCAAAGTCAATAGAGAAAACGCCATATGAGATATGGCATAGCACGAAGCATGCTCTTACACATGCGAGCCTGGGGCTGCCCTGCATATGTAAAGAAGATGCTTACTGACAAGTTGGAATCTAAAAGTGAGAAATGTTACTTTGTGGGATATTCTAAGAAAATGAGAGGATACTATTTCTATCCTCCTGGAGAACATAAGGTCATTGTTTCCAGAAAAGCAACTTTCCTTGAGGAAGACTATGTCTACAAGGAACAAAGTTACAATAAGATATAACTTGAAGAAATTCAAGAACCACAAAGCAACATAGAGATTGAATCCTTGTCGAATGACCTAGACAAGAATTCAGTGGGAGTATTTGGCGAAGGTGTGTTACTTAGAGTATAACCTCAGCCAGTAGGAGTGATGTGAGGATTGATGCAGAAATGCAAGATTCTTATACACAACCAATGGAAGATGATACAATAGTTATACATCCTTCCATTTAGGAAACACATGTAGATGATATTCCTGAAAACTCTCAGAGTGGTGGAAACGCACAAGAACCTTCTCATGATCAGAATACAAGAACCACAGAAACGCAAAATAACCAACTCTGTAGGTCCACTAGGACTCATCGTCAGCCTGAAAGACTTAATCTCTTTGTTGAAAGTCAAAATGAGATAGATATTCCTGATGATGATGAACCTACAACCTACAGCGAGGCTATGTTAGACATTAACTCGCAGAGATGGTAAGAAGCCATGAAATATGAAATGGACTCAATGTATGCCAATCAAGTTTGGAACTTGGTTGATTTGGCAACAGAGGTTAGACCCATATGATGCAAATGGATCTTCAAGAAGAAGATTGATGTATTTGGCAAGGTGCAAACCTACAAGGCTAGGTTGGTAGCAAAAGGTTACAATCAGAGGTTTGGGGTCGATTATGATGAAATCTTTTCGCCAGTTGCAAAGATTAAGTCCATTCGGATTTTGCTTGCAATAGCTGCATACAATGATTATGAGATTTGGCAGATGGATGTTAAGACCGCTTTCCTCAATGGAAATCTAATTGAGGAAGTGTATATGATACAACCTAAAGGTTTTACATCCAAGTCAAAACCCAAAGCAATATGCAAGCTACAAAATTTCATTTATGGACTTAAGCAAGCCTCAAGGAGTTGGAATATTTGCTTTGACAAAGCCATCAAATCATTTGACTTTGTCAGAAGCAAGAAAGATCCATGTGTTTATAGTAAACGCAAGAAAGGGAGTATTGTTTTCATTATCATATATGTAGATGACATATTAATAATGGGAAACGACAAGTCCCTTACGCAACCAGTAAAGGAATGTTTGTCCAGCACCTTCATGATGAAGGACTTAGGTGAAACCTGCTACATTCTTGGAATTAGGATCTACAGAGATAGACCTAATAGATTGTTAGGGCTGTCACAGTATACATACATAGACAAAGTGCTAAGGCATTTCTCAATGGAAAATTCCAAGAGATAAGGTCTTCCTATGGGCCAAGGCATCAAGTTATCTAAGAAGGATAGTCCTTCTACTGTTACAGAACTTGAACGCATGAAGAAGATCCTATATACTTCAGCTATAGGATCAATCATGTATGTCATGACCTGCACTAGGCCAGATGTGGCCTTTGCACTTAGCATGACTTGCAAATTCCAGCAGAATCCTAGGGAGGAACACTGAAAGCAGTCAAGAATATTCTTAAGTATCTTAGATGAACTAAAGAATATTTCATAGTCTATGGTGGGCAAGAGAAGCTAGTCGCTACTGGGTATACTGATGCTAGCTTCCAAACAGATATTGATGACTTCAAGTCACAATCTGGATATGCCTTCATTTTCAATGGTGGAGCAGTGAGTTGGAAAAGTTTCAAGCAAGAAACCACTGCTGATTCGAGGACTAAAGCCTAGTACATTGCTGGATTGGAAGCTTGTAAAGAAGTTGTCTCGATATCTGAGTTCTTAAAAGAACTAGGGGTTGTTCCAAGTGCCAGTCATCCAATAACGATATATTGTGATAACACTGGTGTGATTGCACAAGCTAAGGAACCAAGATCAACAAACAGAAATAAGCATGTACATAGGAAATACCACATACTCAGAGAGATGGTGGAATCTAAAGAAATAGATCAAGACTATATTCCCACAAATGATAATCTAGCTGACCCATTTACTAAACCATTAAGCTTAGCTAAGAATAATGGTCATTTCGAAAATATGGGTATTAGATACATTGGAGATTGGCTCTAGGCCAAGTGGGAGATTGAAAATATGTATGTTCTAGAGACAATCTATAGTAGGGCCAAAACGTACTTGAACACATTCGTATTATTAATGAGATTAATATTTATGGCATTTGCAATTATTGAATTATTGTTTGATTATTTGCAATTATTCATACATATGCATCCCTTGAGCTTACGTTGTCATTAATAGAGTGAGATATTAATGATGAAACGTAACTCTTAAAATAGCCTCTACTAATGATCATCAAGAATGGGATATCGATGATATGCTATAAGTCGACATGTGGTATGCATCACATTCTTGGAGAATGTAGTATGTCTCACAGCTACGTGTAATGGTTACTCGTGATGGACACATGGATACTTTGGAGAATTATTGGTATACCCTACCGATAAACTATTTATGTCACAACCCAAACCGGAGGACCGCGACGGGCACCTGGACCCTACCCGCCGGGCACCACATCCACACTTTACCCTTAATCACTTTTAACACGGACAGAGCCGTGGTAGACTAAATAAAATTCCAACCCAAAAGCCCCAATTTACACATTTATATACCAGGGCCGATAAGGCCATACATGACAACTAACCACAGGACATATATATACAAGCCTCTACAAAGAAGAACATACCATGACCAAATCGTGACTCCGAAACAAATAGAGTGCTCTGGACACCAGCTGAACTAGCAACCTACTAGTGTGAACCACCACCCTCTCAATATGAACCTGCGGGCATAACATGCAGCGTCCCCCGACAAAAAGAACGTCAGTAAGACTGATGAACTGAGTATGTCAGGCATAAGAAATAACATAGCTGAGACATATCATAGTCTGAAACAACAATAACTGAACATCAGTAAATACCTCTGAGGGCCCTAATACACATGCCTAAATGTTATGCACAATGCACTATACATACATCAGCCTCTTCGGGCATCTTTCTTACCATAACAGCCTCTGCGGGCATCATACCATATAATGATTAATGAATGAATGCACAATACAAATGCGGTATACTAATGTCTACACAGGAATTCTCTCATAACCGCCTCTGTGGGCATCAGGTTATATCTCCACACAAGGGCATCAGGTTATATCGCCACACAAGGGCATCATATCATCACATCATATTGGCCTCTTCGGGCTCTTTCATGATAGTCTGTACCAGCTGCAGGTGGTGTGCGTATATAACGCCTTTTTCCCTTTCCCCAATTCCCATACATATATATATAATATTTACCATATAGTAGTGTGCATAGCACAAGTGGTCCAAGATAACATATGAATGCGATGCAAATGAAATGCATGAATAACAATAAAACATCCTGAGTGACATAATATCATTTACACATTTGGTTAATATTGAGGACATCAACATCTTTTCCGGTATGCCTTATTAAGGTCTTAGAAACATGCTTGGATGTTCTTTCAACATAGGAGTCGATGAATTGATCATCATTAACTGTTAAAAGTGGAGTAATTTATGTAGCAACACGATAGTTATGTTTCGCACATAGAATTATGCCAAAAAGAATGAAAGAGTCTTGCATACCTTGTTGTCGAAATTATCTAAGTTTATGGGTTCCTTGTAAACTCTATTAACGATTATCTACATCACACGGATGATTAAAATCATAATCGACTCAAAATATTAGAAACATATTCTTATAGACATTCTAGCGAATACCTTGAACGCGTAGAACCTATATTCCTTCTATATCGAAACCTATGTATGTAGCGAAACACCCAACCCTCTTAATCCTTCTTTTTTACTGCTACAATTTCCAAAAGAGTACAATAATTTTACATGCAACCTCCAATTTCGTACAAACAGTCCCGATAACACCCCATTAACCTAGCATTTTCGATAATCGTCTTAGAACTAGTGGCAAGAATCAAGTTCAGAACTTGTATAAACTTTAGGAATAAGAAAGGTTACCTTTGTTTAACATAGCAGTGAGAATCGTCGGAACACCTTTCGCTCGTACCGGATTCCGACCGATAGAACCAGAAGCACTGGAATCGTTTTGCTTAAGCCTTGCCTAGACTCAAAGTCTCGGCTTGGTTTTCTGAACCTTTAACCTTGCTTCAAGGTTTCAATTTCACTGGAACTAAGGTCTAGAACACCACGAATTTCTCCCCTTTTTGGTTATATGAAACTTACAGAAAATCCCCAATTTCGACCGAGAATTCCGAGAACCCACCAACTGGGATTTCCTCTTCCTGCTAGAAATGTGACCATTAATTCTTCATGGAAGGATTCCTTCAGGAGTGTTAAGGATTTGAGGGAGTTTGAAGAACTGGTGCCTTGATTTTATTGAGAGAGAAGGGATCGGTTGAAGGCCTTGAAGCTGCCAGCGATCCCTTTCTCTAATGTTGTCACTGCATTGCTGCTTATTAGACTACACGTATTAATCCCCACTATAAATTGTCTTCCCAATTATAATTAATTAACCTTATAATTAATTAATTATACACACAATTAAATTCCCGATCTCAATTCACTTAAATCCCGGCGACTTATAAAATCTCTTGTACCTAATGTTATAATTCCTGTAACATAATACTAGTCTATAATCTCTTCGGGGATACACAATTATTATTATTATTCCCCGTCATCACACTTATCAAATCCAAAATTATTTCGGGGTCACGTCCTTTTATAAACTAATTTTCTTATTAGCCTACGAAGTACAACATAGACTTCTCGGAGTCCGGCCTACTTGCCTACGTTTGTGTATTCGACCGTTATCCGAAAATACGGGATGTTACATCATCTCCCCCTTAGAAACATTAGTCCTCGAATGTTGGGATGATAGGTCTAATCCAAATTGTTTTTATATATACAGTTTAGCACTTAATCTAAATGGGAGTGAAAATTCTATGTTAACCATGATGCAAATAGTTTAAGAAAGACTAGCTTGATTGTTACTACAATCAGCCTTTAGGAAAGCAAATATGATGTTTTGAACAAGTCACAGGAGTACAAGATAACCATGAAGAGAAAATAAAGATTAATTCACACATATGTTCACACTCCCTATTATCAGATAACTATCCTACGATTATGCTTTCTATGGTCAGCCTTAGGACTACATCTAGGAAATCTAGCTATTTATCACAAGAGTTTCAAATTCATTTCATTATTGAAACACATGCCATTGAGGTGAAAATTCAACACAACCTATAGGTCTTAATTAATTTTAACTATATTGGTTTATGCACAACAGAAGAATGGTATCTGGTGTGTCCATTAGAGCACAATATAATGTAATCATAATATTGTTAGATAGAACAGAAATATTCCTAGTACTCAGAAAGCAAGAAGTAAGCAGGACCCAAGTTTTAAGCCTAGGATTCTTATCCTTATTTCACAAAGTAAGTAAGAATAATCAGTTTTAAGCCTCTTGCAACTCTCATTCTGAGTGTGCAGACATGATCTAACTCATTTGCTTCTTAAACAAGACCACATAATATAGCTTTTAGGCATGGCAACTCAAATTTTTTAGTTTTTTTTTAACTAAGTAGAGATTAACTAAGGTGATTTAAATAGTAACCTAGTTACCAAAACTCAATCCATGGGACTATCTAGATGATAGTAATAGGTTGACATATGGTTATCCAATGTTGGAATTTAATACATACCATTTTCTGGCCACCCAGCACGTACCAGAAAAGATTTGAATCAAGACAAAGTAGAAACACATAGACTCAAGTTAATGAGTTGATGGATTCTTGCCTACGTTTGTAGTATATCTCATTCACTCTTCATACTCAACTAAGAAGCATGTTTAGTTAAAAGCCCTATATGTATCCTAGTTATTTTGAAACAGTAAACAAATCAGTATAATTAATCATGTTTTAACTATATTATCATCCCATGATAGGTTTCTTTTAACAGTTCCATAGCTAGTGTTTGAATCATTTCAGGTGATCATTTTTTAAATGAGTGAGACATCATGTAACAACATGGCACTGGTTTAAGTTTCTATGCAGCAACTACAAGTTTGTCACAACTTGAGGGCAGCAACATGTGGTTAAACATGTGCACAATCCTTATTAAGTACAACAGTGATAACAAAGAGCTAGTGACAAAGAAAAACAGAGTAAAGAAGTAACTTCAAACAAAGAACGAACATGGTAGCTAAATGCATCAGAAAAATAACAGATATACACAGCAACCAGCTCAATATAACAGTGCCAATAACCAATGTAGCAGCTAATGGAAAACAATCATTAGTATTCAGAAAATGGAACACAGACAGCAACAACTAGCCTCCTCACCAGCAGTAGCCACTCCCCTTTTGAAGCAACAACCACATAGTCTTAAAGCATAACTAAACAGCCTTAACAGTAACCATAAATGAGCCAGAAATGCAGCACTTATTTGTACTAAAGCACAGTAGATCAGCAGCCTATTTAACACAACAGGGCAGCTCAACAAGTGCAATATCTACAGCAAAACCACAGTAGTAAATAACAATCATTTATCTCAAGTTACATTAACTCAGGGAAACATAGCAACATATAGCAGGAGTAGTAAAACAGCAGCCATAACTCAAAAGGTATAAGATCATTTCTCAAAGTGCAATATTTTGAGGACCTCACAAGTGCATTTATTCATAGCATGGATAGCATGTCTTAAAGAAGGAGTTGAAATACACAACCTAGACAAAGTAGCATTTCAACATATAAAAGCCTATTCTTATCATGGTTCTTATACAATTATGCACAGATCACACACTTTAATCAACATGTTATCATGTTTTAATTTGACAAATATCAGGCCCAACCTAACAGACTCTTTAAACCTAAACTAAGATCTTTTAAGACTATCTATACTGGAGACATATCTAGAGGTAGGGCAATTAATTGACATAGCTGGCACACAATGAACACAATCAATCTTCCTATTCAAGTTCACTAGTTATTTAAGTACTTCACAACTCAAATCACATTTCAACACATTTTGTTTCTAGCTTCAGAATCTAATTCAAGCTCACACATCTCACTGTTGGTATTCAACTCTAAGGAAGGATATAAACAAATATCTAAACACATGTTCCAATCCCCATAGCCACCCCAGTCCATACTTGACATGCATTTAAACAGTTTATAACTGGATACAAACACATGTTAGGGACTGATTTAGGAGTGACATGATGAGGATGGTTATAAGGTAAGTTGTAAGTCAACCATTTAGCAATTTATAACCCCATACACACCAACAATTTTAAAAAAGACAAGCAGAAACTAGTCAAAGAATACATATATATACTAGACTCAATTTAATCCCAGACTTACAAAAATACAGATTTCATATACACATCAGACCATGAAACATATATCATAGTACCTCCTAGCTAGGGGTGAGCGGGTCCGGGTACCCTAACATTTTTTAACTACCCGGACCCTACCCGGTAAAAGATCGGTTCTTAAATTTACTACCCGGAACCTACCCGTAGCAATCATTACTGAACCTACCCTGGACTCATGTCCTGGTAGGTTCCCTGCACTCAGAAATAAAAACATAAATTAAGCAATAATTTTTAAGCCTATGAGAATAAAAAAGAGTTCTAAAATAATTTCATTAAGTAGTTTTTTAGCCTGCAATCGAAGTTTTTAGTACTTTATAAGAAGTTTTAGAAAACTTATTCATTGTAGAAAAGCTAATTCTCAGAACCAAAACCTAAAATTGCAAGCTAAATTTGACACTCAATTAATTGAACGTGTTGATTTCAAAATAAATTTAAAAATATCTGAATTAAACTTATTTTCGTGTTCATAAGCTCTTCGATACAAAAGAAAAGCTTTATTATACTAGTAAATTCTTAAATTTCATCTTCACAACTACAAAAATATACACACATTTTAAAAATAGATTTACATTTCAAATAAAAAAGTAATACAAATTGAAGATGAGTATCGCCTGAAATAGAACAGAAGCATATAATATTAAAAAGAAATTGAAGAGTTAGATATGAACCCATATGCATTTTAGGAATGACGTGAACACAACCAAGGGAGAGAAAGAGGCAAAGGTGAAGCTTCAATGACGACAATGATGAAAGTACCTGAGAGAAAGCTTCAACAATGACGACGATGAAGCTCGGTGGTGTAGCTAAAACGTCATTGTTATTGAGAGAGTTTTGTGTTTTTTCTCTTAGGGCACAAAGAGCATTCTAGAATAAATGGGTGAAAAAGCTAAAATATTTACATCTTGGGATGGGGAAAATCAATGTGTAGGCGTGCAACAAAAAATTTTGGAGAAAGTTAAAAGTGGTCCAAATGTTTCTAAAAAAAATAAAAATATTTAATATATTATAGGTTCCGGGTATCGGTTCCGGGTCCGGGTACCCTGTCTTTATTTGCCGGAACCGGAACCGGACCCGACATTGATCGGTTCCTAATTTTACTACCCGGACCCTACCCGTTATTATAATATATCTACCCGGAACCTACCCGTTAATGTCGGTTCCGGTCGGGTATCTGGGTACCATGTACCCGTGCTCACCCCTACTCCTAGCTAATCAATGTCCTAAAACATATCAATAATACCACATCATTGCATACAAGCCTACTGAATATCTTAACCAACTAGATTACTTAAACAAATTAATCAAACACCTAGCCTAAACATGTTTGGTCTGCAATAAGACTTAACTACAATACTTCAATCAAGCATACAGTACCCTTAAAGGCTACATACTAACAATCCATCCAACAAACCAATCAAACACACATGAGGTTTCTATTAACTTCTCAAGTCATACACACATATCCCTTTCATGTAAGTATAAACATACCAGTGCACAATCTCAACTAACATACTTCCCATCCATTTTTTTTGGTCACATGAAAACAGATCCATATTTAGTCAAAATTATCTCTAACATTAATTTCTCCAAAATCAGTTCAATCAAGATTATTATTGCCTAACTTATGCATACAAATAGTTTTAAAGCCATTTCATGACTTAACTAAAATCACACCAAACTACACAACAACCCTATCAATTCACATACAAAATTCATACATTCCTTTGATTAATCCAAACATATAACCTTATACCGGTTACACACAATACATCATTTATTTAAGGGAACTAATTTAAAGATCTTATGGATTATCGGGATAGGTACTAGGACAGCCTTATGCTCTTGTTGGTGAATCTGTACTACCTATCTTGGTCCTATAAATGAGCCTCGATCCGACACACTTCAGAGTGGAACCCTCTTATCCTTACTACCCACTCGCCTTCTCCTTGCCTGTCTCTTGCCTTCCTCTAGCGTGTCTCCCATAACATAGACCGGCGAACCCTGATTAACGGATCCCCAGGATTGAGGACAATACGGAATCTCAGAAGGGTCGGGGTCATTAAGCGACATGCATACCCGGTCATGGCGTGATATCTGAGGAAAATCCAGGTGTACCCGTCCCTGGGATGTTCCCCCTATCCCATGGTCAGTGGGGCCTGACACTGACACTAAAGTCCTTGGTGAAGTCGAACTCCCCTCACCCCACTTCCAGCCAGAAGAACCGAGGGTGTTCGAGCGGGTGACTCATAAGGATCTTCATATGGATCCTCCTCTATGGACTCTATGATTTCTGATGGATCTGAGTCCATTATATAACTCACCTCTCTTCTTCCAATTTCTGTAACCTTTCGACCCGTGCCAGCGGGTGGTATCTGTCTAACATCTTGTCTTGCGATAGTACTCGCATTCTTATTATCCGATGTGCTCCTCATTGTGGACGTTACTACAGTTCAAATGAGAAAATAAGTGTGGCGCGCAACATACCCATAACCAAGACTCTACTAGACACGGCTTGTATACTCCCTAGGACAGACATGCTCTAATACCAAGTTTGTCACGACCCAAATCGGAGGGTCGCGACGGGCACCCGGACCCTACCCGCCGGGCACCACATCCACACTTTACCCTTAAGCATTTTTAACACGGACAGAGTCGTGGTAGACTAAATAAAGTTCCAGCCCAAAATCCTCAATTTACACATTTATATACCAGGGCCAACAGGTCCATACATGACAACTAACCTTAGCACACCTATCTACAAGCCTCTACAGAGAAGAACATACCACCACCAAATTGCGACTCCGAAACAAATAGAGTGATCTGGATACCAGCTGAACCAACAACCTACTAGTGTGAATCCTCACCCTCTCAATATGAACCTGCGAGCATAAAACGCAGCGTCCCCCGACAAAAGGGACGTCAGTATGACTGATGTACTGAGTATGTCAGGCATAAGAAATAACATAGAAGAGACATATCATAGTCTGAAACAGCAATAACTCAGCATCAGTAAATGCCTCTGAGGGCCCTAATACACATGCCTAAATGTTATGCACAATGCAGTATACATATACATCAGCCTCTTCGGGCATCTTCCTTACCATAATAGCCTCTGCGGGCATCATACCATATAATGATTAATGAATGTATGCACAATGCAAATGCGGTATACTAATGTCCACAAAGAAATCCTCCCATAACCGCCTCTGTGGGCATCATGTTATATCTCCGCACAAGGGCATTATATCATCACATCATATTGGCCTCTTCGGGCTCTTTAGTGGTAGTGTGTACCAGCTGCAGGTGATGTGCATATATAACGCCTTTTTCCCTTTCCCCAATTCCCAAATATATATATATATATATATATATATATATAATATTTACCATATAGTAGTATGCATAGCACAAGTGGTCCAGGATAACATATGAATGCGATGCAAATGAAATGCATGAATAACAATAAAACATCCGGAGTGACATAATATCCTTTACACATTTGGTTAATATTGGGGATATCAACATCTTTTCCAGTGTGCCTTATTAAGGTCTTAGAAACATGCTTGGATATTCTTTCAACATAGGAGTCGATGACTTGATCATCCTTAACTACTAAGAGTGGAGTAATTTATGTAGCTATACGATAGTTATGTTTCGCACATAGAATTATGCCAAAAAGAATGAAAGAGCCTTGCATACCTTGTTGTCGAAATTATCTAAGTTCTGCGGGTCCTTGTAAGCTCTATGAACGATTATCTACATCACACGGATGATTTAAATCATAATCGACTCAAAATATTAGAAACAGATTCTTAGAGACATTCTAGCGAATACCTTGAATGTGTAGAACCTATATTCCTTCTATATCGAAACCTATGTATGTAGCGAAATACCCAACCCTATTAATCCTTCTTTTTTACTGCTACAATTTCCAAAAGAGTACAATAATTTCACATGCAACGTCCAATTTCGTACAAACAGTCCCGATAACACCCCATTAACCTAGCATTTTCGATAATCGTCTTAGAACTAGTGGCAAGAATCAAGTTCAGAACTTGTATAAACTTTAGGAACAAGAAAGGTTACCTTTGGTAAACATAGTGACGAGAATCGTTGGAACACCTTTTGCTCGTACCGGATTCTGACCGACAGAACCAGAAGCACCATAATCGTTTTGCTTGAGCCTTGCCGAGACTCAAAGTCTCAGCTTGGTTTTCTGAACCTTCAACCTTGCTTCAAGGTTTCAATTTCACTGGAACTAAGGTCTAGAACATCACAAATTTCTCCCATTTTTTGTTATATGAAACTTACAGAAAATCCCCAATTTCGACCGAGAATTCCGAGAACCCACCGACTGGGATTTCCTCTTCCTGCTAGAAATGTCTTCATGGAAGGATTCCTTCAGGAGTGTTAAGGATTTGAGGGAGTTTGAAGAACTGGTGGCTTGAGTTTATTGAGAGAGAAGGGATCGATTGAAGGCCTTGAAGCTGCCAGCGATCCCTTTCTCTAATGATGTCACTGCATCGCTGTTTATTAGACTACACGTATTAATCCCCACTATAAATTGTCTTCCCAATTATAATTAATTAACCCTACAATTAATTAATTATACACACAATTAAATTCCCGATCTCAATTCACTTAAATCCCGGCGACTTATAAAATCCTCTTATACCCAATGTCATAATTCTTGTAATATAATACTAGTCTATAATCTCTTCGGGGATACACAATTATTATTATTATTATTCCCAGTCGTCACACTTATCAAATCCAAAATTATTTCGGGGTCACGTCCTTTTATAAACTAATTTTCTTATTAGCCTATGAAGTACAACATAGACTTCCCAGAGTCCGGCCTACTTGCCTACGTTTGTGAATTCGACCGGTACACGAAAATACGGGATGCTACAATTTGTTATACATATCTATAGTGTTATCGGCGTGTGAAATATAAAGGTCATTTGACTTGAGGTCAATACGCACATTGTTTACAAATTAATGTACTTTGACCAAGTTTTAAGCTTAAACTCCTTCTGGATAAGATACGACTTGTGTTGGGTGCATCAGGATGTAGATCAAGGTGGTAGTTGAGCCAAGAATAGGATTCATTTCTCGATTGAAATTCGAGAGAGCACTCAGCTTCTCAATGTTATTAGGTTGACTAAAGTCATTGGCCAGTGCAAGAGACATATTTAGAATATGGTCTAGTTGTCAACTAATAAATGTGAGATAAAGTGATTAAGTCATTTGGATAGACACTTGACAAATCCTAACCTTAATCGAGTGTGTCGCGAATGAAAGAAATTTATAGTTCCGCATAAAGGATAAGTTCGCTGGATTCATGTAAATGTACTTCACATATTGAGTTCATCATACGACGCAGTCTAGGAGTTTCGTATGGACCTTAATTAGATTAATATCGATATGTGAAGGCCTATAGGGTCACACTATATGCGATTGTTTTCCGATCTAAGAGTGTATTGAGAAAGTATTAAATATTCAATTTAGAATCGAGATATTTAATTTATAATAATTATGGAATATTTCTATTTGATAGAAATTATTTAATTAAGTCGAATTGGATTTTAGATTTAATTAAATATGTTGGATATATTATATGGGTACTCGGACAAATACAGGAAAGCAATTGGGCCAGAAATTACTGGCCCAAAATCGGCACCTTGGCCGTCCACTTGGACGTGTGAAGTGTCCACTGAACATTAAAATGGGCCAGGTTTTCCTGTTTTAAATCTGTTTTTGTCCTGAACTCCTATATAAACAACACAAACCCCATAATTATGAAGTTAGTCAGTCAGACAAAATAGAGGATTCAAGACTTAGAGCCTTGAATTACTTTCTCTCTTCTAACAAAAGAATTATTAGTGTTCTTCGTTAGATAAATACATTGGAGTTAGAACTTGCAATTGGAGAGACAAATCGCATGGATACCATAGTAGTGAATCCAACAGACAAAAGCCGGTAAGTTTTTCTTATCGTGTTTTGAACACTTTAATATGATTATCGTATAAGTCATGCCATGATTATTGTTGGGTAAGTAAAATTTTAAACTTCCGCTATGCTTGCGAACCCAACAAATCTCTACACATCCTACCTAATAAGATACTCAAGACTATTGAGTCAATCTGCATAAGTTTTCTATGGATTGGGAAGGAGATTACTTCAAGAAAAGCCCTCTTAGCCTGGGATGTTCTTTGCAAACCTAAGATGGCCAAAGAGTCATCTTTGAAGGCTACTATGCATCCTTATTCATGGTAGAGTGTAAGGTAGTTTGGGTATAGCAGGAGGATTAAATTTCACTGACATTACTGCCTGGAATAAAACAGCCATATGCAAAGCTCTTTGAAATTTATGCAACAAGAAGGTTAAGATATGAATAAGATGGGTGCACATATTTTATATAAAAGGGAAGCCAATAGAGGAAGTCCAAGCAAAACAAGCTTCATGGGTTGTGCAGAAAATTTAAAGGCTAGACTCTATGTTGAGAAGGCAGGGTATACCTTTCAGTAGTTTCATCAATTAGAGACTTTTAAAATCAGGGAGCTCTACAGCAAAATAAGAGATCAATTTCACAAAGTTGCTTGGAGGAAAATGGTGTGCAATAACAAGGGGCTGCCTAAGTGGATTTTTATATTTATCTTAAGTGCTCATGGCCGGTTATACACTAGAGATCGACTAGCACAATGGGGCATAACTACTGATCTGAAGTATTGTACTAACATGGCAACTGATCTAGAGACAGGCCAGATGCTGGCTAGAACAACTTACCTGGGCTGTTAACTATGCAAAAGGGAAGAGTGTCAAAGCAGAAATTTTCAGAATGTCCCTAGTGGCTGCATTTATCATGTTTGGGAGGAGAGGAACACCAGATGGTTTAAAAAAATACAAAGAGAACCAAGGGTCATCATACGATAACTGATTCAGAAAATATTTCATAGAAGTTGGAAATACCGCACTTAGCTGCATAATGGGTTGCTTTATAACACAGTGGTTGTTGAAGATAGTTGATAGTAGAATGTTGCTTTAGCTGAGTTTGGGGCCTGTCCATCTCAGCAAATCCAATTTTGTTTTGAGCTGTAAATATCACTTTTGGTAAATAAAATCCATTTATTTTTCAAAAAAAAAATTAATTAAAAAATTTCTAACACCTATGATACTTTTGAAATTATTGATTCAAAATTTAGTAATTGTTGATTAACCACTACGACATGCATATATACTTTCAAAGATACACAACTAGATTTGGCCGAAAATATTCGACACAAAGATTAATGGAAACAATAAAAAGAAACTACGACCACGTACAATGCATGAAATCTTCTTAAACGATTCATGCAACCAGACACTTTCTTTTTTTCTTCTTTAGATGTATATTGTCACAATTTAAATCTCAGGACTATTTTTTTAAAGTGGCAGATCTAAATTAGAAGCAGCAATTTAATACTATGTCTAATTCGGACTATATTTATGTGTGTTAAAACATATTCATAATTTAAATATTATGAGTTTGAAGTCGAAATTCTATTACAACTCATTCAATTTACTAAATTGAAACTTTATTGTTTATACCTATGCTCTAATGTGTGTGAGAAAAAAATTAAATATAAAATTCAAATAATTTATTGAAGTATGTGACTATTTTATCTTTATCAGTAAGTATTAAATACTCCACAACGCTTAAGGGGTGGATTATTGATGTCAATATGATTTGTTGAACTAACAAGAAAGAGAAACTGAGTTTATTTCAATAATCAATGCCTTGTGAAAGTAGTTTCCTGTTAGTTAGCCGTTTAATGCATTGGTTGCCAATTAGGTTGGTTCATACTCCTTGATGGATCATAAATTAAATTCTTATTTGCATGTATTCAATATTCACATCGAATAAAGTGAAAATATATACTCTATGAAGATTAAAGTGAAAATTATCCTAGATTAAAGTGAAAATATATACTCCATCCGGATAAAAAAGAGTATTCACCTAGCCTTTTTTTCTTGAGTAAAAAAGAGTGTCCACTTATCAAATCAAGAAAGAATTAACCTTATTTTCCAAATTTTCAATACATATTTAGTTTGGTGCAATTTAATCAAATTACTTCTTTTTATGTAGAAGTTTGTATTTTTTTAAGGTGTGCGTAAATGGCTAAGTGAACACTCTTTTTTAATCGGATGGGTACCATATTACTTGACCATGCATGATATGGAAGAAAAATATCTTGTATTCATTGATATGATTAGGTATAAATACCGGATACGAAGTTTTACTGCTAAACAAGTAAACAATTATTAAACCAACCCCAACTTTGTTAACCCTTTCTGACCCTAGCTCCCTCCCCAACCCCCTTAAAAATTGAAGTAAAAGATATATAACGATTTATTTATATTTTCTTTCTTTTTGGTCACAACATTAGCATGATATATATATATGGAGAAGTTCTAGATTTCCCAAAACCAAAAACAACATAAAGGACTCCACAACTAATTATACAAAATGAAATTCGAGAATTAGTAAAGTACCCCTAATTGTTAGAATATTATGCAATCATATTATTATTATGTATTAATGTAGTATCATTTTATATATGGTAGGTAGTAAAATGTTAATTAGGAATATTATCTTAATTAGGTAGAAGATTAATAGGAATTGATTAGAAAGATTAGGCATGATTGACTCTTTCTAATTACATGTATATGGTGTATATATTGTGCCCTTGAAGGATGAATACATTGAGGAAAATACTTTCAAAGTCTTACATGATATCAAGAGCTTAAGGAAAGATCCAAAATTAGTTTATTTTCTTTCAAATTTTCGGTCATCTTCCTCCTTAGAACCCTAGTTGGCCGAAATTTCTTCATTTTCCCCCTCTCTTACTCCATTATTGATTATCCTTCATCACAACCAATTATGTCTAAAACAAAATCATTCTTTCACCCTGCCCTTGTTGTCTCAAACATCAAAACACATGTTTCCATCAAACTAGAAATGGAAACCGTTCATTATGCGACATGGGCAGAATTGTTCAAAATATGTTGTCGTGCTCGCAAAGTTCTTCATCATATAATTCCACCAAAATATGGTAAAGGGAAAGACATAACAAACGATGCAGACAAGGAATTGTGAGATACACTTGATGCCACAGTCCTTGGTTGGATTTATGCAACAATCTCCACGGACTTGTTGCATACGATAATGGAACCGGATTCCACAGCCATGGCGGTGTGGGAATGCTTGCGAGATATTTTTCAAGATAAGCAAAACTCTCACGCTGTTACATTGGAACAGGAGTTCTCAACCATTGACATGGCGGACTTTCCAAATGTTTCTACATATTGTCAACGACTCAGAGTGTTGGCCGATCAATTAAGAAACGTTGATTCACCGGTTACTAATAACCGGTTAGTCTTACAATTGGTCGTCGGTCTCACCGACACATATAACGGCGTGAAAACTCTAATCCGTCTAAGTAATCTTCTACCACGATTTTATCAAGTGAGGTCCATGCTTGTACTTGAAGAGTCGGGCTTGGTGAAAAAGACCTCAACTACTTCAAATTCTGCCATGCTTGCCACTCTTTTACATTATGGTAATTTTTTTTACCCTTCTCAACAAAACAAGGGACAAAAAGGACATCATAACAATAAAAATAAGGGTGGAAATCACGGAAATAACAAAGGTGGAGGCCACCGAAATTCCGGTGGCGACGGTAATGGCGGCAACACCAACTCCGGTGGTGGACAATGGCAGCAACACGGCGAGGGTAGTGGGCGGTGGCGGCTGACGGCGGCAGGTGGCGGGCGATGGCGGCGGCGACGGCTGGCAATGGCCTTGGGCTATACCATCCAGCCCAGCCCCAACAGGCAATTGGGCCAGGCAGCCCTAAAGGCCCACTGGTCAGCCTCAGCAAAACAGTGGGTATTTTCCACTAAATTGGCAGCAGCAGCAACAGGCCCAGCAAGCCCATTTCACTGGGTCTGTTAACACAAGTAGTAGCAGTGGGCCTCAGCCGACCCAGTGGTATGAGGCCCATTCAACAGGGGCCCACCCCACGAAAATTGAGTCCGCCATACACACTCTTGGACTTAATCCACCGGATTCAAATTGGTATATGGACTCCGGAGCGACGTCCCATATGACGTCCTCCCAAGGTAATCTCTCATCCTATTTTAATTTGAGCAATGATAATGGAAAAATTATCGAAAATGGCCATTCAATTCCAATAAAAGGTTATGGTTCTAGCAAATTGTCACCACCAAACCCACCCCTAATTTTAAAGAATGTCCTCCATGCTCCCAAATTAATCAAAAATTTGGTTTCTATTAGAAAGTTTACAACTGATAATTGGGTATCTGTCCGGTTTGACCCCTTTGGCTTTTCCGTGCATGATTTTCAGACGGGGAAGCTTCTCATGAGATTTGATATCAAGGGGGAGCTCTATCCAATAAATCTGTCAACACAACAATCCAAGTTTCCTTTTATTTATGCAACCTTGGCACCATCTTTATGGCACCAAAGTTTGGGACATCCAAGAGAGGTTGGTTTGGATTCTCTTAAATAAAATAATTTTATTTCTTGTACCCAAACACGGACTCTAAATAAGTGTTATTCTTGCACACTTGGTAAACATGTTAAGTTGCCATTTATTTCCTCTAATTCATGCACTATTTTGCCATTTGATATTTTACATTGTGATATTTGGGCATCACCTGTTTTGAGTTCTTCTGGTCATAGATATTATTTGCTTATACTTGATGATTACTCTAATTATTTGTGGACATTCCCTTTATAAAAAAAATCACTAGTGTTTTCCACTTTTCTCACTTTTAGAGCATTCATCCGAACTCAATTTGAACGTGATATAAAAAATATTCAATGTGACAATGGAGGGAGTTTGATAATAAACAGTTTTGGGATTTTTTCAAAATAAATAGTCTTCAGTTTCATATGTATTGTCCTCATACTTCATCACAAAATGGGAAGGCGGAACACAAAATTAGAACAATTAACAATATTGTTAGAACATCTTTTTCTCATGCTTCACTTCCCCTTGTATTTTGGCATCATGCACTCCAAATGGCCACTTACCTATTGAATGTCCTTCCTCATAAAAATCTATCATATCAAGCTCCTCTAAAAATGTTTTACTTACAAGAGCTCACATATCATCACTTAAGAGTGTTTGATTGTCTTTGCTACCCCCTCTTTTCATCCACCACAATCACAAAACTCCAAGCCCGGTCTACTCCATGTGTGTTCTTGGGATATCCTACTCATCATCGCGGTTACCAATGTTACGACATTTCTTCCAAAAGAATCTTTATAAGTCGTCATGTAATCTTTGATGAAATAATTTTTCCATTTGCTAAGATACATGCCACCGGGACTCATAACTATGATTTTTTGGATGATGATAAGTTTTCGTATCTAACATATTTTTTTCACAGCTCGGTACCTATTGCTAGTGTTGAACACCGTAATTCAGGCCCATTGGGCCAACGATCGATGGCCTAACTGACTGACATTTCAATGCAACAGCTTGGGCCTTCGGTTCCGAGGCCCAGTCCCACTACCGCACAATCTGCCTGGTCCAGCGGATTGGGCCAGTCTACCACTACGGGCCCAATTCCAGCACCAACAATGCAGCTCACTGGACCATCGGTTTCTCACTCCTAGGTCAGTGGCGTCCAGTCCACTGGCCCAACAAACCATCCGGTCACCCGTAGTCAACATGGAATTGTCAAACCCAATGCCAAATATAGCCTTCACACCCAGGTCTCAAAATCACCTTTGCCTTATAATCCAGTGTCTGCTCTAAAAGACCCGAATTGGAAAATGGGCATGGATGATGAATATCATGCTCTAATTACAAATATGACATGAGATTTAGTACCTCATTCATCTAATGCTAATATAATTCGATCTATGTGGATTTTCAGCCATAAAGAAAAATCTAATGGAACTTTTGAGCGACATAAAGCCCGTCTTGTAGGTGATGGGAAGACACAGAAGGTTGGTGTAGATTGCGGGGAAACATTCAGTCCAGTGGTCAAACCTGCAACTATCAGAACAGTTCTGAGCCTGTCTCTCTCAAAATGATGACCACTTCATCAATATGCCTTCCTCCATGGACACCTTAATGAGACTGTATACATGCACCAACCGTTGGAATATAGGGATCCTAAATATCCCAACCATGTATGTTTGCTCAACAAATCATTAAATGGCCTCAAGCAGGCCCCTAGTGCTTGGTATAAGCGGTTTGCAGATTTTGTGTCACACATGGATTTTTCACACAGCCGTTCAGATAATTCCATGTTTATCTATCGTCAGGGTAATCATACTGCTTATCTTCTTCTATATATAGATGATATTATTCTAACAGCATCTTCAGACTCTCTTCGCAAGAATATCATGTCACAGTTTAGTTCTAAATTCGCTATGAAAGATCTTGGCCCACTCCACTACTTTCTATGGATTGCTGTGACCCGACATACAAGTGGATTATTTCTCTCCCAGAAGAAGTATGCATCAGAAATCGTGGAATGAGCTGGGATGTTTTTCTGCAAACCTTCGGCAACTCCGGTCGACACAAAGTCAAAATTGAGTGTCATCTCTAGCAAACCTTTTGCTGATCCAACGTTATACCGCAACCTAGCAGGAGCTTTACAATATCTCACATTCACCAGGCCAGATATTACCTATGCAGTGCAACAAGTGTGTCTATTCATGTATAATCCAATGGAGGAACATATGCATGCTCTGAAACACATTGTGTGATATATTCAGGGCACTCTGGAGTATGGCTTACATCTATACCCGTCCTCTATTTCCAAACTTGTTACTTACACTGATGCAGATTGGGCAGGATGTCCGGATACAAGACGATCCACCTCCGGTATTGCGTCTTTCTTGGTGACAATTTAATCTTATGGTCCTAAAAAAGGCAGGCCACGGTATCACGCTCAAGTGCTGAAGCAGAATATCATGTTGTGGCCAATGTTGTATCTGACTCATGTTGGATTCGGAACCTGTTACTTGAACTTCATTGCCCTATTCCGACTGCAATAATAGTATACTGTGATAATATTAGTGCAATCTACCTCTCAGGGAATCCCATCCACCATCAACGCACTAAACATATTGAGTTAGATATTCATTTTGTACGCGAGAAAGTGGCTCGCGGACAAGTTCAGGTGCTACATGTCCCAACGCGTCATCAAATCACAGATATCTTCACAAAAGGACTTCCGCTGATAGTATTTGAAGATTTTAAGGACAGTCTCAGCATTCACCACCCTCCAGCTTCGACTGCGGGGGAGTGTTAGAATATTATTATGTATTAATGTAGTATTATTTTATATATGGTAGGTAGTAAAATGTTAATTAGGAATATTATGTTAATTAGGTAGAAGATTATTAGGAATTGATAAGGAAGATTAGGCATGATTGACTCTTCCTAATTACATGTATATATGGTGTATATATTGTGCCTTTGAAGAATGAATATATTGAGGAAAACACTTTCAAAGTCTTACACTAATTTCTATCTTTAATGGATTGATGATATTAATTTGTAAAAAAAATAAAAAAAATTTAGAGGGTAGCTCTCACCAATTTTTTCAGCAAATGTCGGTAGACAGAGTAGACATTATTATTATATATCAGCCAAAAAATGGGAGGTTGAAAACAATAAATAGCTAATAGATCACTGCATGTGCGTGTCCGAATAATGTCTAATTAAGCATATGGTCCATTTAACATTTGACGCTGACCTCTAGGGATGGATTATTTTGTTTTAGTTGTTTGGATGCTTCTTAAAGGATTTTTTTAAATTCTAAGTTTAGTATTCGTATTGGAATCCGATCAGATTTAGTTTTGCGTCAAAAAGTTATGTATTGAGATAAAACGCTTCTATAAGGTGACTTCGTATATACTTGGGCTCAGACTCGAAACCTGTAATCTGATTAAGAGTGAGTACTTACTACTCCACGCCAAATCTCGGTGGTTTAAATTAAAGGAAAAAGTTGTGTGCACATTTCTTAATATATAAAGGAATGCAAACTACGCATGTTTCCATTAGTTTACGAGAAAATACTTTTGAAAACCATTTATGTTAGTTGTTTTTTTTTTGTCAAAACCTACACTTTGTGTGTTTTAGGTTCTAGGCAACATTTTGGCCAATTGCATTCAAGGATGAGATCTAACGACCAATGCAGTTAAAGAAGATGAGGTTCAAATTTTAATCTAGTCAAAAAATGCTATAGGTGATTTTTTCTATCTGCTTACATTTTAACTGGCATTGGTAAGAGGTATTTGATATTTAATAAAGTGGTTGAGACTCGAAACGCGTACAAAACTGCCTGAATATTAAGAAATTTTCAAATGTACAAAAATATCAAACTTTTTAAAATGAATAGAAAAACTACTTCCTCTGATTCATAATAAGTGTACAGTTAGCCTTTTAATTTTTTCAGATTTATCATTATTAAGTGTTAAGTGACCAGATCTCGGTGTGTCAAATTAGTAGTAATATGACAATTTTAATTAAGGATATGTTAAACGAAATACCTATTTTTTTAAGAATTAGTATTTTCTTAAAGATGTGTTAAAAGTTCGGTAAACACTTATTTTGAATAGGAGGGAGTATCATATAATTAAACCAAGTGGATGGATAAGAAAGAGTTTAAATTAAACAAACAACTAACTCAATTATTTACCTATTACATGGGGAAACACACAAAAAAACAAAAACACGAGTAGAATTCACATTTTTATTGAATTGAAGGCAACCCCATTTTAGCAGGAGAAACTTCACTCAAAGGGAAGCAAACACTTCCAAGGGTTTGGTTTGGTCGGTGAATATATAAGTTATATCGGAATTATAATATAATAATTAAATAATAATAAAATTATTTTGGGAATGTGTTTTATAATTAGATGTTTGGTTTATTGAGTTAAAAATGAGATATAATGTAAAATATGTGTCTGATTTTATATTAGATAACTTTGGATCAAAAAATTATTTTTAATTTTAATTTAGCCTTAATTTTTGTAAAAGGATTGGGAAAAGAGCCTAGAGAACGCCATCTCGGTTTGATATTTTAGCTTGCAATTAGTAATCACGAGATTGTTATCTCGCTTTAAAAATGGTATAAAAATAATATTGCAATGATGGTATAAAAAATTTTGAGATTGCTAACTACCGAATAAAAATTTAATCAAACACGGAATAATTATCAAACACCCTTTAAAGGATTAAGTTACATAAATTAATAATGTAACTTTTTTATACTATCAGTGTTGTTTGTATGTGTACGTGTTATTTATCATTTTTGCCAAATCATTAATTATAAATACTTATTATATAGATTTATTTGTAATTATTTTATAAATTATTCAATTACGTAAAAATTATAAAATACTGGTAGTAAAATTTATATTTGTATCATATTACCACCTAAGTTTTTAGAATTTAAATTTAAGAACAAAAATTAATTTAATTAATTTAGTTTAGTTTAAGTTATATGTATCGATAATATAAAAAATATATTCATAACCAAAACTTATAAAGTTTAAAAAAAAAGTAAATTTCTATAATAAGTATTAGCTGATAATTTGATAAAAATATAATAAACCAATATATATAACATAAATTCTAGTAATGATTTATTCACCCAAACATAAACTACCCTTGTCCTAATTACTACAAAAGCATTATTAACCACCTTTGTCTGCGGTAAGAATTTTATGAATTGTTTTTTTATCCACGTGTCAAACTAAACAATTCCACTACACGACAATGAATAGACATGTAATTTGACGTTGTAACCGTCAACTTTATTACTAATGTTTTGTTCTGTTTTGTAAAGTTAGGATTGCTTTCCGAGTTTAACGCCGTTATTTATCTACGGTTCTCCGTTTGTCACTGAAACTTATCAACGTTATTATGAGGCAGATAATGATGGAGCAAAAAGAACCCAATAAAGGAAATAAAAATAATGCCACGTTGGATTATATTGAAATCCTACGTGGCATGTGATGAAAACCGTCACCACTTATTTGTAATGGCTGAATTCTATATTATCTCTTCCAATTTTGTCGGATTGTACTTGTACTTGAAGGGATAATTTAGAAGACACAAAATAATATTTGAAAAGAAAATCCCCACACCCAACGTTTTTACTTAATCATGTCTAAACCAACCAAAACCAACTGATCCATTTGACCATCCACGTGGCAACATCAAAATGCATAAGGGCCCACCATTTGGCAAGAACCGGTCTTTTGGTAGTTTTTCACCAGTGACCTGCTATTAACAGTAAACCCACCGGTATTTACCGATATTACCGGTCACCTGTATCAAGTGTATAAAGAACTGGGGTTTAAGGCAATGTTTGGGTGGTTTTCAAAGGGTTTTTGGTGAAAAAAAAAACGCATTTCACAATATTTGGTTACTAAGTACGTATCCAAATTTGGGTGATCACTGAAATTCTTGATTTTTTTTTTGTGTTTTGGCTGTTGAATTATCCTGCCATTTTCATTTGTATCATTTTTTTGCATTTAAATATTGTATGAATATATTATACATGGGATATTGAGGGGAATTTTTGGTGAATTTTGATGAAAATTTGGTTGTTTTAAGGTGATGTGGCATTTCTTTCAATAGTTAAACACCCTGTTTGGTTGGTGGAAAAAAGATGCATGAAAAAGTAGATAAATTTAGAAATTTTGTTTGAATTTCATGGTTTTTGAAGGGAATTATGATGAGTTTTGATGAAAATTTGGTTGCTTTATAAGGTGATGAAGGTGATAGTGCTCCATTTCTTTCTTGTTTGGTTGCAAAATTTTCATAAAGTTCCAATCTTTGGTGGGTTGGGGAGAAAATCTTGAGAAATTAGAAGAAATTGTTGAACTTTATGTTTAAGTTTTCTTTAAAGAATAGTGTATAATGGGGGAATTGTGGTGAAGTTTGAGGAGAATTTGGTTGCTTTAAGGTGATGTGATGGTGATAGTGATCCGTTTATTTCTTTTTTTATTGCAAAATTTTCATGAGTTTCAATCTTTGGTTTTAAATTCTTGTTGGGTAGGGGAGAAAATATTGAGAAGTTAGAAGGAATTGTTGATTTTTTATTTTGAAGTTTTCTTAAAAAATCATATTTCATGGGGAAATTCTGGTGAAGTTTGAGGAAAATTTGGTTGCTTTAAGGTGATGTGATTCATTTATTTCTTTATTGTATGCAACATTTGAATAAAGTTTCTATCTTTTGTTTGGTAATTGGTTGGATTGGGGAAAAAATCTTGCAAAGTTGAAGTTTTGCTATTAAGTTCTTTAAGAATAGTGTTTTCATGGGGAATTTTTGGGTTCTTGAAGGGGAATCATGGTGAATTTTGAAGAAAATTTGATTGTTTTAAGGTGGTGTGATTCATTTCTTTCTTTTTTCTGTGCACATTGCATAAAGTTCCAATCTTTGTTCAGCACCTGATTGGGTTGGGGAGAAAATCTTGGGGTTTTCTGCTTCTCTGCTTTTCCCTTTGGTCCCCAAAAAGCTTTCTGTTTCTTCTGTAAAAATCAGGTTATTAGATTGTTAGATCTGTAAATAATGGATCTTGGGCCTAACTCAACCCCAAAAGCTAGCTTGTAGGGTGAGGATTGTACAAGTCCATATAAGGAGTCCTTGTTACCATTCCATATCCGATGTGGGACTCTTAATACTCCCCCCACGCCCAGACCTTGTTAGCTTTTGGGGTTGAGTTAGGCCCAAGATCCATTCTTACAAGATCTATTGATCTTTCCGGATTCTTGAGTTTGGTAAGTTTGGTAGGTTTGGTTTGGTTGATCTAATGCTTTCTTTTTGTGTCATCTTTGTAAGTTCTTGTCTTAATTTTCTTTCTAATCTTTGATTCATGGATTCCCTTCTTTTTTCAGTTTATCTATTTCATTTAGATTTCCATAATTTACTTTACCTTCATGAGAAAATTGCTTCTTTCCTCTTCTATTCTTTTTCTTTTTCTTTTCCTTTTTTAGGATGAAAACCAACAGGCTTCTTTCCTCATCTACCAAAAGAATTAGTTTAAGAGAATAAATCAGATTTGGTAAAGTGGTAAACATGTCATGTTGGAAGTACGTTGGCGCCTTTTTTTGTTTAATCAAAGCATGTTCCTTTCTGTCGTAATGTTGGTGAAAATCTTTCTTGTCATTCTTATAGTTCTGATCCAATGATTGTTGATTCTTCTGGTTTCTGAAACTGTGTTACATTAATCAAGCAACCTCATTACATTTTTGGAACTTGCTTTTCCTTTGTGTATTTAATGCGGGAAAGCTTTTAAGTGATTGAGATCTTTCCATTTCCTGTAAAATATTAATTGGAGGGAATAGCTTCTTTTAATTATGAAATTAAGATCATACTTTCCTTGTATGTTTTTGGACTGGGTAGTTAATATATTAACACTTTCACTTGAAATTTGTGACAGTTGTTGTTATGATTACAAATCTAAGATTAATCCCTTTTATAACCATCATTTAAGTGTCTATTAATTTGGCTTAAGGTTCTGCAATACAAAGTGTTATCCTAGGATCTTTTTCTTAAGCTGGCATATATGAAAATGTGAGCATTCTGTTGTGTTGCCTTTTTATTCCCCGATTTTTTACACCATCGTGCTTAACTTCAATACTTTTACCTGAATGTCTTGATTCATGATTTGTGATTTTGCAGGTTTCTTTTTTAGATTATTTCGCGTACATAGCCCGCTTGACTGAAGGGATGTATAGATATGAGGTTTTTATACTGTAAAGTTGATCAAAGACTGCTGGTATTTTGTGTTTTTTGAATGTTTAGTCCTATGGTTTCTTAGTTATGGTGAGGTTAGATTATGGATTCAATGGCTATCAGGTGCCTCCTATTCCTCGAGCTACCAGATCAGCCAGGGTAACTTCACTTTTCGTATGCAAATTATTTTGCCTTAAGTTTTCGGCTCGAGGTACTCATTCTAATCTTATTTCATTGTCAATCTTTTTAGGGAAGGGGCAATATTAGGAAGAAATCTGATAGTAATGAAATGTGTGCTTTTGACTTGTTGACTACTGTAGCTGGAAAGTTACTGCTGGAAGGAAAAAGCACTTTGAATTCTAGTGGGAAAGATCGGTCTGTAGTTGTGAAATATACCGCTGACCCCGTCAAGGAAGATGAAGATACATCCTTAAAAGAAAATAAAGGTTTTTTCATTTCTCCTATTGTCTCAGAAGCTCCTGTAGTAAATCATTGTTTAAGCAAATCGACAGATACTTTATCTGGACCAGCATCTGTAATTACAAGTTCCGATTGCTCGGAGAAGTTGAGTTCTGGAGAGCGATTCGTAAATGGTGAAAGCAAAGTTGAAAATGGAAACTGTTCTACTAAGGCAGAGCAGGAGGCAGATTTTTCTAGTTGTACATTAGGCGCTGACAGTAAAAAACAAATGAAAATCGACCTATCAAATGATGCAAAGATTTCAACTAATAAGAGGGATGCAATTTGCAGTTCAGAGTTTCCTGATCTTTGGGATAGGAAACCTTCAATGCTTGTTGCTTTGGACAATACTGTAAAATTATCTCTTTCTACTGACCCTGATCCTTTTGGGTCCTTTCCGGTGATCCGGAATGATGTACAGTTAGCTAACAAAGATGATGACGAAAAATCTTGCGGGTCCATTCAACCTAGCCCCAGAAATAAGGCCTTCAGGCCAGCACCACGTGTAGGAGATTGGAGGATGAGGATGTTACGTGATGATGAGGGACATGTCAATGTTGGTGAGTGTTTTTTATTGTTTATTTTAGTTCTGATCTTCAGTTTTGTTAACTTGCTGGATATGACATAACAAGCGTCTCTACAGATAGTGAAACAAGGCATGTGTACCAGAACAGGAAAAATGGCTACACGGCCGAAAGGTCTCAGAGGGATTTTCCTATCAAGAAAAGGAAGCTCTATTATTGTAACTCGTTTTCCAATTCCGATGGAGGGAGTAGTGATGGAATTTCTAGTTCTCCAACAAAAGACTTAAATAGAGACACATCCGGCTATAGTTTAGCATCTTCAGGAGGTTTGTTTCTCTTCTGAAACCTTGCCTACAGTTAAAAAAAAAACTCATGCACATTAATCAAACTCATTAGGAATAATTGCACTTTTTGGTCCCTCAATTATTGATGAATTCTTATTTTCGTCCTTGTAATATTTTACCAAGCACATTTAACCGTCAATTATCAAAAATGTGTGTTTTGGGTCCCTTATATAGGAAATATGTGATATTTAGAGTATTTTGAGAACTATATCACCCTCAAATATGGAGTAGCAATACAAATTTAATATAATACATCGATAATTGAATGGTTTAGAATTTAAAGGTTTCGTTAAATTTGTGAAGATTCACACGTTTGAGGGATCAAAAGTGCACATATCAGTTAATTGAAGGTTAAATGTGCTTCACCGGAAACCATAAGGACCAAAATTAGAATTTATCGATATTTAAGGGACCAAAAATGCTAATATCCTTGCTCATTACTTGCACATGTTGGTGTGTATGCACTGCCAGTTCTAATTGATACTTATTACCCCTATGCATATGGACTCCGATAGCCCGTGCAGCAGCAGCGACGTCAATTAGCAAAGGAGCTCGTGCATCCTTCAGGTCTAGTGACTCCCATGGTGAGAAGGCCTTCTTTTGGACTAATAAATGATTCTTTTGCATTCCTTTCAATTTGTCATTTGAAGAGTTTCTGATGATACAAAGATGTTTTTTCCTCAGTGAAGCTCAAGATCAAGTCTTTCAGAGTCCCTGAGCTTTTTGTTGAGATTCCGGAAAATTCAACTATTGGCTCTTTAAAGGCATGTAAAAGTGTTAATTATTAAATACTTATAATCTGTTCGCCTGAATAAGGTTCTGTTTTCAAACTTGAAAATTCACTCTTTATTGCTTCTAATACTCTGCAGAGGACCGTAATGGAAGCAGTGACGGCAATACTTGGCAGTAGCCTTCACATTGGTGTAGTTTTTCAGGGTAAGAAGGTTAGAGATGACAGCAAGACATTATTTCAGGCTGGAATTTCACATGATGACAAACTTGATGCTCTTGGTTTTACCCTGGAGCCTAACCCCTCTCGAGCTTCCCAACCTCTAGGTCCAGAAGGTCGTTCTTGTGTACTTCCTTGTGAGACGTGTCAACCACTAACAAGGTATTTTATATGCTCGGCGATCTCTGATTGGCTTTAGTTATGGTCTAGCCTTAAGTATCACTAGCTTAATTTTTGGATTCGACTAGTTGTAGGGTTGTCAATCAATGGAGCTGGAGATGTAAATGTATGCATGTTGTTATTGTGTAGTTAAAGTATCAATTTGCTTTCAACTCGGGGCCGCTTGAGATATTGCTACTCTCTTTTACCCTGTTATAGCATGTTTGGTCAAGCTTCAAAAATCTGTTTTTTTGTCGGAAATGTTTTTCAAAAAAGTACTTTTGGAGAGTAGAAGTTTGTGTTTGGCTAATCAAACTTGGAAAGCGCTTTTTCCAATATTAGAGCAGTACTTTGTGCTTGGCCAATGTTCCAAAAGTGCTTTTAGAGAAAAGCTACATTTTTTAGCTTGTAGAAAACAACTTTGCTACTACTCAGAAGCACTTAATTCCCTAAAAGCTTGGCCAAACACCTCAATTTTCTAAAATAAGCACTTTTTGTTTCCTAAGAGCTTGGCCAAACAGGTTAGTCGCTCATCCCCTTTTTTCTCTATAGCTTTTTGTGAAATGTAGCAGATCCTTCTTCTGATCTTCCTAAAACCTTCTAAAATCAAAAGTCATTGATGAGTTTGCCATATATTTCTTAGCAGGTGCTCGCCTGCTCCGGCTGTAATTCCTAATGGCATACAACGGGGTACATATAATGTCTTCCCGGATCATCATCCAGGAACAAATTTGAGTAACTTCATTGAAAGCGATCACGATTCAGCTCCATCCTCTCCTGATGCCTCTCTGGAGAGAAATACTGCAGATTCACGAGCATTGGTTCCAGTTGCTGCAATGGATGCAGTAGCCTTGGCTGTAGTTCCAATGCGAAAGCCCAAGCGATCTGAAACTGCGCAGCGTCGAATCCGCAGACCATTTTCTGTTTCTGAAGTGGAAGCACTTGTTCAAGCTGTTGAGAAGCTTGGAACTGGAAGGTATTTAACAAAACTATATATCTGAGCTCGGTCGGTTTTAGTTAAAAAAAAATTGGGATCAAACCGATCGGGTAGATCGGTTTTTTGTTTGGTCTGAAAGTCGATCGGTTTTTTACGGTCAGTTTTTACCGTGTTTTTGGTAGTCACTGTTAGTTTTTAAGTCCAATATGTTAGTTGGACCAAAGGTGCTCCACTTTAGCAAACTAATTAAGGGACTAAGATGCTCAAGGTTATATTTGAAGGACCAAAATAGACCTACTCCCATAGATAAGGGACAATTTTGGTTAAAAACTCAGTGATACGCACTTAAATTTGTATCTTTTTAATAGTTGTATGCAAATGTGGACCTCAAAGTTCCTATTCCCTTTATATAATGGTTTTGTTATCATACAGGTGGCGTGATGTCAAAATGCGAGCTTTTGATATTGCCAAACACAGAACTTGTGTCGATTTAAAGGTACAAACTGCATTTAAATCTCTTGCATTTCAACAACTCACCCTTCTATTGTTGCTTTGCCTACTTGTATTAAGGGCACTCAACTCTTAATATGTTACTTTTCCCACCAGTTTCTACTTTAGGCTTCTTTTCTCAATTAGGTAGTTAACCGTTTCCACATTTTATTGGGAATTATAGAGGAGTCTGACTATGAAGCTCCCATTTGTTACTTTCTTAAACAGCTAATGATGAGACAATTTCTGTAGCTATATATGAAATTATTACCATATTTTTATATTATATCTCAATCTTGTGTTATTATTTATATATGTCCAACAATAATTGAAAAAATATTCTATGCATAAGCTGGAAAGTAGAAGGAAAATGAAGTTATTAGTTATCCTCTTGATTAGGCCCGAGCCGGATTGGGGCTCGGCACGGTCTGACTAGTTTCAAAAAGAGTCTGCTCAATTCAGCTTTGCTGCAATCAACTCAACAAGATTCGGCTCTGCTCGTCGAGCAGGCTCGATTAAAGTTGTAATTCTTGTTTTGAAAATCATGTCCTAATGTTTAATACTACATGATACAGTCAAACCTCCTTGTAACATCATCGTTTGTTCTGATACTTTTTGGCTGCTATAGGAAAATTTGTTATAGAAAACATATAATATATAAGAATATGAAAGATCGGTTCCACAGAAAACATACTTCCGTACCAATTCGGTCGATCCGGAATGGATCGGTTAAACATTCCATTAGGTAGCGTGGTCTTGACTCTTCTATGTGGTATTCATTCTCGTTCGGCTCTTGGAATCACATTCAGCTATAGTGAAATGTTATAAAGAGTGAAATGTTGTTATAGAGGGTGACTGTTATGGAGAAGTCTGACTGTAGTTCATTTTCACGTTTCTTCAGGACAAATGGAAAACACTGGTACACACAGCAAGAATATCCCCACAACAAAGGAGAGGTGAGCCTGTGCCTCAGGAACTCCTCGACCGGGTCCTCATTGCTCATGCTTACTGGTCCCAACAACAAGCTAGGCAACAGATGAAACATCAATCGGAGACGCGTCTTTTGCTTTAACAAGGTTGTAAAGGATAACTGGAGAAGATAAATAAGTAAATGGGGTTTTGGAGAATCTCTTTATTTTGTTAATAATAAATAATTTTAAGTGTAAAGATTATAACACGGGGGGAGTAAATTAGTTGAATTACATTTAGCTTCCTGCAGTGCGATTTGTTTCCTGCTTGGAAGGGGGAGTTGAGGTTGGCACTTGTACATGTTTGAAAATAAAGTGCTTACTAACACAAATTTTTGTATCAGGGCTTTGTATTCTGCTTAGGTTCTTGATTTTTGGACAAGAAATTCTTTTTTAGGGTAATATTGTTAACTTTTGTGTAATAGAAAGGGAAAAAAGTTGATGTAGTTGTTATGAAATTGCCTATTTTTTTATTTTTTGTTGTTGACGAAGGAACCCGCAGCCGCTACTCTCATGAAATGACCTATTTGGTTGTAGAAGCTTGTGCCTTGTAGTGATTCTCCGATTCTTTTGCATCGAAAAGGAAAAATGTTAATTCAAGACTACAGTTTTTTGTGTTTCAGACAGATGATTTTTCTTTTGGTTTCATATTGTGTACTTTTAATACTACTGTCCTGAGGTGGCTATTAATGCATTTGGTAGGTTGTCTTCCCCCCCCCCCCCCCCGCAACTCTCCAGAAAAAGGAAAGAATTTAAAGGTAATTAACGTACTCTGTTTACACCAAAATAATAGATACATGTCATGTATTTGCACTTACACTTTTTCACTTAACTATGATTAATAATACAAATTATCACTTCTCTAATTCACTTAACCATATTTTCTTCGGGAACGTCTAATAAAAAATAATTCACTTAATCATAATTAATTAATGTGATTTAGTATAAAGTATAAACACTTGGTGCGGTTAAACTTTTACCAAATTTAGGTCATATATATTGATTTGTTTTATTACATTATCAATGCATTCTTTTTTCGTATTATCAATGTAATTTAACTTATACTAGTTGTTTATTATCTTTACCTATAATTATTTTATGAGGGACTTGATTGCATGAATATTTTCACAATACATGTAAAAAGTCAAAAGGAAAGGGGGAAAAGTTGGAGGGAGTCAATAAGAGAGAGAAATGCGTAGAACTCATTCCAACTTTGATAGGATGCTGATGGTCATAGGGGTGGGCACTATATAACCAATTTCGAGATTGTAAAATAAATGGAATTTGATAATTTTTAATTAAATATTTAAGAAAAATTTAAGAAAAAAAAATGTTTTAGGACTTGGAAACGAACATCCAAGATATAAAACACGCATAAATTAATGCTCACTACAAGGTATTTTTGGACTATGTAGAGTCACACTTATATGATGTTGAATCTAGTTCTAAACTCACACCCTTTGGGTGCGGTCTTTTCCTGGATCCTGCTAACCGAATATTGCCCTTTGATTTAGTTCTAACTCCTTTTGAAACTTATGGAACTAACATTCAAATTTTTAGTAGAGACAAAAAAAGATTATATACTTTTTTCATCTATATATGTATTGGTGGAAAAGTCATCGATGTATAGATGGTGGAAGGTAACAAATACTCATTGAAATAATCTAGCCGTTACGGTAGGTACAAACTAACACGAACATCACCCTTATAAAAAAGTTCAATCTCTTTCCAAAACTTGTTCTTGTGTACCAATGAGAATATTTCTTTAAAGTAAGGGTGGCTAGTGGGTCGGGACGGTCCGACCCCGACCCGACCCCGTCCCGACCCCAACCCGACTCCGCTAAAAAAAAAAACGTTGGCGGGCCTCGAACTCGGGACGGGACAATGTCTCGTCCCGCCAGACCCGAGCCCGCCCCAGGCCCGCCCGACCCGACCCCGCCCCGACCCCGTCCCGAGCCCGACCCCGACCCTGCCCTTTGTCCCCCCTTTGCAAATGTGGTCGTTGCACCAACGGCCATTTTAGATTTTAACCGTTGGGCAACGGCCATTTTAGGCCTCCCCCCCCGCCCCTCCCCCAACCCCTTAATATTTATTTTTAACCCATAAGTTATTATATTTACACTTTAACCCAATTTTCCAACTATAAATAACTCATTTTCTCTTCATCTTTCTCACAAATCTTCCTACAATCTCTCTAATCTCTCAATATATCTCTCTACAAGTCTACATTGTTTACTAAATATTCAATTTTATTTATTCATTTGGGAATTGGGAGTGAAGTTGGTAACTAGCTTGAGGATCTTCCATCGAGCAAAGTTTCAATTTTCAACCTCTCGATTACACGTCAACGTTACGTCGGCGTTTGGTACATTCGTTCTTTCATTAAATTATTATTTTCTGTTTATTTTATTTAGCGCACTTAATTTTATTGTCTTTAATTATTTATTATCATAATTAAAATGGAAGGATTAAAAGGTATGTTTAAGG
The DNA here is from genome assembly GCA_029783415.1 of Anisodus acutangulus. Lineage (NCBI taxonomy): Eukaryota > Viridiplantae > Streptophyta > Magnoliopsida > Solanales > Solanaceae > Anisodus > Anisodus acutangulus. The sequence continues at coordinate 42,547,453 of CM056506.1, read as the reverse complement.
GTAAGGGTGCTTCTTCTAGTAGGGGCAACCAGGGCAAGAGTACTTCTTCTAGTCATCTTATTCCTACACAGGATGATTTTGTTGATACTCAACATTTTTCTACAATACCATTAGATTTAGACCAGGAGCTATTTTCTGGAACTCAAGAAGACTTTAATTTAGACGATGATCTAGATGATACACCAACTAATGTTGATGACAACACACCCACTAGTGCACCTTCAACTGAAATACCTCATATTCCCCCTAGTATGAGACGAGGTCCAGCAAAACGACCATTAAAATCAGATGCATGAACATTTTTTTATAGGGACGTAGAGAATCAAGTAGCTATATGTAAAATTTGTAAAAATGTTTTAAAATTTAAAACTGGAAAAGGTCACGGTGGGACGGGGGGTTTAATTAGACACGTAGTAAGTGCTCATCCAGCTAGGTATGCCCAATACCAGGCTTCAAAACCGGGTGCGCAAACGTCCGCTCCATCGGGACAAGGTTCACATACTGATACTGTCCCGGATCAAGTACATGGTCAAATTAACCCTATGACAGAGGGAATTTTAGGCTCTAAATACAATAAACATAGAGATAGGGAAGCAATATCAAAATTAGTTGTTGTAGAGGGTTTGCCTTTTTCATTTCCTTCATCTCCCAGTTTTATTCATTACATTAGAGATATATATAATCCTTCTTTTAACGGTTTTCCTAGATCAACTGTTAAGAGAGGTGTATTTAAATTCGCGCATGAATATCAACAATATCTACGTTTTTCATTATATCATTTTAATGGCAAAGTATCTATCACGTCTGATATAGGTCGTAGTACTAACGGCCATGATTATTTAACTATTTATATTATTGGTTCTGTATTAAATCCTACTACCACCTCCAAGTCCCAAAAATCTAAATCACCCACCACCTATTGAACAAAGTCAAACTAAAGAAGAAGTGTTGTCTAGCGTAGAACACCAATGCAAAAAAAATATATAGATTTTATCAACAAGAAAATGCTAGTAACTTACCGGCTTCCATACCATCTTCTTCATCTTCAACACAACCTCACAAAAGACATGTTGTTTCTGCGGCTAGTATTGAAAGCCTCAGAAATAGAATGTGCGGTACCTCTACTACTAACCAAATTAGCGAGTTGGATATTTTTATTTTGCAGGGTTCTGTACCGTATCAAGAAGTTATCAATGAAGATGGACATGAAGACTTGCTGAAATACTGGAGAGGGAATGAGAAGACCTTTCCGACACTTTCATTGATGGCCCGAGATGTTTTGAACATTCAAGTGTCATCAACTGCGTCTGAAAGCGCTTTTTCTGCCGGCAGATATCAAATAGGAGACCACAGACACTCATTAGCCGGAGACAGCTTGGAAATTGCAGTATTATTCAGAGATTGGATACGAGCGGAGCGGAGAAGGTGCGGTCAATCGGAGATAAACGAAGAAGAAGATGAAAACTACAACGAAATCTTAACTGAAGGTAGTGGAAGCGACGTGGATCAATTTGACCAACAAATACCAATTCCAACCGAAGAACCACAGAAAATCATCAAGCAATTAGAACATGTTTTTTTGAGAATGTAATTTTTTTAATTGCAATTTTATTATGTAATTTGCAACTTTTGGACAACACCACAAAGTTGCAATTTAGATTTTAGACAATTGTATTTGTAATTTTGTATTACAAAAAAATCATATGTCTATTAAATAATATAAGAGGCACAAAAACAGCCTTGAGATGTTTTTATTACACTATCTTGTTTTGTTTATTGAGTTTTTTTTTATACATATGTTATTTAAAAAAAAAAGAAAAATCCGCCGGACCCCGCCCCGAGCCCTACCCCGACTCGACCCCGCCCCGCCCCGATACCGACGGGATCGGGATCGGGACGGGACTGGAGCAAGTCCCGCCAGACCCGACCCCGACCCCTTCTCCCGTCCCGCCCCGACCCCGATCCCGTCAGACCCGAGCCCGGCCCACTGGCCAGCCCTACTTTAAAGTGAAACAATCAATTTTGGAGTTTTTAGAAATATTGGTTAAGTTCTTATGGAATATGCTTTATGGTTGACAGAAATTTGAATAGCACCAAAATAGATGCCAATATTTGCAAAGTAGGCCCTTCAACTTATACTCTGTGATTGACTGGACCACTGCTTTCATATCCAAAATAAAAACTAAGAGTATTCGTTTCAAAATTTGTGATACTATCATATGAAAGAATTTAGAACTTGTACTTTAACATATATTTGGAATTGTTTGAATTTTGTTTTCCAGTAAAATATTAAAATCGTTTCGAGGTTTAATTTACAAAAATGATCAAGTCGATCTAAACAAACCAAAAGCCATCAATTTTGATAAAGTGAGTTTATTCAATACTTATGTTTATATTTGTTTTTTCTTATAAAAATATGATAGAGATCATTATATTAGTTTATTCAACGTAAAGTGTACATTTTCCGGAAAAAATAATTGAAGGGAGCTACGGATCAAATAAAAACAAGATGAACAGAATTCAATCGACTACACGTACATTTTTCGAATGTCAGTGACAATGTCGTCCGACACCAGTGACAACACTTGATAAAACAAAAAACCTTTAAGAGTAAAATGCAACGGAAAAATAAAGAACACAAAGGTTTAAATTTTCATAAGTTATATATATTATATAACTTATTATGGTCAATGACCAAATGTATTGTATATGTATTATATACAAATATACAAATTCCTTTCTTTACAGATTTATAAGATAAAACGGAAAGGAATTAAAAGTTGAAGTCACAGATGACTTCTGCCTGAAAAATCTAAATAAGTAGACATAAACAACCTCTCATTGCAATCGCTCCATACAAAACTAATCTAGAATCTAAACAGCAATTGTAATGTTGGACAGAATGTTGTCGACACACTCATGAAACACTTGTGATCCAGATTTCTGAGATGAAATCCCGAGAGCTCTCTTGGTATTTTTGCAATCTAATTCTGGATCAAAATCATAGTCTCACGTTATGTCACGTTTGAGGAGAACGCCTTTCCCTTTGCCAACATCCACCAATTCTGACCCACTGATTACAGATTCCTTGATGACTCGGACACCTCACCTCTAGTCCAAAATGCACCATAAAAACCGCACCATCAGGACATACCACCACCCATCCTGTCGACCCTACCCCACTGCCCAATCGCTGCCCGATGATACATCCGCCACACTGCCCTACCACACTGCCCAATCCTTGCCCGTCACACTGCCCAGCCTCTGTCGATCACCACTGCCCAATCCCGACCCCACTGCCTAGTACAGTCCGCCACATCCCATCCTCCCTACCCCACCCATGACCGTCCCCACACACCGCATGGAAACCCGTGCACAATACATGATTTTCAAACCAAAAGTTGACTTTAACTTATCCACTCAAACCATCTCACCCATTCCCAAAAATCCAAAATTAGTCAAACTTGACCCGAATTGAAATGCGGCCATGCATGAGAAGTTTAATGCGTTAACCAATCAGCACACTTGGGATCTTGTTCTGAAACCAGAAGGGGTGAATGTGATTCGTTGTATGTGGCTCTATCGTCATAAATTTCGAGATAGTGGAGAGCTTGAACGCCATAAGGCAAGACTTGTGTCTAATGGTACTGGTCAGCAGGAGAGAGTTGATTGTGGTGAGACTTTTAGTCCGGTGGTCAAACCAGCCACCATTCTCACAGTGTTGAGCATATCTATGGGGAAAATTGGCTTATTCACCAGCTTGATGTAAAAATACTTTCTTACATGGGGATTTGAAAGAAACCATTTATATGCATTAATCGCCTGACTTTGTACATCCAGAGGTTCCTCATTATGTCTGTCGTCTTCGTAAGTTACTATATAGTTTGAAACAAGTCCCTAGGGCTTAGTATGAGAGGTTTTCTACATACATCATACAGATAGGGTTTATGTGCAGCAAGAGTGATCATTCCCTGTTTATGTTTCATCGAGGTACTGACACGGAATATCTTCTTTTATATGTTGATGATATTGTTCTGACAACTTCTTCTTAAACACGAGATCATTGCTCTCCTCATGTCCGAATTTGCTATGACATATTTGGGTAAGTGGAGTTATTTTTTGGGGATATCGGTGACCAAATCCGCACATGCCATGTTCTTGTGTCAGCGTAAGTATGCAGAGGAGATTGTCTACAGGGCTAAATTGTAAACTGCAAGATCATTCCCACTCATGTCGACTCAAAATCCAAACTCAGTGCGGATGACGGGGATCTGGCCAGCGATCCCTCTCTTTATAGGAGTCTTGCATGTGCTCTTCAGTATCTCACCTTCACTCTGCCAGATATTGCATATGTTGTTCAGCAGGTGTGCTTGTTCATGCACGCTCCTAGGAAGCCTCAATTTACAGCTCTTAAGTGTATCATTAGGTACGTTAAGGGCACTCTTGACTATGTACTACATTTATATCTCTCTGCACCGACTAGGATGCTCTCCTACACAGACGCAGGCTGTCCGGACACCCATCGCTTTAAGTCCGGCTATTGCGTATTTTTGGGGAATAATATTATATCATGGTCTACCAAGCGGCAAGCCACACTTTCATGTTCGAGTGCAGAAGCAGAATATCGAGGCGTTGCGAACGTTGTTGTCAAGCTATGATGGATCCGAAATCTCCTTCTTGGGCTTCATTGTCCATTACGTAAGGCATCTTTGATTTACTGTGATAACATATCTGATGTCTACTTGTCTCATAACCCGGTTCAGCATCAGTGAACCAAGCATATTGAGATGAATATTCACTTTGTTCGTGTGAAGGTTGCAATAGGTCACGTTAGGGTGTTGCATGTTCCTTCTTCGTATCAGTACGCAAATATCTTCACAAATGGGCTTTCTCGATAACTGTTCCTTGACTTCAAATCCAGTCTCAGCGTCCGGCCTCCTCCCGCTCCGACTGAGGGGGTGTGATAGTGAATATATTCTATATATTCATAATATATTCTGTAATTAATATTTTAGTGTAATCAATATAAAATAGAGATCATAATTCCAGTAGGACTACAATTGTACACTCTTTATATATGGCATTAATAAGAAAACCCCAATCAAGAAGATTTACACTATTCTACCTTAACAGTAAATGTGTACATACTAAGTTGATCACTAAAGTTATTAACCCATTCAAGGGCACCTATCGTGCTTAGATAGTAATCTATATATGATAACGATAATGCATGCAAAAGAAGAAAAAGTATATTAAGGGGTCGCTTGGTTGGACGGACTAGGCAAAATAATCCTCGTACACCATTTGGTTCGAATTTTCATTTCTGATAACTTACATCTTAATCCATGTAATATTTTATATAAGATTACAACATGGAATGAGTTATACCGGTATATTAATCTCGGTATAATAATTTTTGCATCATATCTCTACATAACTAGGCTGTGAACCAAATTTGTAGTACACAATTATATCCTCAAATTAAGTCCTCCATCTAAAATGAAACATTTGTTTTCATTTAATGGAGGTCTCAATCTAAATGTTTCAGATCTTAGATTATTAAGCACAATTATTTACATTAAGATTAAAGCACTTATTTGATCTGAATATGTCTTAATCATTAAGAACTTGAATAAAGTTTTAATAACATTAAGAAGTTTGTATAGATAATTTTTACCATCACTTCATCCATAACCACCAACTCCACCCCCACCCTCCCAACCCAACCTACCCCACCACCCACCCACCTCAACCCCACCACCCACCCACCTCACCCCCACTCACCCCACCCCCTCTACACCATTTACCCCACCACCACAAGCCCTCTGCCATCACAATCACCACCACCCCTCTTCCCCACCCCCATCATCACTAACCACCTCTACCATCACAATCACCACCACTATTAACCACAAAAACTCTCACCCTCCCAACCCCCACATCCCGCCCACCAACCTACCCATCCACTCTCCCCAGCCCCACCACCTTCACTAATTCTACATCTTCCATCATAGTCGTTGCCACCACCACTGTAAACCATCACTACCATCGCCAACCACCACTGACAACCATTGTTGTCCGTCACTATCATACCTACCACCTTCATAATTAAAATTATATTAACAACCATCGATGTCATCGCCATCCCCACCTCCCACCACCACCCCACCTCTCCAATCCCACCACCCACCCACCCATCCACCTCTGCCCCACCCCCTTACCCACTACCACTAACCACCTCTACTACAAAGCATCTTCATTATCACTAGCGAGCATAAATATTTTATTTTTTTATTAAATGATAATTCCTTTTATTAGATTTATATTTATTTTTTAATATTTAGTTATTTTTTATTTGATTTGTATGTTTTTTATGTTTAAATAAATACATTATGCATATTCAGATATTGAAAAACAAACAGTCTTAATCTTTTAGTATTTAGATCTAGAAACAACATATTAGTCATTCAGATATGTATTCATATTTAGACGTCTTAATCTTAATGAAAATAAAAGAATTAGAATTAATTAAAAAGGATTTATTCCCACCCAACTAAATAGAAGAAAGCAAATACAAAAACTATCATCTAGAATCTTTTTTTTTTTTGTCGAAGAACACATTTTATTTCTTAACTTGTAACACCAACAACACAATAATCTACACCTACCAAAAAAATATCAAAGCAAAAAGAAAACGACCATCTATCTATAGCAAGGATTCCTGCTCCTATCTACCAGTCCTTCCTATATATGTTTCTCTATGTATGAAGCTGTTCAATCCACTCTTTATCTTTACATCTTGCTTTCCTATGTAATATATCAAAAACTCTGACTTTGCTCTCTTCCTGCAGTTTCTGGACCACCACCAAGGGCCTTGGTACTACTTCATTCCAGAATGCCTCATTTCTTGCAATCCAAATCTGATATACTAATGCAATCAACACTGCCCCTATAAGACCACGACTCTTTTTCCTTTTGCCCATCTGGCCATTCTCTTCCACAGCCCTTTGAGTTCTAGATTGCACAGCCTAATCTTTAGCCACTTCATCCCCACAGGTTTTAGAAAATACACATTTAAAGAACAGATGCTTCATAGTCTTCAGATAATTTCCACATAAGGAGCATGCTGTGTCTTGGCAAATCCCCATCTTATCCAGTCTCACTTTAGTCAATAGCCTACCATGCATTGCTAGCCAATAGATAAAGTTATGTTTTGGGATGTTGACATTATTTCATGCTACTCTCCACCATGCTTGTTGCACCCCTTCCCCCATTCTCCAGTGATACCCACTGCTTATAGAATACTTCCCAGTAGGTGTCGACCAATTATTTCCCCTGTATCCAGGACCAAACTTCTCTTTTATATTGTACATCTTCTTCTAATACCAGCAGTTGTCCTGAGGAGGAGAGTACTGCCTGAAAGTATGTATGTTCTAGAGACAATCATTATTAGGGACAAATGTACTTGAACACATTCGTATTATTAATAAGATTAATATTTATGGCATTTGCAATTATTGAATTATTATTTGATTGTTTATAATTATTCATTAATGTGTATCCCTTGAACTTACGTTGTCATTAATAGAGTGAGATAATGATGATAGAGCGTAACTCTAAAATAGTCTCGACTAGTGATCATCAAGAATGGGATATCGATGATATGTTATAAGTCAACATGTGGTCTGCGTCACATTCTTAGAGAATGTAGTATGTCTCACATGCTACTAGTAATGGTTACTAATGATGGACACATGGATACTTTTGGAAAGTATTGGTATACCTTGCTGATAAACTATTTGTTAGACATGTCTAAAGTGTTATCAGCGTGTGGGACAGTGGGAGATGAAAGTCCTTTGACTTGAGGTCAATACGCACCTTGTTTACAAAGTAATGTACTTTAACCCTGTCCTAAGCTTAAACTCCTTATAGGATAAGATACGGCTTGTGTTGGGTGCATTATGATGTAAATTAAGGTGGTAGTTGAGCCAAGAATAGGATTCATTCTTCGATTGGATATTCGAGAGAGCACTCAATTTCTCATTGATATTAGGTCGACCAAGTCATTGGCCAATGAAAGAGACATATTTAGAATATGATCTAGTTGTCGACTAATATAGATGAGATAAAGTGATCAAGCCATTTGGATAGACATATGGCAAATCCTAAGCTTGATCGAGTGTGTCGCAAATGAAAGGAATTTATCATCTCACATAAAGGTTAAGTTTGCTGGATTCATGAAAACGTAATTCATATATTGAGTTCGTCGTACGGCGCAGTCTAGGAGTTTCGTATGGACCTTAATTGGATTAGTGTCGATATATGAAGGCCTATAGGGTCACACTATGTTGATTGTCTCTTCGATCTAAGGGTGTATTGAGAAAATATTAAATATTCGATTTGGAATCAAGATATTTAAATTGATAATAACTATGGGATAATTTCTATTAGATAGAGATTATTTAATTAAATCAAAATTAAATTTTGAATTTAATGTGCTGAGTATATATATTAAATGAAAAAGTGAAATAAAATTTTACGTAAGGCGCCGCGGCGCCGACCCAACAGTGGGCCCAATCAGATTGGTCCACTGCACCTCAGTTTTTGGGCCAGGCTTAGAGCCCAACCCTAATTCATTTCTGACCTAATTGTAACTATAAATACAACACTAAACCATTGTTATTAAACACCAATTCTCATAAACAAATTCTAGACTTAGAGTCTAAGATAAAACTCTCTCAAACTTCTGCCAAGATTTCCTGGCTTTCTTGACAGAAGAATACACCGTAGCATTGTGCTTGCAGTCGAAAAGGAAATCGAGTGTTCACCCTAAAGTAAAGACTCCAGATTTTATAACCTGTAAGTTCTTGTTCATGTTTTTATATTACAGGTTTTGATTGTCATATAACCATACCAGAAGAAATTATTGGGGGAAGTAGAACAAAATTTTAAACTTCCGTTGTGCATACTTATGTATTTTGAACCCAACAAAACCCTACATGGTATCAGAGCCCAGATTAGTTCAATGGTTATATAACAATTGAATAACATAATAATATGGGTTAAACATAAAATTGGATTAAAACAAGGCTTCTTGAAATCCTACATATCTTGACCGAATGGTTAACCTTTTGATATCACCCTAAATTATCACCTACGCTAAATCGAGGAAGTCATTCCGTTCTAACTCGGACTAAGCCAAGTGCAGATATTCGGTTCATTGCGAACATGGTGCACGACGAAGAACGAGTATGAATTGATGATGGTCGATATGTGCGTTATTGATAATGGTGGGTGAGGATAAAGGATATGTGATTTGATCCCTATATTGAATTTAGGGCTCGAACGATTTTAGAAAAATCAACACAGAAACGTTGTGTCAAGACGTCGCGTCGTGCGACGCTTGCTAAGGTTTCAAGGCGGCGTCGCGGCTCTATAGTGGAGCGCCGCAGATCTAAAGCATTGTAGAAGCATTCTGCCTCGGTGGCGTCGCGGCCCCCACTAGTAAATAAAAAAAATTGTTCAAAAAAGTTTAACCCATGATTATTATTATACAATATATTTGATAAGTCTACTGTTTATGTGCTAAATGTCAAATTATTTGTCATTTAAATTACTAGAATAACGTTCGCAAATAACTGTCTGGGTAGGCGGCACCCAAAATGTGTTTAAACCGCTTAATATCATGCTTGGGCAGGCGATACTCAATAAGTGCTTAATAGACTTTGCATGATAATTAAGATGTTATATTTGATATAGCATACTAGAGTTGATCTTGGTTAAAACTCTGAATAAAATGTTCCCCAAAATTTAATACAAGTCTCATTTAAAATGAACGCGTCGTCCGTTATAATTGATTGTAGTGCAAAATCCTTTTCGGCAAGATGAGTATTTATGCCACATCATTTGCTCTAAGTCTACGATGACTCAGACTCTTTCATATATGCATGTTAAATGTAGAAGTGGGTGATAAACCTTCATGAGTATTTACACCACAATGTTTGCTCTATAAGGCAAAACTCATTTAGATACATAATTGCAGTCGCATAACGGGGTTGACTTGCTAGGCTGTCTTGGCGCCACAGTGTCGGACAAGCCGAGAGATGCAGATAGATTGTTTAGAACATTCGGTTAAACAAGAGTTACAAATTGTTTGTAATTGGCTTGGAGACCTACCAAGTTGTGTTATGGAAGTTATCAGTCACAGCAAACGCGGAGATAGCATGAACCTGGATCTTGGCCCATTGTGACCATATTTTATATGCGTCTGTATTCTTCCATAGGGTCGAAGGGTATGTTGAAATAGTGGGAGCTAATTAAACTAAAGGCCATGTTAATTAGTTAACGAATGTGTTTAATAGAAATTATATTAGAGTTTAATTTCAAGTCTATCTATATCTTCAGTTTATACAAAATATCAAATATGTCACTGAAAATGTTGGTCGAGACAAACAAGCTGACTATAGTAAATTACCCTGACTGATTAAGAAATCTGCGATTGGTGTTAAGACAAGAAAGAATTGAGTATGTGTTAGACACAGTGTTCCCCACAGTCCCTGCTGAAAACTTTGCTGAGTATGCCCTGTTTGACAAGGTGGCTTATCAGAAACATCTAGACGATGCTACATCGGCACAGTGTGTAATGTTATCCTCTATGATTGTGGAGTTACATAGGCAACATGAAAACATGGGCCCCAACGAAATGCTAGAATACTTGAAGAGTCTATATGACTCACAGTCTCAAACAATGGAGTATGAACTGTTGAGAGACCTTTTCAAGTGTAAGTTGAACGAAAGGGGTCAAGTGTCAGCGCATGTTCTAAAGATGATTAGGCTGATAGAAAGGTTGGCTTCAATTGGAACGAAGCTTCCTATAAATGTCTCTGTCAACCTGATCCTGAATTCACTTCCTGGTTCATTTGAGAATTTCATTGTGAACTTCAATATAAATGGGACCAAGGCAAGTCTTCCAGAGCTTCACAACATGTTGAAGACCTTTGAATCATCTACCCTTAAAGGTAAAGTCATGCTCATAGTGGGCTCTTCTAGCAAGTTCAAACCCAAGGGTAAGAACATGCAGAAGAAGAATGGTAAGACAGTTGATGCACCTACAGTTATGAAACCTAGAGGAGGTGTTCAGAAGAAGGCAAAGGTAGCTTCGGATGTTTGCCTCAACTGCAAGAAGAAGGGGCACTAGAAGAAGGACTGCACAGCTCCAGGAAAAGGCAAAGCACTAGGTGCTCCTGGCCCTACTAGACAAGGTATGTTTGTCATTGAGATAAATATGTCTATAAATAACTCTTACTATTGGGTATTGGATACCGCATGTGGCTCACATATTTGTAATAATGTGCAGGGTCTGATTAACAGCAGAAAGGTTGGACCTTGGGAGATAGACATACGCGTTGGAAATGGAGCACGAGTGGATGCTGAACGCGTGAGAACTTATAGACTAGATCTACCTTCAGGCTTTTGTTTAGAACTAAATAATTGTTATTTTGTTCCCTCATTAACGAGGAATATCATTTTTATACCAATGTTAGACATTGAGGAGTTTTCCTCATTTATTGCCAATGGCAGTTATGTACTATCTTTTAATGGTTTTGTTTGTGAAAATGCTCTGCTTGTGGATGGTTTGTATATTCTAAATTGTAGTCGTGAAATTTTCAATGTGCAAAATAAATGAGCTAAGATAAGTAATCCAAGAAACCCCACCTAGTTATGGCACTGTAGACTTGGTCATATCAATGAATCCATGATAGAAAGATTAAGAAAGTTAGACTACCTAGAACCATTTGACTTAGAGTCCTATGGTAACTGTGAATCTTGCTTGAGAGGAAAGATGACCAACAAGCCACTTTCTGGGAAAGGTGTGCGAGCTAAAGAGGCGCTTGAGTTGGTCCATACTGATGTATGTGGGCCATTTTCAACTCAAGCTAAGGGGGGCTTCCCTTACTTCATCACTTTTACAAATGATTTCACAAGGTTTGGGCATGTGTATCTTATGAAACACAAGTCCAAAGCCTTTGAGAAATTCAAGGAGTACAAGTCAGAAGTAGAGAAGCAACTTGAAACAAGTATCAACACCCTTCTATCAGATCGAGGAGGTGAATACTTAAGTAAAGAATTTCTGGATTACTTGAAGCTTCATGGAGTCCAATCACAATGGACACCTTCTGGAATGCCATATATGAATGGTGTTGCTGAAAGAAGAAATCGAAACCTATTAGATATAGTTAGATCCATGATGAGTTTCTCAACTCTACCAACATACCTTTCAGGTTATGCATTGCAAAGCTCAATTTATATTCTGAACATGGTTCATTCAAAATCAGTAGAGAAAACTCCATATTAGATATGGACTGGCAAGAAGTCAGCACTTAAACACATGCAACCCTAGGGGTGCCCTTCATATGTAAAGAAGATGCTTACTGACAAGTTGGAATCTAAAAGTGAGAAATATTATTTTGTAGGGTATCCAAAGGAAACTAAGGGATACTATTTCTATCTTCCTCGAGAACATAAAGTCATTGTTTCTAGAAATGCAACTTTCCTTGAATAAGACTATGTCTACAAGGAACAGAGCTGCAATAAGATAGAACTTGAAGAAATTCAAGAACCACAAGATAACACAGAAGTTGAACCCTTGTCAAAAGACCTAGACAAGGATTCAATGGAAGTATTTGGTGAAGATTGGGTACTTAGAGTATGCCCTTCAGCCAGTGGGAGTGTTGTGAGAGATAGTGCAGAAATACAAGGCTCTCATACACAACCAATGGAAGATGATACAATGGTTGTACATCATTCCATTCAGGAAATACATGAAAATGACATTCCTGAAAGCTCTCAAGGTGATGGATTGTCCAGCACACAAAGACCTTCTCACAATCAGAATGCAACAAACACTAAAATGCAGAATAATCAACTCTGTAGGACCACTAGGACTCATCGTCCGCCTGAAAGACTTAATCTCCTTGTTGAAATACACAATGAGGTAGATATTCCTGATGACGATGAACCTACAACCTACAACGAAGCTATGTTAGACATTGATTCGCAGAGATGGCAAGAAGCCATGAAATTTGAGATGGACTCGATGTACATCAATCAAGTTTGGAGCTTGGTTGATTTGCCAACAGGGGTTAGACCCATAGGATGCAAATGGGTCTTTAAGAAGAAGATTGATGCATATGGCAAGGTACAGACTTATAAGGCAAGATTGATGGCTAAAGGTTATAATCAACGGTCTGGGATCGATTATGATGAAACCTTTAACCTGTTACAAAAATTAAGTGCATTCGAATTTTGCTTGCAATAGTCGCATATTATGATTATGACATTTGACAAATGGATGTTAAAACTGCTTTCTTCAATGGTAACCTAATTGAGGAGGTGTATATGATACAACCTGAGGGTTTTACATCCAATACTAAGCCCAAAGCAGTATGCAAGCTACAGAATTCCATTTATGGACTTTAGCAAGCCTCAAGGAGTAGGAATATTTGCTTTGACAAAGCAGTCAAATCGTTTGACTTTGTCAGAAGCAAAGAAGATCCCTGCATTTATAGTAAGCGCAAGGAAGGGAGTATTGTCTTCATTGTTATATATGTAGATGACATATTAATAATGGGAGATAATAAGACGCTCATACAATCAGTCAAGGAATGGTTATCCAGCACATTCATGATGAAGGACTTGGGTGAAGCCTGCTACATTCTTGGAATTAGGATCTATAGAGATAGACCTAATAAATTGTTGGGGCTGTCACAGTCCATATACATAGACAAAGTGCTACGACGATTCTCTATGAAAAACTCCAAGAAATGAAGTCTTCTTATGGGTCAAGGCATCAAGTTATCAAAGAAGGATAGTCCTTCTACTGTTGCATAACTTGAACGCATAAAAATAATCTCATATGCTTAAGCTATAGGATCTATCATGTATAACATGACTTGTACGAGGCCAGATGTGGCCTATGCACTTAGTATGACTTGCAAATTCCAGCAGAATCCTGGGGAAGAATACTGGAAAGCAGTTAAGAGTATTCTTAAGTATCTTAGATGAACTAAAGAATATTTCTTAGTCTATGGTGGACAAGAGAAGCTAGTGTGTACTGGGTACACTGATGCTAGCTTCCAGACAGATCTTGATGACTTCAAATCTCAATATGGATATGTCTTCATTTTCAATGGCGGAGTAGTGAGTTGGAAAAGTTCCAAGCAAGCTACAACTGCTGATTCGACAACTGAAGCCAGGTACATTGCTGGATCGGAAAATAGTAAAGAAGTTGTTGCGATATCTGAGTTCCTAAAGGAATTATGGGTTGGTCCAAGTGCCACTTGTCTAATAACAATTTATTGTGACAACACTAGTGCGATTGCGAAAGCTGAGGAACAAAGATAAACAAATAGAAACAAGCATGTACCGAGGAAATACCACATACTTAGGGAGATGGTGGAAACTGAAGAAATAAGATTAGACTATGTTTTCACAGATAATAATCTAGCTAATCCGTTTACTAAACCATTAAGCTTAGTTAAGCATAATGGTCATTTTGAAAATATGGGTATTAGATACATTGGAGATTGGCTCTAAGCCAAGTGGGAGATTGAAAGTATGTATGCCCTAGAGACAATTATTATTAGGGACAAATGTACTTGAACACATTCGTATTATTAAGAAGATTAATATTTATGGCATTTGCAATTATTCAATTATTATTTGATAGTTTGTAATTATTCATATATGTGCATCCGTTGATCTTACGTTGTCATTAATAGAGTGAGATATTAATGATAGAATGTAACTCTCAAAATAGCCTCGACTAATGATCATAGAGAATGGGATATCGATGATATGCTATAAGTCGACATGTGTTCTGCGTCACATTCTTAGAGAATGTAGTATGTCTCACCTGCTACTAGTAATGGTTACTAATGATGGACACATGGATACTTTTGAAAAGTATTGGTATACCTTGCTGATAAACTATTTGTTATACATGTCTAAAGTGTTATCAGCGTGTGGGAGATGAAGGTTATTTGACTTGAGGTCAATACGCACCTTGTTTACATAGTAATGTACTTTGACCCTGTCATAAGCTTAAACTCCTTATATGATAAGATACGGCTTGTAGTGGGTGCATTATGATGTAAATTAAGGTGGTAGTTGAGCCAAGAATAAGATTCATTCCTCGATTAGATATTCGAGAGAGCACTCAACTTCTCAGTGATATTAGGTCGACCAAGTCATTGGCCAATGAAAGAGACATATTTAGAATATGATCTAGTTGTTGACTAATATAGATGAGATAAAGTGATCAAGCCATTTGGATAGACACATGGCAAATCCTAAGCTTGATCGAATGTGTCGCAAATGAAAGGAATTTATCATCTTCCATAAAGGGTATGTTTGTTGGATTCATGTAAACGTACTTCATATATTGAGTTCGTCGTACGGCGCAGTCTAGGAGTTTCGTATGGACCTTAATTGGATTAGTGTCGATATATGAAGGCCTATAGGGTCACACTATGTCGATTGTCTCTTCGATCTAAGGGTGTATTGAGAAAGTATTAAATATTCGATTTGGAATCAAGATATTTAAATTGATAATAACTATGGGATAATTTCTATTAGATATAGATTATTTAATTAAATCAAAATTGAATTTTGGATTTAATGTGTTGAATATATATATTAAATGAAAACAGAAAATAAAATTTTACGTAAGGCGCCGCGGCACCGACCCGACAGTGGGCCCAATCAGATTGGCCCACTCCACCTCGGTTTTTAGGCCAGGCTTAGAGCCCAACCCTAATTCATTTCTGACCTAATTGTAACTATAAATACAACACTAAACCATTGTTATTAAACACCAATTCTCATAAACAAATTCTAGACTTAGAGTCTAGGATAAAACTCTCTCAAACTTCTGCCAAGATTTCCTAGCTTTCTTGACAGAGGAATACACCGTAGCATTATGCTTGCAGTCGAAAAGAGAATCGCGTGTTCACCCTAAAATAAAGACTCCAGATTTTATAACCTGTAAGTTCTTGTTCATGTTTTATGTTACATGTTTTGATTGTCATATAACCATACCAGAAGAAATTATTGGGGTAAGTAGAATAAAATTTTAAACTTCCGTTGTGCCTACTTATGCATTTTGAACCCAACAAAACCCTACACTACAACCAGTCTCCACCCTTTAAATACACATGATTTATCTATTTAACCTACAGGTTGTCCTCTTTATTAGCAATGTTTCATACATATTTGCCTGTAACAGCTTCATTCCATACAATATAGTTAGTCACTCCCAATCCCTTTTCTTTATTTGCTTGACATACCACATCCCAGGATACTAGTGGTGTTTTATTTGTGTACACTTGCCTTGCACATATAACATTTCTACACACAACAGTGGTATCTTTGAGCACTTTCTTAGGCAATAGGAATATTATTGACCATTAACTATGGGTATGCATCAAAACATAGTTAACTACCTGCACTCTGTTGGGATTTACGTCCCAAATCCTACCTAATCAGAAAATAGTAAAATAAATGAAGAACAAATAACACACACAGATTTATAGTGGTTCACCCTCAATGCGAAAGCTAGTCCACTTGGTCGTTGCAGATTTTACTATAATAGAGTTTTGAGTTTACAATTCTCTCTTTTGTCTCACTACCACTCAACAACAATCGACAACAATTAAAACTCTAAAAAACCTCACTTGAGAAAAACGGCGCCCTAGACTATATATAGAGAAAACTAGGACGAACATAATACAAGCCTAAAATTCTCAAATTACCCTCCACTTATAACATTACACTGACTAATGGCAATCCCCCACGATCGGCTAATTCCAGTCGGCTGATTTCAACCCTCTGCGTAGGGTCTTCATAGTTCACAACTCACCAATCTTCCATGTGGAGACTAATTTCAATCATTTGTCTCAATCTGCAGCGGTGACTCCAATTCTCATCCAAGAAGTCCAACTGAAGTTGCACACAACTTCAGTTTATCATATGGAACAACCTTCGTCAGCATGTCGGATGGATTCTGACTCCTTGGGATCTTCTCAAGCACTAACACTTCATTTTCCAAAGCTGGTCGGATGAAGTGGTACCGAAGTTGTATGTGCTTCGTGCGAGCATGGTAAACTGGGTTCTTTGCCAAATGAATGACACTCTGGCTATCACAGTATATCACACTCCCCTCGTGGTCCTGATTCAATTCCTGCAGAAAATATTATAGCCACATCATCTCCTTCGTGGCCTCCATCACAGCAACGTACTCAGTCTCACAACTAGAGATAGATACTATCTTCTTCAACTTTGAAACTCAGCAAATCGCAGTACCTCCGAAGGTGTAAACATGTCCGGATGTGGTCTTTCTACTATCAACATCACCACAATTGTCAACATAAACATATCCCTGCAATCCTGTCTCTAACTTTCGAAAACACAAAGCTGAGCTCGAACTGCCCTTCAGATATCTAAAAATCCACTTCACAACCTCCTAGTGTTGCTTTCCCGGATTGTTTATAAATATGCTAACAACTCCCACTGCATGTGCAATGTCTGGCCTCGTACATACCATCGCATACATAAGACTGCCAATAGCAGAGGCATAGGGTACCTTGTTCATATGTTTCATCTCGTCCTCGATCACCGGCGATTGATCTTTTGACAAATGAAAGTGTCTAGCCAAGGGAGTACTGACTAGCTTGGCATCATTCATCTTGAACCTCTTATGAACCTTCTTCACGTATTCTTCTTGTGAGAGCTTGAGTCCCTCCTTACTTCTGATGATTCTCATCCCAAGGATTTGTTTTGCGGCTCCTAGATCCTTCATTGCAAATTCTTCTGACAACTTCTTTTTCAGCCTATCAATCTCATGTAGGTCTGCTCCTACGATCAACATGTCGTCAACATAAAAAAGCAGTATCATGTAGGAGTCTTTAAATCTTTTGAAGTAATAACAGTGATCTGTTTCGCACCTTACGAACTCAACTTTCTTCATAAAGCTGTCAAACTTCTTATACCACTGTGTTGGAGCCTGTTTCAGTCCGTACATGCTCTTTTGAAGCTTGCACACTAGATTCTCTTTCACTTTGACCTCAAATCCCTCAGGTTGTTTCATGTAGATTTCCTCATCTAATTCACCATGAAGAAAAGCATCATGTCCATCTGTTGAAGATGTAGATCTTCCTTTTGCTACCAGCCCAAGAACAGTTCTGATTGTCACCAACTTGACTACGAGAGAGAAGATCTTTGTGTAGTCAATGCCTTCTTTCTGTTGAAATCCCTTCACAGCCAGCCTTATTTTATAGCGCTTACTTCCACCGTGTTCTTTCTTTATCCAGTAGACCCATTTGTTCTGCAATGCCTTCTTCTCCTCTGGTAACTTAGCTAACTCTCATATGTGATTTGACAACAGTGAGTCCATCTCATCTTTCATTTCCAGCTCCCACTTTATCGATTCGTCAACTTGCATTGCTTCTTCGTAATATTTCGGCTCCCCTCTGTCAGTGGGCAAAATGTAGTTGAGGGACAGAGAGAACCTGTGAACCGGCTTACTAATTCTGGATGATCTGCGTAATTCTATGATCGGCGTCCGCTAATTGTTCAACATTTTCATCAACCCCACCATCACTAGTTTGTTCATCTGCCTCAGTAGTACCTGGTTATAGCTCGGTTGCCGGAAAGTCTCTCAAATCGACTATTTCCGATTCCTTGTTCTTACATTCTGAACTCTCCCGCAACTTATCCTTGTACAATACATGTTCATTGAAGACGACGTCTCTGCTTCGGATGATCTTCCAATTTTGGTCATCCCAGAATCGATAACCAAATTCAGTGTCACCATAGCCGATAAAATAACACTTCTTAGATTTTGAATCAAGTTTACTTCTAGAAGTGACATCAATATAAACATAGAATAAGCAACCAAACACTTTCAGAAAAGAAAGATTTACCTTTCTTTCACTCCAAGCCTCTTCTGGAATTCTGAAACCCAAAGGAACAGACGGTCCTCTGTTAATTAAGAAGGTTGCGGTGTTGATTGTATATGCCCAGAATGTCTTGGGCAGTCCAGTGTGTATTCTCATGCTTCATGCATGCTCGTTCAATGTTCAATTCATCTTTTCCTCTATTTCATTTTGTTGGGGCGTTCCAGGAATAGTCTTCACCATCTTGATCCCATAATCAGCACAATTCTATTTGAAGTCACCATCAATGTATTCTCCACCATTGTTAGACCTCATGCTCTTTAATTTGAGGTTTGTCTCATTCTCGACCATGGCTTTTCACCTTATGAAGATAGTGAACACGTCGAATTTATTTTTCATAAAATAGACCCAGAGCTTTCTGGTTGAATCATCAATGAAGGTCACGTAGTAATGTGATCCTACGAGTGATGGGATAATGGCAGGTCCCCACACGTCAGTGTGTACCAATTCAATCTTCTCAGCTTTCAGTTCTCTACCTGCATTTGAAAAACTTACTCGCTTCTGTTTTCCAAGAATGCAGCTCTCACATATATGATGATTCACCGATCAACTCCGAAATCATGTTGTTAGTCACCAGAAGCTTCATCCCTTTCTCGCTCATATGCCCCAGCTTGCAGTGCTACAACTTTGTCTTCTTTGAGTTGTCAACAACATCGATCGTATCACGACAACTCGTCGTCATATAAAGGGTACCAGTTTTCTTGCCTCAACCAACCACCATAGCGCCCTTCTTCACCTTCTAGGACCCGTTACCAAAGTTAACATTATGTCCCTCATTATCAAGCTGATCCACTGAGATCAGATTACGCATCAACTTCAGCACATGTCTGACCTTTGTGATCTTCCACATGTGCCCATTTGACATCTTCAAATTAATGTCTCCAGTACCAACAACGTCTAAAGGCTCACCATCTGCCAAATAATTTTTTTTATGATTCCCAGCAACGTAATTCATCATTATATCATGATGTGGGGTGGTGTGGAAAGACGCTCCTAAGTCAAGCACCCAAGAGTCGATCGGGCTGTCAAAGGACAACAACAACGCATCACCAATATCTTCAGTGGCAGCATTGATTCCACTCCCCTTGTTGTCCTCTTTCTTTGGTACCCTGCAATTATTCTTGATGTGACCAAGTTTCCCACAGTTCCAACACTCAAGTGTTCACCCAGATCTAGATTGACCCCTGCCATTCCTTGACTTCGACTTGCCCTTATTTCGGTTGTAGTTTCTGTCATAATTTCTGCCTCTGTTCTCGACATTCAAAGCAGAATTTGTCGATGCTTTTCCAGAATCTATCCTGCGAACCTTCTCAGCAAGGATACGATCTCTAACATCGTTGAATTTCAGTTTATCACTGCCGACAGAATTACTAACCGCTGCTCTCATCGGCTCCCAACTGTTCGGTAGAGATGCCAGCAAAATTAGGGCTTGCACTTCATCGTCAAACTCGATTGCAACAAATGACAATTGATTAACAATCATGTTGAATTTATTCACTTGCATTGCAACATGAGCACTTTTTTCCATCTTTAGATTAAAGAGTTTCTTCATGAGAAATACTTTATTGTTAGTCGAAGGTTTCTCATACATGTCGGACAAAACCTTTATCTCTTCTCATTTTCCACGTTGTGAGCAACGTTCTTCGACAACATCAATCGAATTACTCCCAGAACATGTCTGTAAAGGAGATTCCAATCTGCATCATTCATTTCCTCTAGTTTCAAGCTCAGTGGTTGATGAAGCTTTTTGCCGTACAAATAGTCTTCAATCTGCATTCTCCAAAATGCATAATCTGTACCATCGAATTTCCTGATGCCTTGCGCCGAACCATCTTCGCCTCCCATTAGTTTCTGAATCACAACACAGCATGTCGTTCTGATACCAGTTGTTAGGATTTACATCCCAAATCCTACCTAATCAGAAAATAGTAAAATAAATGAAGAACAAATAACACACACAGATTTGTAGTGGTTCACCCTCAATGCGAGAGCTAGTCTACTTGACCGCTGCAGATTTTACTATAATGGAGTTTTGAGTTTACAATTCTCTTTTTTGTCTCATTACGGCTCGACTACAATCGACAATAAATAAAACTCTCAAAAAACTCACTTGAGAAAAATGGCGCCCTAGACTATATATAGAGAAAACTAGGGCGAACATAATACAAGGCTAAAATTTCCAAATAACCCTCCACTAATAACCTTACACCGACTAATGCCAATCCCTCACGATAGGCTAATTCCAGTCGGCTGATTCCAACCCTCTGCGTAGGGTCTTCATAGTGTCGGTAAATGAATTAGGCTCCACAACTCAACACACTCTACCGATGTATGACAGATTTCTTGATCCCCATATTTCACCCTGGCTATCACTTTTTCCACCAACATCTCATAGACCACAACATTTAGTTTCTTTGCATTAATAGGTACACCCAAGTACCTAAAGGTAAGGCTCCTTTGGAATAACCTGTCAACTCATAGATGTCAGCAACCACCTGGCTCTCCATATTAGCAGTGAAGATACTAGATTTTACAGCATTAATATTAAGCCCTGATATATCAGAGAATGTTCTCAGTGCTCTCAATATAAGTACGATAGATGTGAATGTTCCTTTACTAAACACCAGCATATCATCTACAAAGCATAGGTGATTAAGCTTCAGGCCCTTAAAATTGGTAGAAAATTCAAACTTTGCATGATTGGCCACCCACTGAATCAACCTTGTGAAATACTCAATGCAAATCACAAAGAATAGAGGGGAAATGTAACGATACAGTCGGTCATTTCGAGAATCGATGCTTTGTTTTACGTGTCGTCTATTCCAGAAGCTCCGTAATAGTTATTTTGAATTACTTATAAAATTTAAAGTCAAACGAATATCATTTGATTCACTTTGGGAGAAGGTTTCATTTTGAAAATCTCAAAATTTAAGTATTTGGACTAATTGTTCATTTAAAAAAACATGTTCTGATTGGCGACCTGAAGATTTTATTAGATTTGTAATATTGTTTATGATCTGTAAAAAGTGATGGAACTAATTTTAGAGTTTGTTTGGCTTATGTTTGACAATTAAGTCGGGTTCAGTACTTAATATGCTTATTTATGGCAAAAAGATGATCACAAGAAGAAATAAGATCCGGATTAAAAATTTGTTAATTCTATTAGCTTTGTATGAATGTTTATGACTTGTGAGAATATGTGGCATGATTCCTGAGGCAATCAGATGAAAATTGTGAAAGAAAATCTAAGTTTTAAAATTTTGAAGTTCTAAGTTTGAGAAGTTTGATCAAGAGTTCACTTTTGGGTAAATGCGTCCGAAATTAAACTTCGATGATTCTGTTAGGTTTAGAACGTGATCTTTGACTTAGATAGATGGTTGGAACGAGTCTCGAGTGATTGGGGTGAGTTTTCGGACAAGAAAATGAATTTTAAGAGGTTCTTTAAGTTAAAGAAAGGATTTAGTTGACCAAAGTTAACATCGGGGGTAAATGAGTCTTTTTTGAAGTTTCATCGATTCCATTAGGCCTAGAATGTGATTTATGACTTAGTCGAGTCATTGGTTTGGTTTTCGAGAGGTTTGAGTGCGATTTAGGTGGTTGGTTGAGAAACTAGCTTTTGAGACGATTTAAAGTTGATCAAGGTCAACATCAGGTCAAGATTGTCCTATTTGAGTATTTTGAGAGTTCGAGCAAATTCGTATGATGATTTTGGACTTGTCCGCAAATTTTGGTTAAATTCCAATGAGTTTTGAATGAATTTGGGTTGTATGGCATTTGGTTTTTAGTTTCGACTGTAAGAATAATTAGAGTAAGTAGATATTTTCCTCATCATTCTCCTCCCACATATGTGATTAATATACAACTATACATGCTAGAAATTAGTAGATGATAAGGAGAATATTATGCTTAATTATCTCCCTAAGATAAAGTTAATCTTCCTAATGATAAGATAATCTTCCTAATGACAAGATAATGCTAATAAATATTTTACCTCCTACCATATATACAAGATGCTATTTAACTACAATAATAATTATTAATAACAACATTAATAATTATTATTCTATCACTCCCCCGCAGTCGAAGCGGGAGACAAACGGATGCTGAGGCTGTCCCGAAAATCTTCAAATAACACCAGCGAAAGACCTTTAGTGAAGATATCGGCAATTTGATGGCGCGACGGGACATGTAGCACCCGCACTTGACCGCGTGATACTTTTTCACGGACAAAGTGGATATCCAGCTCAATATTTTGTGTGTTGATTTGACTGGATTGTCGGACAAGTAGATAGCACTAATATTATCACAATATACAAAAGTGGCTTTCAGAATCGGGCAGTGTAGCTCAAGAAGAAGATTTCGAAGCCAACATGATTCAGATATAACATTTGCAACACCTCGGTATTCTGCTTCGGCACTAGATCTTGATAATGTGGCTTGTCTTTTTTAGGACCAAGAAACTAAGTTATCACCCAGAAATATGCCATAACCTAAGGTGGAGCATCTGGTGTCTGGGCAGCCTCTCAAGTATGCATCTGTGTAGGAGACAAGTGTGGACGTGGATGATGGATATAAGTGCAAGCCATATTCAAGAGTACCCTGTATATATCGCACAATGCATTTTAGAGCATGCATATTATCATCCATCATATTATGTATGAAAAGGCACACTTGTTGTACATCATAAGAGATATCTTGTCTGGTGAAGGTTAGATACTGCAGGGCTCCTGCCAGGCTGCGGTAGAGTGTCGGGTTGACAAAAGGCTTGCTAGAAGATGCACTCAATTTGGATTTAGTGTCCACCGGAGTTGCTGAGGGTTTACAGGAGGACATACCAACTCGTTCCACAATCTCTGCTACATACTTCTTTTGGGAGAGAAATAAACCACCTGCATGTCGTGTCACTATTATGCCCAAAAAATAGTGTAGTGAGCCCATGTCCTTCATTGCAAATTCAGAGCCAAGTTGTGACATGATGGACTTTCGAAGAGCATCTGATGAGGTAGTTAATATAATATCATCCACATATAAGAGAAGATAAGTAATATTATTACCCTGACGATAAATAAACAGAGAGTGATCAGAACGACTGTTAGAAAAACTAATATGTGAAACAAAATCCGCAAACCACTTATACCATGCCCTGGGAGCTTGCTTTAGTCAGTATAATGATTTTTGGAGAAGGAACACATGATTGGGGTATTTGAAGTTCCTGTACCCCAAAGGGTGGTACATGTATACCGTTTCATTTAGATGTCCATGGAGAAAGACATTTTTGACATCCAATTGATGAAGTGGCCAACCCTTTGAGAGAGCAAAACTAAGTATTGTTCGGATAGTCGCTGGTTTGACCACCAGACTGAATGTCTCACCGCAATCCACGCCAACACGTTGCATTTTCCTATCACCTACAAGACAGGCTTTATGCCGCTCACAAGAACCATCAGAGTTTTCCTTGTGACTAAATATCCACATAGACCAAATTATATTAGCATAAGGTGGACGAGGTACCAATTCCCACGTCCTATTTTTAATAAGGGCATTAAATTCATCGTCCATAGCCATTTTCCAATTCGGGTCATGAAGAGCAGTCACAAGATTACAGGGTAATGGTGATTTTGAGAGTTGAGTGTGTAGGCTATATTTGGTGTTGGGTTTGACAATCCCGTGTTGGCTTCGGGTAATGGGTCGGTTGACTGAGTTTTGGGCAGAGGAGATAACATTGTTTGGCATGCGGGAGGCTGCTTGGCCTCGGCCCAAGTCACTGCCAGAATGCGGGACAGTGGCATTGGGCTGGGATATAGCAGTGGGCCTGGCAGCAGGGAGTGGTATATCCATGTTTGGAGTACTGGGCCTTAGGAATGGAGGCCCATTCCACTGAACTATATTTTTTTGCGATTGGGCCACTGTTTCGGGGTCCAGTTGGCCCAAATCAGCCGAGTCACCTGAAACAGTGGGCTCGGGAGAGTAAAAAATTGGGTTAAGTACGGGGGTCGGCTATCATTAAGAAAATCATATGTGTGGGGTCCAGACTTGTGTATTTTGGTAAATGGGAAATTCGTTTTATCAAAAATTACATGACGACTTATAATTATTTTATTTGAAGATAAGTCGTAAAATTTGTAACCTCGATGATTAGATGGATATCCCAAGAACACACACGGAGTCGATCGGGGTTGAAGTTTGGTTATGGTAGTTGATGGAAAAAGAGGATAGCAATGAGAGTAAGAAGGGTCCCGTATGTATATGATTTTTAGAGGAGCTTGGCAGGACAAGTTCTTTTGAGGGAGTATGTTTAACAAGTATATGGCCATTTGTAGTGCATGGTGCCAAAATGAGGAGGGAATTGTGGCATGGGCAAGGGATGTGCGAACAATATTGTTGATGGTTCGTATTTTGCGTTCCACCTTCCCATTCTAGGAGGATGTGTGGAGACATGAAAGGCGAAAGTTTAAACCATGAGAATTGAAAGAATCCCAAAAATGCCTATTATCAAACTCCCTGCCATTATCACATTGAATATTTTTTATTTCCCATTCAAATTGATTTTTGATGAAAGCTCTAAACTTTAGAAAAGTGGAAAAACTTGTGATTTTTTAGACAATGGAAATGTCCAAAAAAAATAGAGTAATCATCTAATAGAAGCAAGTAATATCGATGGCCCGAAGATCTCAAAACGGGGGAAGTCCAAATATCATAGTAGATAATATCAAATGGCATAAGAGTGCATGAACTAGAGGAAACAAATGACAATTTAACTTGTTTACCAAGTGGGCATGAATGACATTTATTTAACGTTTGGGATTGAGTACATGAAATAAACTTATTTTGCTTAAGGGAGGCTAAAACTGGTGCCCTCGGATGACCCAACCGTTCATGCCATAAAGAAGAGGTTACTCCTGCAAAAGAAAATGGTAACTTGGACTGTTGGATAGGTGATGTTATTGGATATAGCTCGCCTTGGATATCACATTCTTCCAAAATTTGGTATAGAAAGTTCTGTGAAGACATGATATGTTTTGTGGAGTGTAACCCACTTTTACTGATCATTTCATAATTCATGGAATAGAGAATTCAATGAATAAAAGCATATTAACAATTCCTTCAATGAGCATATTTTCATTTTCCCAATCGGTAACCTTAGGAGATACTTCAACCCATTCAGTGTATAAACTCTTGAATGGTTCTGATAAAATTGTCACTGATGGACCATAATTAATCCACCATTGAGAAAACCATTTTGGTATGCTCTGTTTATAAACATTAGCACAAATCTTTATGAACAACGAGTGTTTCCTATTAGGATTCTCGTATAACAAAGCTTTATTAAAGCTTTCAATGTAATCCCAGTAATTAAATTTTACTTGGACTTTTTGCTTAGGATTAAGATATTCCCTCTCCTTAAGAGTACTTAGTCCCCATTCATCTGGAGAAAATATTTTTTAAATAATAATTTTTGAAAAGTTATAAACTTTTCTAGTATTTGTCGTATAAAAATGTTGTATTTTTACTGATCTGGTTGACGAGAGTATTATCTCATAGTTCATCCTAGATTTATAAGTAGGAGTGGTATATGATACCGTATCCAAATACTTATGCATTATTTGCCAAGGTTTATTTTTCCATTGGAGATCTTTATTGTCTAAGAGAAGTATTACCTCTCTGTTGTTACTCTGCTCATATGAAGTAGTCTCTTCTTGATCATTTTCAGTAATGACATCTGAATAAGAATGTGGTATCTCACCATTTTTTTTTTTGAATTTTATAAAATTCATGAATTGATGGTATAAAGGACTATCCTTATTAATATAGGATGATCTTGTCATGTCTTCAACTATTAGCCTCTATTTTCCTATTTGGACAAGGGTATTACCTCTTCTAGTTTCTCTTCCTCCCCTTCCTCTATAAGAGTTAGGGTTTTTCTGCCAACTTGGCCTCATCCTGCATAATTTCAAATTATTAGAGTTATTAGCTCAAATATTCTCTTGTGAGAAAATCAGGAAAACTATTATCTGACCCTTTATTATATTGGATATCAAAATCAAATGGAGCTAATAAAGCTTGCCATATTGCAAACATCTGTTTAGAAACATCTGTTTAGAAACATCATGTTTACAGTCCTTATTGAACATAAATTTAGCCGATTGACAATCAATTTTTATTAAAAACTTTTGATTGTATAAATCACCTTGAAATTTTAAGATACTTTTAACTATTGCAAGGATTTCCTTAGCAATAGTTGAGTAATTTTTGTGACTGTCATTCTATTTACCAGAATAAAATTGTACTAAATACTCCTGCTTATGTAATGGAGAGTATTGTTTTAAAATTTCTCCATATCCGATGTCAGAAGCATATGTTTCAATAATATTTTTTCAAGTAGGATTGGCTAAAGTAAGATAAGGAAGGTTATTAACTCTTTCATTAATCCCTTTAATTGCATGCGTATGATCCTTAATCCATGGTTTATGAATCTTTTTTAATCTATCATATAAAATAGATGTGTTTTTTGTCAACTTTTTATAAAATGGCGAAATATAATTTAAACTTCCCAGAAATCTTTGAAGTAGGGTTTTATCGGTAATAATATCAGAAAATTTAGAGGCAAATTCAATACTTCTATTTATAGGAATTATTTTCCCTTTCTCAATATTATGGCCCAAAAATCTTACCTTTATTTGAAAAAGAGCCATTTTAGGTTTAGATATAACTAAGCCATTTTGAATAATTATTTTCTTGAATATATCAAGATGTTTAAAATGAGTTTCTATATTATTAGAAAATATTAAAATATCATCTATATAAACGATGATGAAATTACTATATGGTATGGAAATATCATTCATAATATTCTGAAACTCATAAGGGACATTTTTTAATCCAAATGACATAACATTCCATTCAAATTGCCCAACAGTGACATTAAAAGCAGTTTTATATCTATCTGTTTCAGCAATTTGAATCTCCCAGTACCCTGATTTTAAATCAAATTTTAAAAATATTATTGCACTATTATTAAGCATATCAAGTACATCATTTTTATTTGAAATAGGATACATAATCCATTTTAAAACCTTATTAATGGATTTATAATTTATCACGAGTCTAGGAACTCCTCTTTTTTGTTCAGCATGCTTATTAACATAAAATGCAGTGCATAACCACAGGGATTTTGAAGGTCTTATTAAACCTTTATGTAAAAGGGAAGTAATTTCTTTTTTACATAATTCCAAATATTCGGAATTCATCTAGCATGATCTTGCTCTTGTAGGAATATTTCCTTCAGTAAAATTATCTTCATATGGAAGAGTAACAACATGCTTCTTTCTATCCTAAAAAGTATTAGGGTGATCACTAAAAATTTGTAATGAAAACTGGTTTTTTATGAAATCAAATTTTTACTGCAATTTAGGATTCTGCAAAAAATTCGTCAATATTAAGACTATAAACTTCTTGCTTAAGAAAATTAATCTGTTGATGTTTATTCATCAACCTATCTTTGATTTCATTTAAAATTCTTGAAAACAATTCAGTTATAAATTGAAACTTGATTTCTCTTTCTTCAAAAGTTCCTATAATGCCCTTTTAATCAATTCTCACGATAGAATTTTTTTTAAAAAAAAATGGTGTTCCCAAGAGAATCTGGCTAGAAATATCTTTAACTAGTACAAAAATGTTTGGTATGCAAACATTTTCATGGCAAATATATACTTTTGGTAAGTTAAACGCAATTTCAATTTCTGTCCATTAGCATATCTTAAGCTATGAGTAGTTTTATGAAAATACTTAGAAGGTATTAGTCCTTCCTGTATATAGTTTAAATGTGATCCACTATCAACAAGAGCATTAAACTCTTTTTTGAAATTGTAATAAATTAAAAGAGTATTTTTTATAAAAAACTTTTGAGATGTTATCATCTCGAGGGTTTGAAGAAACTCCTCCTTTTCACCTACTTCAGTACATGTGGTGGTTATCTCCTCCAAGGTAGGAGTGTCTATGATTTGTTTGCCTTTGCCCTCAATACTGGAAATTCTATTATCCAACATGGTATTATAATTCTTGAGCTATGAGATTTCTCTTTTGAGATTATCAATCTCTTTCTCCAAGTCCCTGCTGGTACTGGGAATGCTTATTACACTATTCTTTTGCCCAATGAGTTTTTAAGCTCGGACATGGTATAAACACCTTATCTTTCCAGAACTTGTTTTCCATTTGAAGTTTTTGGTGTATCCTGAATTTGATCAATTATTTTAGACCTTATATCTGGATCTTTGATTATTTTTAATAATTTCATAAGGTTATTACTATTCAGAACATTGACATTCATGTCCTTAAACTGGGAAAAAATATTATAAAATTCATCCTCCTCCTTGTTATTTTTACTTGAACAATGTTGTCCTATTCGACAAGGCATGCACTATTCATCTGTATATGAAGATATATATTTCTCATTATTAAGAACTTTAATATCCTCATCCGAGGAGGAATCCTTTGCTATAGCAGATTCAAAACCTGAATCTTCTGGCTTCGAATTTAACAATAATTTGGATAATGTATCCTTCAAGTCATCATATATATTAAGGGATTTAGTTTTTTCCTTAACTTTGCAATCCTTATAATAATGCCCTGTTCTGCCACATTTCCAACATGCTTTAGAGTTTTTAGACTTTATGAAATTCTTTCGGGTTTTAAATTTCCGTTTTCTACTAGCTTTCTTCTCCAAGCGCTTTTCTTTCCATGCTTGGAAATTCTTCTCACTTTTATTTTTACGCCTATGAGGCTCTTTAGACTTAGGTAATTCCATCCCAAACTGTCCACGTAATTCCCCTAATTGTTGTCTTTCATTCAGACTTTGTCTCTTGATTTGTTGATTCAACTTAATTTCATTACACAAGGATAAACCTTCTTGAATGCATGTACCTATTAACTTGCCATAAGTATAGTCATCATAATTGATGTCAGTTCCTCATTTTCTTAGAGTTCTCCTAACCCTTTCTGCGAAAAGGCTAGGTAGTCCGTCTATAAACGTAGACTTCCAATGAGTGTTATTACACTCAGGTAACTCCATAACCCTACTAAGAAATACGTCCTTGTACCACCTAAATGAGGTAAGGGTTTTGCATCTAAGATTCTGGAGCATAGTCCTGATATTTTCACTATCATCAGACCATCTTCCAGTAAATTGTTCTATTATATTTTCACTATCATCAGACCATCTTCAAAATCATATCTATCTTCTCCCTCTGCCGTTAAAGGACTAATGTTTAAGCCTTTAAACTTATCTTCAAGAAATTTCTCAATTTATGAAAATGCTCTAAGTTTGAAATTTTTAATTTCAGGGGGAGGCTTCACACTAGGAGTGGCTACAGTATCTTGCTTCTTTTCTTGTGAGCTAATAGAATGGTGTAACTTTCCGATTCCAGAAAGCACTTTTTCTACTCTATCATGTAAAATAAAATATTTGTTCACCCAATATATTCATATAGATATTGGCGTAATTTTGTTGTTTCAGCATAATATTAATATGTTTAGTAGTGATTTGTAATGTATCATTTTCAAACAATTTTGAAAAAGCTGCAAAAATGAAGAACTTTATCATCATTTTCAATTTGGAAAGGTTGTTGGGGAGGTAAAACAATATTAACAATTTCCCCGCTTGTTAACTTATATTCTCTTTCTAAAATAAAGATATAATCTCCTACATATTTGACCATGAACCAAGGAACAAAAGATATAATCTTATTGACATTAGCAAGATCTTTATAAAATTCTTCTTGAAGGAACGTTCTTTCTTCAATATTAAAAGTTTTAAAAAACTATTTTTAAACGGTTCCCATCTGGGTTCAAAGAAATCATCACTGATTTTTTTCTTGCGGGCGATCCCCGACTAAAATTAATTTTTTGAGTTTGATCCATTAAACAATAGGAAATCCATTTCTGACTCAGTTATTTCCGGGTCTTCTTGAACACCACTGGCAATATTATCGCTATCAATTCTAGTATCTCCAGTTTCTCTAATACGAGAAGTAGAAGATCTTGATGGAGATCTAACAATATAATCAATTGGTGAAATATAAGAACGGTTTAAAGAATTAGATCTAGTAAATCTAGATCTTGAGTCAAGACTATTACGTTCGACTATATCCATCAAGTAATTTGGTTCAGAGAACCTCAACTTGACAGTCCCATATGTGGCTTGCTCAATTTTAGTTACATCAATATTAAGATTACTTTGGGGAGGAACGGCTCCCTCTATGACCCACTCTTTGGGAAAGTTTATTTCATCCATTTTGATAGGTCTTCGAGTAGTAATCTTGGATTTACCAAAATCAGTTTCTATTAAAATAGTTTCATTTTTAAGTCCATTATTTTGCATATAAGATTCATAGTATATAAAGGTTTAAATATATCCTATAGCAAATATATATGACTTCAGTATCAGACATATAATCATATCCATTTAATTTCACGCCTAATATTAAAGCATTTAATGAATTGTCAACCTGCAAAAATACCTGCAAGTTAGGATAAACATTAAAATATACAAGACCATAAGCTAAACTAGTTTGAACAATTTCTATGAGGAATTTCTTCCAATTTTGGTTCCTGCCATCTCTTAAGGCTGCTATGAAGCTTTACGATAAACCTCTTAATGCAAGGGGCTTAAATGCAATATGTACTAACCCAATATGCATAAATCTATGGATTTCCTTATAAGGAGCAATATCACTGCCATTTAACAATTTAAAAGTAGCATGATCGCTATCTACATTATTTCTATTTATTTTTTCTTCAATATTATAAAATAGACCAAATACAAGCTACAAAAACAATGGCGATACAATAGACAATTTTGACATATGATGATTTGCATATCAAAAATAAATATTATTTTTATTACTTTTGTCGTAATTTTATTGTATGTTTGATAGGAAAAGTATCATAGAAGTAACCATACTTCTAAAGTATTGTCACCACTAATTGGGTTTACAAATGATCATCAAATAGTGATAATATTTTAAAGGCTTGAGAGTGAATCTCAGTGTACTTTAGCATAGTATGCCATTGATTGAGAGTAAGATAATGGATTCAAGTCCCATCATATCAGGAGGGTAAGATATCAGGTTTGAGTGTTGATGCCCTTTTGATGATAATGTTAAGCTCGAGTCCCACACATTATGATCTAATGTCTTTATATGGAAACACATTGGTTTGAGTCTCATTGCCCATATCGATAATATAATTATGATGATATAATTATGATAGCAAAGACAAAATAATATACTTTTGATGAAATGTCATGAAAACCGAATTGGATCTACTCCATTCCTTGATGTGAATGTGGTACCAGTGCATAATTAGTCTGAACAAATCAAGTGGTTGAATGTATGAATATGAGCATGAAGGGACAAAATAATAGTATCATTAGAGTTCTGCATCATGAACTTTGTACTACGCACATTACTTAGACGAGTTATAAAAAGATATATAGGAAGGAATGGAGAATTTCAGAATGAAGAAATCAAATATGAAAGAAAAGACAAAGAAATGAGAGAATATCAGATTCTATTTCTCCAGATCTGAGTCGAATCATGTCTATTTCAACCCCTATATTCAGATTCGATTTTTGAACCTTTCCACAAGTAACCGATTTTATCTTTGGAATATGAATTCTCAAAATGGTCCTTCAAAGATGAAAGTAACTTTTGTAATCAATAAGGTATGGAAAGTCATTAGGCACGCGATTATTGTGCAATCTAATTTGATAAGTTTTATATATAAAATGACAGCCCGGTGCACTAAGCTCCCGCTATGCGCGAGTTCGGAGAAGGGTCGAATCACTAGAATCTATTGTACGAAGCCTTACCTCACATTTTTGCAAGAGATTGTTTCCACAGCTTGAACCTATGACCTCCTGGTCACTTTCCCAGCAACTTTCCCAGCAACTTTATGGTGCAATCTAATTTGATAAGTTTTATACATCCTCCGTAGAAAGAAATACAAAATGAAGACACACTTTATTTTATTTTTATAAAATTAAATTCTTTGGAAGCTGCGGGCGCACGTAGGGCCTCGAAAAAGGAAGGTACTACTATTTTCATCTGACAAATATGGACGGTTCAGATTTAGTCATCAAATTCATCACCGCCCTCCCTTTAATTCAGATAAATCAATCTAAAATTCTAAACATAAAAGGAGGGTGTTGGTTCACTTCAAACCCTAGTTTGAGGATTTTTGCTTCTCCGTTCAATCAACGTTATCTCCAGGTGCGTTATAGTTCTATTAGTTATCTAATTAGTTCTTTAATTTTTGATATTTATTTTTTTAATTATTATTTCGACGTTTAAAAAAAATTGAAATTCGTCGAATTTGTATTTTTTTAAATGTATTTGTGGATGAATTTGAGCTTTGTTTCTGCGATCTCGTAGTTTTTCTCATTATTTATGCCGGAATAGTTCCCCGATTACGTTACTTTTATGAACCTCACTTTATTTATCATAAATCGACATTAAAAATTGAAATTCATCGAATTTTGTATTTTTAAGTGTATTTATAGATGAATTTGAGCTTTGTTTCTGCGATCTCGCAGTTTTTCTCATTATTTATGCCAGAATAGTTCTCCGATTACGTTACTTTTATGAATCTCACTTTATTTATCATAAATCGACATTAAAAATTGAAATTCGTCGAATTTTGTATTTTCTAAAATGTATTTGTGGATGAATTTGAGCATTGTTTCTGCGATCTCGCAGTTTTTCTCATTGTTTATGCCGGAATAGTTCTCTGATTACGTTACTTTTATGAATCTCACTTTATTTATCATAAATCGACATTAAAAATTGAAATTCGTCGAATTTTGTATTTTTTAAAATGTATTTGTTGATGAATTTGAGCTTTGTTTCTGCGATCTTTCAGTTTTTCTCATTATTTATGCCGGAATAGTTCTCCGATTACGTTACTTTTATGAATCTCACTTTATTTATCATAAATCGTCATTAAAAATTGAAATTTGTCGAATTTTGTATTTTAAAAAAATGTATTTGTGGATAAGTCGAGCTTTTGTTTATGCGATCTCGCAGTTTATTAGTTTTTTTATTAGTTCGATGAGCACGTGATTGATGAATCACATGTTTTTCTCCGTTTTTTCACCAGCAATAACTATTTTGCCTCAAATTATGAGCTGATTGCAGGAACCTCACTTTATTTATCTAAAATCGACATTAAAATTAAAGGAATTTGTCGAATTTTGTATTTTTTAAAATCTATTTGTGGATAAATTGAGCTTTTGTTTATACCGGAATTGTTTTCCTATCACGTACTCGATTTTTGATTTTTAGGGTTTTTATTAGTTTGATGAGATAGGAGATTGATGAATCGCATGCTTTTCACCGTTTTTCACTAGCAATAACTATTTAGCCTCAAATTATGAGCTAGTTTATGTTCTAGGAATTTCACTTTTATTCATCTTAAATTGACATTAAAAGAAATTGAAATTCGTTGAATTTCATATTTTTTAAAATGTATTTGTGGATAAATTGAGCTTTGTTTCTGCGATCTCACAGTTTATTAGTTTTTTTTATTAGTTCGATGAGAACCTGATCGATGAATCACATGCTTTTCACCCTTTTATGAGCCTCAAATTCTGATCTAGTTTAGGTTGTAGGAGTCTCACTTTTATTTATCGTAAATCGACATTAAAAGAAGGAAAATCGTCGAATTTTGTATTAAAAAATGTATTTGTTGATAAATTGAGCTTTTGTTCCTGTGATCTCCCATTTTTCACCAGCAATAACTATTTAGCCTCAAATTATGAGCTAGTTTGGGTTGTACGAATATCACGTTATTTATCTTAAATCAACATTAAAATTAAAGAAATTTGTCAAATTTTGTAAATGTATTTGTGGATAAATTGAGCTTTTTATTAGTTCGATGAGAAGGAGATTGATGAATCACATGCTTTTCACCCTTCTTTCACTATCAATTGCTATTTAGCCTCAAAGTATGAGCTAGTTAGGGGTTGTACAAATCTCACACTTATCATAAATCGACATTAAAACAAAAGAGATTTGCAAATTTTGTATTTTGTTAAATGTATTTGTGGATAAATTGAGCTTTTGTTTATGCGATCTCGCAGTTTTTCTCATTATTACCATTTTATATTCTTTAAGGTGTTCTCAACTAGTTTAGTTCGATGAGAACGAGATTTAGGAATCACATGCTTTTCACCCCTTTTCTTCACCAACAATAACTATTTAGCCTCAAATTATGGGCTAGTTAGTGTTGTAGGAATCTCACTTTATTTATCATAAATCGATATTAAAAAAAATAGAAATTCGTGAATTTTGTATTGTTTAAATTTTTTTGGTTAAATTGAGCTTCCGTTTATGTGATCACACAGTTTTTCTCATTATTATCATTTTTTTATTCTTTAAGGTGCTGTCACCTAGTTTAGTTAGATGAGAACGAGATTGATGAATCACATGCTTTTCACTGTTCTTTCACCAGCTATAACTATTTAACCTCAAATTATGAGCTAGTTTGGGTTGTAGGAATCTCACTTGATTTATCATAAATCGACATTAAACAAAATGAAATTCGTCAAGTTTATATTTTTTAAATGTATTTGTGGATAACTTGAGCTTTTATTTCTGTGATCTAGCAGTTTTTCTCATTATGATCATTCTTATAACTATTTTGCCTCAATTTATGAGCTAGTTTGGGTTGTAGGAATCTCACTTATTTATCATAAATCTGACATTAAAGAAAATCTTCAATTTTTTTATTTTTTTAAATATATTTGTGGATAAATTGAGCTATAGTTTCTGCGATCTCGCAGTTCCTTCTCATTATCATAATTTCTATATTATTTATGGTGCTCTCGACTAGTTCGGGATTGAAATCTAGATGTTTATGTATATTGCAGTTGTTTGCTCTTTTTTGTAGATATTAGGAGTAAGGGTAGGGTAGAGGCAAAATTAAAACTGGTTTAGTTCATTGCTTGGAAGTCTCTGCTTTTTATTTTTCTAATTTTTTCCCTTAACTTTGCTATGAAATGATTTAATTCTTTAAGGAGAGAAGAAGTGGTTCATTCTTCAGTGTGTAGCTATAAATGGGTGTTTTTCCAGCTGCTTCCCTCATTTATTCCTAAGGTACTATGATAGACTGGGGTTTGTGAGCTTCCTTATTTTGATTTTTGACCTCATTTCTGTTTGTGTCCTGTGCACTTGGGGATTCAAACCAGCGCTTGTTTTCTCATTACATACTAGGAAGTTCTACTTGCAATTTTTGACACCCTTTGATTCAGAGATACATAGGTTCGTGATGGTGCGTGCAAAAGGCAAGGCCAATGCTTCAACTAAAAGATCAGTGTTTGGACGTGCTGCTGTTGCTTCTGAAGATGCTTTGACAAATGACTCCAGTGAGATGGAATACAATCTCGAAACTGGAGGTTCAGTGGAAACAGCAGTAACTGAGCAAACAACGATCACTGTTGTAGCAGAAGAAGAACATGATGGAGCAGAAGAAGAAAATGATGGACCAGAAGCTGAAACTGAAGGAGAACTTGCTATGGAGGAAGATGAAGATTATAAAGAAAATGAAGTGGTTGGAGGAGGAGATGAAACATGTAATGCTGATAGTAAAGAAGAAGATGCCATTGATAATGATGAAGGTAATAACCAGGAAACTGCCATAGAAGAAGAAGGTGGTAAACAGAATGTAGATGATAACCAGGAAACTTCCATAGAACAAGAAGGTGGTAAACAGAATGTAGATGATAAGCAGGTAGGAGGTGCTGCTGGACTAGACAAAGATAACCAAGAAGATGGTATGGGAAAAAATGAAGATGAAACAAATGCAAACGAAAAGAAAAAAGAGAAAGTGGAAGGGAGTTTGAAACAAAAAACTAAAAGATTGAGGAAAAGGAATAATAGGAAGAGAAAGGCAAATGGAACCCCCCTTGAGAAAAATGAAAATAAGCAAGTTATGAAGAAAGTAGCATCTGATGGCAAGGTTAGTAAGGACTCGGGAAAATTAGACTCAAAGGTTGTTGAGGAAAGCTCTAAGAAAGTTGCCTCCGGAGATAAGTCTAGGGTGGCCCCTAAGGATATGGATTTTGAAGGCAAAGACAAGCCCGAGCCATCAAGCAAGAACTCATCCCCGAAGAAGAAGGCTAAAGGAATGGGTATGATCTTCATGTGCAACTCTGGGACTAGGAAGGATTGCTATCGTTACAAGGTTCTAGGATTGCCGGCAAACAAGAAAGAGACGGTGGAAAAAATTTATAAGGGGATGAGGCTTTTCCTTTATGATGTTGATTTGAAGTTGATGTATGGCATCTACAAAGCTGCCGGACGTGGTGGTTTAAATCTTGCACCCAAGGCTTTCAAGTCTCAATTTCCATCTCAGGTTAGCTAGTTGTGCTATCATTGCCCTCTAACCTTCAATTGCTTTCTCTTTATAATATTTTCGGCAATATTTCTTGTTGACGTATGAGAGAAGTACCCTTTTGCGGAGAATAGATGGTTTATAAATGCTTGCTTGAGCACATTTAAGCTTGAAGTTTTGAGTAAGGGTGTTCATTGACGGTTCAGGTCGATTTGGTATTCTTCGGCTTTTTTGTTTTTGGTTATCTAAAGAACAATATTTAAACCGAAATAAATCTTATTTCGATTTGGTTTTTCTTTTCGGGTCAATTATATTGGTTTAGTTTGGGCTTGATTGGGTCTTTAAATAATACTCCCTTTTTTCCAATTTATATTGCACACTTTTCTTTTCGGTCAATCGCCAAAAGAATGTCACTTTTTTATAATTAGGAACAACTTAATTTTAAAGTTTTCCTTTTACCCTTAATGAAATGATTTATAGCCACACAAATGTCTAAGGTTTGTTTTAGACACAAATTTTAAAAGTCTTTCTTTCTTTCTAAAACTTTGTGACTAGCCAAATGGTGACACATAAATTGGGAAGGAGGGAATACAATTTTATAATTGAATTTTGATTATATGTAAACTCAATCATTTATAGAGGCTTACAATAATGTAGTTATATAAGATAATCAATAATTTTTATATATTTATTTTGTATATACATATATAAATACACGTAAATGTATATATGATGATATAATTAAATTATTTAATATAATATACTCCCTCCGTCCAAATTTAAGTCTTACTTTCCTCTTTAGTTTGTTCTCAAAAGAGTGTCCCTTTCTTTATTTTGTAAGTTGACAATTCAAATATCTTGGCAAGTTTAAAACACAAAATTCAAATGACAATTTAGTACATTACACATCTTTAATTTAGAACCACACGATTCAAAAGTCTCATTTTATTTTTTAAATTTTGTGCGTAGTCAAACTAAGACCCTAAATTTGGGACGGAGGGAGTATATAAACTTGGTATTTCAATTTGTTTGGTAATTTTTTTTTATAGAATATCAAAATAAAACCGAAGTAACGAAATTTTCAAGAGCAAAATCAAAAACTTGATTCTTGGTTTGGTTCGGTAATTCGTTTTCACCGAAGGATTAACAATCATATTAAGATTGAAACTATGTGCAATGGGGTTTGTGCGCTCTGTTTCTATAAGGTGTCACTTTGGTGCAGGTATTGAGGAGCTCCCTCTTAGTGAGAGTGGGACTAAACAATAAATATAGATGACATATCTATTGTTGAGCACCAAGGGTGTGATCTAGTGGTCAATGAAGTGTGTTGAGAATCATGAGGTATTAGGTTCAATCCCAACAGTGACAAAAACACTAGGTGACTTCTTTTCATTTGTCTTAGCCTTGGTGGATAGAGTTGCATGGTACCTGTTGCTGGTGGGAGGTGGCAGCAGGGGTGGATCTAGGGCTCAGGGAGGGTGTTCACCTCGGAAAAAATTATCCCGTATATTTAAGGTATTTTATTATTTTTTATGTACATATATAGATTTTGAATACCTTGAACACAAGAGAAGATGTTGGTTCAGTGGTTTAGGGGGTTCAAAATTTACCTTGAGGTTTCAAGTTCAAATTCGAGTTACTACATTTTTATTTTTCGAACCCCCCAGTGAATCCTGTATCCGCCATCCATTGGGTGGAAAGTATCCCGTGGAATTTGTTTAGGTGCGTGCAAGCTGGTCAGTGTACCACATTTATAAACAAAATATATATCAATTGTCGAGGTAACGTTATAAAGGAATGTGCTAGTGCCTAGGAAGTAGAACTAGAAATTTAGTATAAGATAGTTAGTCATTGATCTAAATTAGAAGCTTAAAATTGTGGCTTTTCATTTGGATTGTAATTAAAGTAATTTCTTGACGTGATTGGTATTGTTTCCCGAGCAAAAGGAAGATGCTTTGTGAGGCACTTTGCCTTGCTTATGTGGCGCATTAGTGGAGGTACCAAGACGCTAAGACGTGCACATTATTCCCGTTGCCTTTTTTCTTTAAGAGGATGGTAATAAACAATATATTTAGTTGAAAAGTTTTATATCACTCCATGTGTTTCACTTTATATGATACTATTACTATTTGAGAAGCCGAACTACCTTTTCTTTGACTACACCTTTTATATGGTGTTCAAATATTTTTAGTTATAAAAAGTTGTAATTTATACTATTACTAATGTATTTTCTGATTAGCTAAATTTTGTTTTAAAATATTAAAAAATCAATGTTCAAGTTGAGACAAAAGTAGAAGGTTTGAGTCGTTTGACCTTTGTAATCTTCATTTTTAAAAAAAGAGATGGAGTATTTGTCAGTGAGATGGTATAAATGATTTTTTGGTACGAAGGATAAAAAGGAAAAATGCATAACATGGACATAAATCGTGAAGTTACGTTCGTTTAAAGTTTTAATCCTTCTCATATGTTATATAGCTCTCTTATTTTCAATTATTTTATTAATTGTCATAGATATACGATCTATATTTCATCTAATACTATGTTCTAATTGTATGACACTCTTTTTGTTATAATACAACAACATACTCGGTATAATCCCACCAAGTTGGGAGAGGGTAGAGTGTACGCAAACCTTACCCCTTCCTATTGAAGGTCGGGAGACTGTTTCCGCTAGACCCCGGAATGTATGACACATTATGTTTCAAGACTCTTTGACCCTAAATTTTATTTTGCAAACATATTCGTATAATAATATAAATGGCATACATCATAAAAAAAATAAAAAATAAAAAAATAAATGGCATTGTCGTGGTTAAAACTTAAAACCACAAGTTTTAAATTTACTTTTGGTATGTGCTAAAAGTTTGTCTATTTTTCTTAAATTCGGTGTTTAGTCGGCATAATTAAAGACTAAAGTAGAAACACACAATAAATAGAAATAGATAACATATAAGAAACATAAAACAATAAAAAAGCCCGGTGTTGAACCAGCCTTCAACTTACCCTCTATACTGGTTACATGATGTTGCCCGGACTCTTCAAAAATGTCAACGGTGCGTGTTGGATTTTTCAAAAGTAGTGTATTTTTGGAGAATCTGACATGGGCGCGGCATCGGAAAGTGAAGAGTCCGCAACTTAGCTGGTTGTGGGCTGCTCCTAGGGCCATCTTTCTAAAAAATTAGCTTGTCTAGATCCGACCCACTTGTTTGGTAAGACATAGAACCAGGACCAGCCCACTTGCCTTGTAAAGTTCTGGGTGTGCATGTGCCCTGATCACTATGTTATGGTGACTTTTTATGAGTGAGTATGTTTTGGTGGAATATGGGCTGTACTTTGGAGGGGGAACAGAATTAGTAAGGTGTTTTACTGATTATGGACGTGACTCTGGTTTCAAGCAGATCAAAGTATGTCAGGTGGCCGTCATTACATAAATCAGCTAGCAAATTTTTTAACTAGATAATTTTTTGCACTAGTGAGATGTGTAGACAACCAGGAAAAAAGATAAAAGAATAGAAAATATGTTCAGAAATTAAAAGGTACTCCCTTGTTATTTGAAGGCCAGTGTTAGGTGTTAGTTTTCTTGTTATGGTAAAGATGGTCTGTTTTTGGATTACCTACATTCTGTCTTTTGAAGTGTTTATGTGCCTATGATGTCTTATGAATAACTAATTTCATTAGATTGGTTATAAAAAGAATAACTAAATTCGTTGGATTGGCTGCTGTATGAAACATCTAAGTAAAGTTTCTTAATTATCTAAGGTGGAGTTATGAATAGGAAACAAATTATCCCCTTTAGGTGGAACATGGGCTGGACTCCGAATCCAAAGTGCCACAAAACTAGTTTTGGCCATCAAACAGAAAAAAAGACGAAAGAGAATAGGAGATTGGTATTCCTGGAAATGCTTGAGAGAAGGCAAATTCCTTATAAATTTTGGATAATGGAATGTCCTGAAACCATTACAAGTTTTGTTCCTTGCATCTGAAACTGTTTTGTCAATGGTATTCTTTAGAGGTAAAGAGGATGACATAAGAGACTTAGCCAAGAAATAATAAGTCAGAAGTTGAATTGGATTGGCTAAAAGTTCTGTGATTTGTCCATTTTGGAATCAACTGTAATTTGTCCATTTAGGGTGTGTTTGGTGTCATTTAAGACAATTGATGGTCAGTTTCTGTTGTGGATGGGTGTAAAAGTACTTGATATCTTGTAATCTTTGGTGGGCGCTAGGGTGTGTGAGAAATGTTTTGGTGATGGTTGAGTATTAAAGTGAAAATGGTTGCGATGAAACTAGTGATATTAGAGTACAGTTACTAGTAAAAAATGATCAAGGTCTCGTCTTATTCTCCACTTGGTGAGGTCTCGTCATTTTCTCATTTGGTGTATAATACGCTCAGTGAGATAACTTTTTGACAAATTGAGGCATCTTAATACCAGAAAACAATAAATAATTTCATAAA
This sequence comes from Anisodus acutangulus, assembly GCA_029783415.1. Lineage (NCBI taxonomy): Eukaryota > Viridiplantae > Streptophyta > Magnoliopsida > Solanales > Solanaceae > Anisodus > Anisodus acutangulus. The sequence goes on along the minus strand of CM056506.1, from coordinate 42,505,598 downwards.
GGAAAACCGTTATTCCTTCTAACAATTAGGAAAGAGTTATTTGGTTCTAGTGCCTATGATTTATCTCTTTAGCAGTACTGAGGAGACAGCCGCAATCAGGTTGAGTGGTTATTTTCCATCTGTGAATGTGCATGCATGTTGGTGTAACAGAAAAAAATGATAAAGCAGAGAGATGATTATCTAATTTCAAGTCAAGTAATGCCCCATTGCCCTTTATGTTCACACATAAATTGCCGAGTATAATAGCCAAAGGTATTATCAAGTATTTTCAGTTCAGTCAGACCCCCAAGAAGAGCTCCCTTCTTTTTCTTTTGATAGATGTCTCTAGGTTGTAATTTTAAATTTTTTCTTTTGATAGATACATATTGTAAGTTTATTTCTGAAGTATCGAAAGACACCTTTGTATACAATCGTAGAATAGGCATGTGGGTTGTAGGATGAGAGCTTTTTTTTCCATTTTTCAGATTCCTCTTTGCTCTACCAATACACGGCCCAATTTTTTTTTACTTCAATGAGATGTTCTTGTTGGAGTGGCTTGATTTGTGACTTCAAATATTTTAATAGAGTTTTATCCGTCTTCATGTACAATGTCAAAGGCTCGCTTGAGTCACACTTGAGCACTGAAGCTACGTGCAAAATTAAGTACAGATTCTTGCGTGATTGTTTTATTGTTGTATATTATTTGATTGTACGCCGAATGTATTCCTATCATAATTTATTCACATTTGCACCCAATGGTGTGGCATGGTCAATGAAGTGGATTGAGAACCATGAGAGGTCTTTGGTGATTCTTTCCCATCTGTCCAATCTTTCGCTGATAGAGTTACTGGTACCTATGCTAGTGGGAGGTTGCAGGTACCCCATGGAATAATTATTTGTTCCCATTTTTAATTCCACCTTAAAGTCATGCTTCAAACATTAGATGTAAAAGTTTCTTCCTTTTGTTTTGTTCATGTTAGATGGATATAGCAGAACACTTTCTAATTTTGTATGTGCTTGTATATGTGATGCATACCGAATGTAATGACATATAATAGTTTCGAAGAAACCTTTGAAGCTTGATTTGTTTGGTCATATTATTTTGAGTGCCTTCGTATATACTTCTGTCTATTTAAAGTCGGAATATTTTGCTCCAAACCTTTTTCCTGTTTCCTTTTGCCAATCCTGGCCTAGGAAAAGGCAGACCTGTGGTACTGGTTAAAAACAAAGTTGCCTTCTCTATGGCACTTAAGGCCACCAATAAGATCAGTCTTGTGTCAATGCTTTGGAATAATCTTCGAGCATCTATATATCAATCAGATTACTTTGATGCTTTGGCATGTGTACTGGTGGCCCTTGCAACACGATTGGTATTGTAACTGACTACTCTTAAGAGGAATTATGTAAATGTCTATGATGGTTACGAAACGTAGGATTTTGGTTTGTTTGAAAGACTTCCTTAACAAATATAGGTTTTAGAATTCTACTGCTGCTTCTCTTCATGTGATTTAACGGTAAGTGGGAGAATTTTTTGGATTTGGACATTTGTGTTAATTTTTTATTGAATTGATTTCAGGTTCGTTTTACTGTTCTTGAGGAATGCTTACCTATAGCAGAGGAGACTTTCAGGCAAGCTATTAAGAAAAACTATTACACAAAGTCAAAGTTTGATTGCCAATTGTCCTCTGAACAGGTACTTGGGCATCTTATTTGCATTAATGGATATCCCAAGCATTTGCAAGCGTTGGCTCTTCAGTTTTCTTGTGATCGCGATACCTACAATTTGTTTGTATTTGTTTCAAATCGATAGGTGAAGGACCTATGTAAGCTTTTCAATACTGGAAGAAAAGGGTCCAGGTCCAAAGACACACAGCTCGCACCTGAGACCCGTGTGATATCCAAACGAGACAGAGCTAAGAGGCGTGGTCAGGATGAAAGAAGACGTCCTGATCGTGCTCCTCGACGATTTGAGCGGGTTGAAGAGCGTGGGTACCGTGGGCAGGTTGAAGATCGTCGGTACCGTGAGCAGGTCGAAGATCGTCGGTACCGTGAGCAGGTTGAAGATCGTGGTTACCGTGAACATCCTCATTTTCATGAAAGGAGCTTAATTACATCTCCTTTGATACCATTAGCCCCGCTTCAACCTTTACCACCACCTGCTCCTGTTCAATCTTATGCATATGATAGAACATTGGGAAGAGATCCTTATAGACGGGACACATTGATACATCATGATGATTCTTACAGGCAGAGCCGATTGGTGGAACTCCCTGATGCTTATAGACCGGACACAGTGATAGGCAATCCTGATGTTTACAGAAGACAGGCATTAGTAGAGCCACGTGATTACTACAGGCGGGAGGTAATCCCAGAGCATCGTGAATATCATCAGCCTCTGAATTTGGAAACTAGATTCCAGGATGATGGTGGAATCAGTGATCCCTATGTGTCATACCGTGAACATTTATCATACCATGATCCTGTTAACTCTGTGCGCTCCCAGCCCGAGTATAATCCCCCTGCAGCCGGTTTGCGATCAGAATACCGTCGTGGTGGTATATCTACTGAGTATAGTTCTACTAGAAGCATGCTTCCTGAGTACCCTTCATCTGCTGCAAGCTCACTGTACGAGTACCCTCCTCGCCAACCTCAATATCGATATTAGGTTACAATAAAGGTACCGTCACATGAGGCTCTGGTTATCATTCGCATCAGAATCATGCATCAGCTTAAAACTTTAGAGTATCTAAAATGTGCTCAGAACCATTGGGATTCTATTTTATGTTGTAGTTTGAGCTGTATTACATGTTTTCCCTCCATTCTTGGCATAAGCAAGAGATTTATTAGATGGAATGACTTGTGTTTTGTTCAAAACTGTTATTTCCTTGCAGAGGAGACATACCTTATGCCAGAGTTCTCTTTTATTTTTCGATTGTCGCTTATTATTTTGGTGGGTAGTAGTATTATCAGTATAGCCTTGAAGAGGTTTTCGCTCAAAAATTTGAAAAAATAGTCCAGTGTTTGCTACTTTTCTGCTTAATGTAGTTTTGCAGCTCTTGGTTGTTAACTTGTGTTTGATAGAAAAACAGCTTCTGGAATAATCCTTTTCCAAAATTTTTAGTTGAACGTCATTTTGCACTTTCATAGAGGCCGATCCTTTTGGGGTGTGTTTGGTACGAAGGAAAAAATATTCTGGAAAATGTTTTTCAATTTTTTGGATGACTTAAATTTTTAGAAAATGTTTTCTAAATGGACTTATTTTCCTCCAATTTAAAGAAAATTACTTCCATATCAAAAATAGGGAAAACATTTCAAAAACTCTCTTTCAATCGAGTACTAAATTTAGCACTCTATAGGATTACAGAACTAAAACGTGGGGTTGTTTTGCTCCATCTTAGTTATATGTAGGGATCATAATACATGGATTATTTATAGAGGTGATTAATAAGAAATGAATTATTATGTAAGTGGTTGTATTTTACTTACTTTCAAAGAGCACTCTATCTGAATAGTTTTTCTGCATTATTAAATACATGTCCTATTTCAAAATTTATCACACGTCAAATAATACATAGATTTTTAGACATTATTTATTACGGGGATTTTTTAAAATATGCAGTCTAATACAATACTTTGCTTTGACGTAAGTCATATTTTTTCATGTTTATAACCGCATATTTGATAATTTTTCGTGCGACAATATCTGTGCATCCTTATGTATTATTATGTTATATAATACTCATCTATTTATATAAATAATTTGTTACCTTGTATAAAAGTTATAGTGTATGAGAATTAAGAATGTATTTACTTTGTATAAAAGTGTATAACACGTTGGCTAGGAAACAATTTTCGTTTTTGGATTTTCAATTGTACTTGTCCAAAATCAGTCTAGATCTCTAATAAATGACTTTGAATTTTGTAGAGAACCTTCTTGGACTATTTTTAAGGAGTCTAAACACCACCATTCCAAATTTCTCACAAAAATCATATTCAAACTATAAACCTACTTCAACTCTTTCCAATAATAGTGATTACCTTTCTAATATGATTTCACGATCCAAAATTTTACAAAATTAGTAGTCACCACAATTTGAGCCCTAACAAATAATATATCGAATTTGTTAAATAACAATTAAGAGCCGGTTGAGTTGAAAAAAAGAAATAGGAGTAATGACTTATCTTTCAAAGTATACACAATACATGCCAATCTGGGTAAGGACTGAAATACACGACCCATCTTGGTAATAAGCTTGAGATGGTTGACTGAAAGAGTATCATATTTTTTGAGTAAATGAGATCTCTTGCCCTATTACAATTTGAATAAAATCTTTTCAGGTAAAAAATGAGATCTCAAAGGTCATAAAACTACTAAACCACTACCTAGCGCACCCTATATCACTCACAAGCTGGAACCTCGTTCTCGTCAAGGTGTATTTTTGGGTTATGGCCCCACCATAAAAAGAAAGGATCTCGCTGGAGGAACTGGATCGGAAAAAAGAGGGATACCTAAAATTTCTCCAAATTCTTTAGCAATATTATATTTACCTTTGGGCCACTCATATTCAATTTGAGGAGCTTGCAAGCAACCCATTGGAATGAGGAAAAGGTTATCCTTTTGCAAGTCTGGACTTGAGATTTATGGTCATGCTAAATTAGTGTCTTATTGTAAAATGTGGTTTGTTGGTTAATACGTGTTTTGCAAAATTTCTGTTATAGAAGATGTTGGATTTATTGAACGAGTTAATTTTTTTTGAAAAAGCAAGTTAAATTACTGAATTGTGAATCTTTGATTAGAAAAATTGCATGTATATTTTGAATTTTCTCCAGTACAAGCCGGTGATCTTGTTCTCCGAAAATAAAAGAAGTTTTTAACCGAGCGGAGGTAAGAAAAATACTCGGCTCTACCTATCTATAAAATTTGCCCATTAAATAATTACACAGTAGAATTGTGTACGTGTATATAACGTTGGGGTATATAACTCACATGATTGTATACCCGTACAATATATCATAGTTTGAATAGTTGAATCACAATGTTATATGCTCTTAAGGTAGGTAACATGTGAATTGTATATCCCGAAGGTATACAACGTACACACCTACTGGAGTTTTTGTAAATATGTTTTCAAAAATAGGTATAAATTGTAATATTTTTTCAAAATGGATATTTTCGATAATTATTTTTCATTGCATGGGCATTTTATTAATTTTCCAAATAAATAGAGTTTGCAAGACCCGACTATAAAATAATAATAATAATAATAATAATAATAATTATTGTTGTTGTTGTTGTTGTTGTTGTTGTTGTTGTTGTTGTAGTATTAAAAGTGAATGAAAATGGTTTCTGATGTGTCGAGAAATTACGGCACATCTGATATCAATTGCATGAATTATTGATGTCCTTAATGCATTCATAGTGTGTATTTCTTACGTTATTTTTATTTTGTAGAATTTTTGCTTCGGAACACCAAAAATGAGGAAAAAATCTTAAACATGGACAAAAGTGCTGGAAGAAATGAAGGGAAGACTATTCTGCGGACCGCAGAATGGTAAGCCAAGTAGCAGAAACAAATAGTGATTAGAAGACTAAGGAGTCCCGAAGGGCAACCCACTCTACGGTCCACACTTTCTTTCTGAGGATCGCATTTCGATCTCCGAACCACTGCTCCTCCGCAATCCCAGGGTAGATTACGAAGCCTCATAGCACTTTTGCGGACCGCACTTCCAGCCGTAGTTCGAGATAGTCCAACATTGAGGATACTCTGCGAACCTAAGTACCTTCTGCGGTTTGCAGATAAGTTGTGTGGTCCCATTCTGCGATCGCAGAGTGATCGGTGGTATTTTTATAATAATGTGTAGTCCAAAATTTGAGTCCCTATATATAATTTGTCTAAGGTTTTGTGATAGACACCTTACCATTGATTAGACTATTCATCATTCAAACATTTACTATTCATCTCCACTTGGGAGAATATTTCATTGTCAAGTCAAATACATTATTTTGTGTTCCATTTCAAGAAACAAGTGAATCTTTCCATAGTTTTAATACAAAAAGCTTTGTAAGCATTCTATGTTCTTTTTTATATTTTTCTTTATTATGTTGTATTACATTTATTATTATATAATGAGTGACTAGAAATCTAGTTGGTCTTGTGACTATTAAAATGGAATGTGATTGTTGGGTTAGGTTTTAAATATGAAAAAGGTGTATTAAATATAGTGGTTAATTACTCCTCATTTGATGGTTGCAAACACCCCCTCTAAAGCCTTCCTAGTTAAACTTGAGAAAGGAGACTGGCATCTAGAAAATAGGTATGTTAATTAGGACTCGGGGCTTTAAATCCAATTTAATGATTCTCAACTTTAATTAGAAGGAAATCAACTAAGGGTTAGAATGGATAATCTCATATTTCACACTTTAGGCTTGAGAAAGCCTAAAGTGAAATTAAGTGGGTTAATATAGAAATCTCCACTTAGAATATAGTTTTCATTGCCCCTACCACATTAAACACATAGACTAAGTAACAACGGAACACTACTTCCATTGATCAAGTCACAACCCTAACCTTTAATCAATTTGGTAATTAATAATTAGATAAAATGTGAGTTAGTAGTTAATACAAGACAAGTAGGATATAGTTTCACAAGAAATTTCTTGTGGGATTCGACCCCACTTAGTTGGGTTACTATATTTGATAACGGTCGCATTATGTCTAAATATGATGTAATTTGAGCGAGATCAGTTTCCTATCACCAATTGTAAAAATGGAACCAAAATTTCTCATATTCTTTGCTGATGACCTTACCCTTTTTGCCAGAGCTAACAAAAAAAACTGTAACACAATTGTCAATACTTTAAATAGGCTCTACAACAGATCTGGTTAGAAAATCAATTATGCCAAGTCTAAGGTCATTTTTTCCAGCAACTGTAACCCTCCGATAGGGACCTTTATGCCAATAGCCTTCACAGCAAACCTATTCCATCATTGACAATCTGAAGTCTGAACACTAAGTTAGCAGGATGAAAGACTAAATTCTTGAACATGGCTGGTAGAACCACTCTTGTCAAAGCATCCTTAAGTAGCATACCCAACCATGTCATGCAGTACATAAAGTTGTCCAACACTATTAATAAAATGATTAACAAAACTCAAAGAAACTTCATCGAGAGACTACAAATGTTAAGAAGAAAATGCATTTAATAGGTTGGGATACCATAACTAAGCCTAAATCTAAGAGGGAATTGGGTATCCAAAAGGCTAAAGTAAAAAAGCAGAACCATGCACACCAGTCTGGCATGGAGACTCTTAAAAAACCTGATTCCCTTTGGGCTAAAGTCCTTATTGCTGAGAACTGTCAGAATAGAACAGCCATTAGAACCACTAAGTCTAAAACATGAAAATGCATACTCAATGGCTATGAAACTGTCAGAAATGCTTCATATTGGGCTATCCATAAAGGAAATAGTGATACCTTGTGGTATGATAAAAGGATTCCTAAAATGAATACACTTAGGGGCTCTATCCAAGGTCCTCCCAATAAAGGTGAAGATTTCTTAAAGCTTAGTAACAATTGGAATCAGGGATCTTGGGACTTCAATAACCTATCCTTAGATATTCCTCAAGAGATAAAGCATTACCATCTCTGATAATACCATGCAAGAAGACATCTTATACTGGGGCCTAGCGGTAATGGAACTTTCTCCTCTAAAGTGCTTATAACCTTATTGATTCCAAGAACACACATGCTAATAACCAAAATAAGGTTCCTTACAACTGAATTTGAAAACTTAAAACCCTTTCAAAAATCAACTTCCTCTTCTAGATCCTCAGCCATGGTAGACTTCCCACAAACTCTTTATCTTCATTTCATAGGCCTCAATGTTGAGCCTAAATGCAGATTTTGTAACCACCCCTTTGAAAACACTTCCCACATCCTACTCAATTGTAATGCTGCTCAGAATCTTTGGCATACTACTCTCAGCAAGTGCTCCATAAATTACTTCAATGATATAAACTCCCTCCTAGCGAATTCTTGGAATGAAACTTGGGTCAAGGTTAAGGGCAAGAGATATAACAACCTTTTCTACGGGATGAACTCAATCCTTTATACATATGGACAATTTGGACAACCAGAAACTCAAATCTTTTCAACTATGAACATGATCTTCCTTCCTTTGAGGAGGCTTATAACAGAGATGTAGAATTTAACCAAATGAATTCTCAACCAAATCCTCCTAGCAGAGTCATTATTAACTTCAAGTGGGAACACCCTAACAGAGGTATTTACAAACTGAACACAGATGGCTCTAGTTTGGGCAATTCAAGAATAAGAGGGATATGAGGGGTCATTAGAAATAGCTCGGGGACTGGGTGATTGGATTTATGCAAGGCATCTCAAGGTCTACAAATAATCTAACTGAATTGCTAGCTATTTTGCAGGGACTAAAAATAGCCTGAAAAAGAAGGCTACTACCTCTGGAAATTAATACTGACTCCAAAGAGGTAATTGATATGCTAAAAAATGTGTTAATATTGGGTTTGGTGTTCTGACATTTGACCAAACATATCTTCTGAAGTACTGATTTGAATGCATGAAAATGTTGGGACAAATGTCACAACATTCGGACCAACATTTTTTTAACAGTTTTGTCTTACTTCACGTTAAGCAGTAATATTTTACTGTGAGGTAAAAACGACTTAGGCGTGGTGAATTGGAGCTGTGAAAAACATGGGAGAAAGAGTAAAAGCTTGGGTAAGAAGTCGAGTAAGGAATAAGTCAAAGTTGTTGAGATTTTCACTCCTTAATCATCTACCACAAGCTGCCACGTTTCCCTCAACTTCCACAACCGATCGATGAGACTGTTAAATATACACACAATATACATGTGTATATTGTGTATGTTGGTCTCGGATTTGGCTGATTATTGTGTATAATTTATGGTAAATATTTAGTATCCTAGTTTAGGTAATGTTGTAATATAATTAGTATTGTATTACCATAATTATTGTATTACCATAAATGTATAGTTAGAGTAGAATAAGGTTTTAGGAATAGAATAGGAATATGATTCTCCTATTATGGAAATATGTAAATTGTATATATAGCATTTCAATTAATGAAAATAATCAAGGGATTATTTCTTTCATGGTGTCAAGAGTCTAGGTTTATTTTCTCTCCCAAACTCTCCAATTTTTTTCTTCTCCGTCGAAATCCCTAGCCAAAATCCGAGACCTTGTTCTCGGGTTTTGTGCCGAATTTTCTCCCTAATCCCTCAATCACATACTGTTCTATCAATATGTTTACATCCCGGAACATGTTTCATCCTGCCCTTACAGTTTCTAACATAAAAAATAACATCCCTCTAGTTCTTGAAATAGAAAACGTCCAATATGCGACGTGGGCCGAACTGTTCAAAATTCACGCACGATCGCATCAAGTCATCCATCACATAATCCCCGCAGCTCCTGAGGATACGGAGGTGCTAAAACGCGAGGATGAACTTAAGTTGTGGACGACTATTGATGCTACCGTCCATCAGTGGATATATTTCACCATATCTACCGACCTTTTGCAAACAATTATTGAGCCTGACGCTACGACACATGCAACTTGGGATATACTGCGTGATATATTCTAAGATAATCAAAATTCTCGAGCCGTTACTCTTGAGCAGGATTTCTCCCATGTCAACATGGAAGATTTCCCTAATATTTCGGCTTATTACAAAAGATTAAAGGAATTGGCAGACCAACTTCGCAACGTTGGCGCGTCGGTTTCGAACGATCGTTTGGTCCTCCAAATAGTTTCCGGTCTCTCCGAGGCCTATAATGGTGTGGGAACGCTTCTTCGGCAGAGCAATCCGCTTCCGCAATTTTATCAGGCTCGTTCTATGCTTACACTCGAAGAAGCGGGCATGGCCAAATGAGCGGCTACCGGTACTAGTCCCGTAGTCATGATGACCGAGTCCACGGTGTATCCTACCGGTTTCAACAACTCAGGCCAAAATCGCAACAACGGTGGAGGCAAAAAGGGTGGAAATAAGAAAAATAATGGCAAAAACCGCGGTGGCAACAACAGCGGCAATCGGTAGTATGGTGGTGGCGGTGGGGGTCCTCGCGGTGGTCAGCAGCAGCAGCAGTTCTGGGGCCCATAATGGGTCCCTATACAGTGGCAGTGGGCCCCATAACAACAACAGTTTGGGCCCAGTCAGTTTACATCCCAGCGACAGTTCCAGCCTACTTGGCGATGGCTGACCAATGGCGATCCAGGCCCAATTTGGCCTGGTCGATTCTGACCAGCAATGCGGCCGAGACCGCATAGCGAGGTGCTTGGGCCTCGGCTCCCGCAAGTCCATCATGTAGCAACACCCACGTATACCGACATCGAAGCCGCAATGCACACGCTTGGTTTAAATCCACCGGACCCAAATTGGTATATGGAAACAAGGGCCACTACCCACATGACATTCGATTCAGTTACGCTCTCGTCTTATTCCAATTTGAGCAACCCCGCGGTATAATTGTTGGAAATGGTAATTCATTCCAATTCGTGGTTATGGTCATAAAATCTTATCTCCTCCTCATCCTCCTCTTATCTTGAAAAACACCCTACACGCCCCCAAATTGATTAAAAACTTAGCCTCTGTCCGTAAATTCACTATTGATAATTCTGTTTCTATTGAATTTGATCCATTTGGTTTCTCTGTGAAGGATTTCAAGACGGGGAGTTCTCTCATGATATGTGATAGTAGGGGAGATATTTATCCTATCACACCCAGTTCCGGTCCATCGAGTCAATCCTTGCCATCAACCTTTGCAGCCATTTCTCCTTCCTTATGGAATGCTCGTCTTGGTCATCCGGGGTCTTCTATTTTATCATTTTTAGATAAAAATAGTTTTATTTCATGTAAGGGTACGAGTCGTACTCCAATTTGTCAATCTTGTTCTTTAGGAATAATTGTTTAGTTGCCGTTTGTAGACTCAAAATCTCATACTTTAATGCCATTTGATAATATTCATAGCGACTTATGGACATCTCCTATTCTTAGTTCTGTGGGTCATCGGTATTATGTTCTCTTTCTGGATAATTATTCTAAATTTCTATGGACGTTTCCGATAGCGAAGAAATCTCAAGTTTTTTTCATCTTCCTAAAATTTAGAGCATTCATCAGAACTCAATTCGACCGTGAAATAAAAAATATTCAGTGTGATAATGGCAAAGAATATGACAATGGGGTGTTCCGGAAATTCTGTGCTAATAATGGGATAACTTTTCGTTTCTCTTTTCCTCATACATCTTCACATAATGGGAAAGACGAACGTAAAATTCGTTCCATAAATAACATTATCCGCACTCTATTAATTCATGCTTCCGTACCCTCATATTTTTGGCATCATGTTCTTCAAATGGCTACATATCTACTTAACATAACTCCTTCCAAAGGTTTGCCATATTCTTCCTCCCTTCAAATTTTATATAATAAAATTCCTTCATATTCACATCTTTGGGTTTTTGGGTGTTTGTGTTGTCCGTTATTCCCGTCTACCACAATTAACAAATTTCAGGCCCGGTTGACTCCATGTGTGTTTTTGGGTTTTCCATCTAATCATCGTGGCTATAAATGCCTTGATTTATCCTCTAATAAAATCATCATTAATCGCCATGTCATTTTTGATGAATCCCAATTTCCATTTGCTAAAAGTCATACTCTCGTGCCTAGTTCGTATAATTTTTTGGATGAACAAATTTCCCCGTATATTATTCAGCATTTTTTGGAAATCTCCCGCACCCAAAATTCTCCAGCGAGCCCACTGGTCCGTCACAGCCCTCTCTACCCAGTTTTGTCACTGTGCCAGTTTCAGCTATTGGGCCAGTCCAGCCCAATACTGGAACTGGTCCAGTTCCTGCGTCTGCCACTGTTCCTACTTCCCAGATTGGGCCAGTAGGCCCACTGCCTGCTGGCCAGTCCGTCCCGAACCCAATAAATTCCCAAAATCCGTCCAATTCTCCCTCAAGTCATAGACCGATCACTCGTAGTCAATGGGGTGTTTTTAAACCAAAAAGACATTTTAATTTACATTCTAATATTCCTAAATCTCCCTTACCCCGAAATCATGTGTCTGCGTTAAATCACCCGAATTGGAATATTGCTATGATCGATGAATTTAATGCTCTTATTGATAATAAGACGTGGGTGTTGGTACCCCGTCTATCTGATATTAATATTATTCGGTCTATGTGGATTTTTGCTCATAAGGATAATTCAGATGGTTCATTTGCTCGACATAAGGCGCGACTTGTGGGTGATGGTAAGACTCATCGGGTTGGTATAGATTGTGGTGAGACATTTAGTCCGGTGGTCAAATCGGCTACCATTCGAATGGTGCTTAGCTTGGATCTTTCGAAGGCATGGCCTATTCATCAGTTAGATGTAAAGAATGCTTTTTTACATGGGGATCTCAAGGAAACAATCTATATGCATCAGCCGTTGGGATTCAGAGATCCTAACCATCCTCATCATATCTGTTTATTGAAGAAGTCCTTATATAGGCTTAATCAGTCTCCCAGGACCTGATATACAAGGTTTGTTGACTATTTTTTTGACTATTGGGTTCACTCACAGCAGGTCAGATAATTCCTTATTCATCTACTGTCGTGGTTCGTCCTTGGCCTACATTCTGTTGTATGTGGATGATATCATTTTGACTGCCTCTTTCGATGCCTTACGCCAGTCTATCATGACTATGCTCAACTCTGAGTTTACTATGAAAGACTTGGGGCTCTTGAGTTACTTTTTGGGGATTGTTGTCACTCGTCATTCCGATGGTTTATTCTTGTCTCAACGGAAGTATGCAACTGAGATCATCGAGAGGGCTGGGATGTCATCCTGTAAGTCCACTTCCACTCCAGTTGATACAAAACCAAGCTAAGTGTCGCGGCCGACGTACCTTACGAGGATCCGACCCGCTATCGCAGTCTTGCAGGGGGCCTTCAGTAACTTACCTTTACACGACCAGATATTACATATATTGTCCAACATGTGTGTTTATTTATGCATGATCCTAGAGTTGAGCACATGAATTCCCTCAAACGCATCATTCGGTATATTCAGGGTACACTTGACTATGGTTTGTATTTATATCCTTCCTCGATGTCCACACTTGTCTCGTATGCAGATGCTGATTGGGGTGGTTGTCCCGACCCCAGATGGTTTACGTCAGGCTATTGTATGTTTCTTGGAAACAACTTGGTCTCCTGGTCTGCAAAACATTAGTCGACTCTATCCCACTCAAGTGTCGAGGCTAAATATCGAGGGGTAGCTAATATGGTCTCGGAATCATGTTGGTTACGTAATTTGCTTTTAGAGCTTCATTGTCCCATTCAGAAGACAACCTTGGTTTATTGCGATAATATTAGTGCCATCTACCTTTCTGGTAATCCGGTTCAGCACCAACGCACTAAACATATCGAGATGGACATTCACTTTGTCTATAAAAAGGTTGCTCGGGGTCAGGTACGCGTCTGTCATGTCCCGTCAAGATATCAAATTGCAGACAACTTTACAAAAGGTCTACCCTCGATCCTTTTTGAAGATTTTAGGGACAGTCTCAGCGATCGAAGACCGCCCTCTATGACTGCGAGTGTGTGTTAAATATACACAATATACACACAATATACATGTGTATATTATGTATATTGGTCTAGGATTGGCTCTCGGATTTGGCTGATTATTGTGTATAATTTATGGTAAATATTTAGTATCCTAGTTTAGGTAATATTGCAATATAATTAGTATTGTATTACCATAATTATTGTATTACCATAAATGTATAGTTAGAGTAGAATAAGGTTTTAGGAATAGATAGGAATAAGATTCTCCTATTATGGAAATATGTAACTTGTTAATATAGCCTTTCAATTAATGAAAATAATCAAGGGATTATTTCTTTCAGAGACTTTCAAGGGAGTTCTCTACTATAAATAGAGATGCCACAATGTGTATCGATATCCAGAACCAAAATGTAAAAATTTCAAGAGAGCTCTCGGGATTTCTTCTTAGAAATCTGGATTACAAGTGTTGCCAGAGTGTGTCGACAACATTCTGTCTAACATTACAATTGTTGTTTAGATTCTAGATTTGTTTTGTATGGAGCAATTTTATTGAGAGGTTGTCTATGTCTATTTAGTTAGATTTTTCAGGCAGAAGTCATCTGCGACTTCAACATTTAATTCCTTTCCATTTTATCTTGTAAATATGTAAAGAAAGGAATTTGTAATTTTGTATATAATATATATACAATACATTTGGTCATTGACCATCATAAGTTATATAATATATATAACTTATGAAAATTTTAAACCTTTGTGTTCTTTAAATTCCGTTGCATTTACTCTTTAAAGTTACTGTTTTGCTAAGTGTTGTTACTGGTGTCGGATGACATTATTGGCGACATTCGGAAACAGAATTGACATTCGATTTATTTCATCTCTTGTCTTATTTTTACTTTCCGTAGCATTTGACACCCCTTCAAGTGGTATCAGAGCCGATACTTAACACAATAAGTTTGTGGTCCTGTTGTTATAAGCTATGGATCCGACAAATTCGACTATTGGTAGACTTCATATTTTAGATGCATCAAATTATGCCTATTGGAAGATTCGCCTACGTTCACATATTAAATCAATTGATATTCGTGCATGTAGATCTATAACCAATGGGTATGTTGTTTCAATTTTGTCACCGGATGATGAAAGTGACATTATTGCTAAACCTGAATCCAAATAGATTACAGAAGAAACCAATGGTGCTAGGTTTAACGAAAATGCCTTAAATATAATTTTTGGATGAGTTGATCTCTACATTTTCAAACTCATTCAAAACTACCCACGGCTAAGGACGCATGAGATACATTACAAATTCACTGTGAAGGTAGCTCAAGTGTTCGTCGAACAAAGCTACACATGCTCATGAGTAAATATGAACGTTTAAGGATGGAAGAAGCGGATGATATTAAATCTTATTTTGAAAAGTTGATTGACATTTCAAATGAATGTCAAGTGCTTGGTGAACCATTAACCAACACTCAACTTGTTGAAAAGGCTCTCCGTTCTCTTTCTAAAAAGTTCAATTTAAAAATTTGTGCTATTTAAGTACCTTGATGAGCATACTCAAAACTTATGAGATGAACATAGAGAATCAAAAGGAATTGTATAAAATCAAGAATGTGGCACTTCAAGTTCAACCCTTGGAGAGTCAAATCGAAGAAGAGGATGAGAATCTTGAAGAAATTGGTGAAGGTGCAAATGTTGCCTTACTCACTTGAAAATACAATTCGATGGTGAGGAAGTTCAACAATGAGGGAAGTCAATCTAAATCTAAAGAGAACCAAAACCAAGCCTTCAATCAAAAGCCCACTAGATTCCTTCCAAATGTACAAAAAGAAAATCAACTAAGAAGAACCAACTTAGATCGTACCAAATTTGATCCAAATAACTTGAGTCCGTGCAATGTCATGCATGCTCAGGTAGGGGTTATTATGCTAACGAATGTGCAAACACTGTTAGAAAATTTGGCAAGAACCTATGGGTTTCTCTTAGTGATGATAGAGGAAGGAGATCGTGAAATTGAAACACAAGCAATGCCCGCCACTGTTTTCGAACAATCTCTATTGGATATTGAAGATGTCGTATATAATGTTGTCTTAGATGTCACGATATTTGCTCCAACATCGACAATGACATCAACATCCTCAACGACATTCGAAAGGTATGAATTCTTTAACTGTTCTGATGTTAATTATTTAGTGGTTCTATTTCTGTTAGTAAGGCTGATTGTATCGATCAAGTTGAATGCAAAGATGATATGATTAATGAATTATAAAATCTTTGTAAAGCCTTAATCATAGAATCCAAGCAACTTGACACAAAGATAAAATCTTTAAATCGTGAGAATGTAGATTTAAAAGGCACAATAACCCGACTAGAGGTTGCACTTACCAAAAAGGATATTGAATTTGGTAAAACAGTGCAAAACTGGATTTAGCTGAAGCTACCTTTCATAAGCTCAACACGGGGACTTCAAAATTGAATGAGATTCTCAAATTTAGTAAACCTTCACATGCAGGAATTGGGTACAAAAACACTCTTAAAACTGGCTGCTCTAAATTCTTTGATAATAATAATAAAATATGTTTTGTAAAAGAAAAAGGGATGCATAAGAGTTTCTCATATACGTCAAAGAATAATCTGAAGTTTGTGTGCAGTTATTGTAACTCACATGGACACTTAAAACCATACTGTTACAATCTTTAACATTCTGAGAGCAAAATGTTGCCTAAAATGTTGTCCAACATTTCGGATAACAACCGAAGCAACGTTTCTGAGTCAAAAGGTACAAAATATTTTAAGAGAGTTTGAGTTTCTAAAAAGAATATAACTTGTAATGTCTGTATAACTGCATTAAGAACTAATATTTCAGGTTTTTGGTACTTCGATAGTGGATGATCTCGCCACATGACATGTACTAAAGGTTTTTTGAAGAACTATGAGTCATTCAATGGAGGAAACGTGACTTATGGAGGTGACAGTAAAAGCAAAATAATTGGAAAATGAATCTTGGATGTTCCTGTATTTCCAGCCTTAAGAAATGTATTGCACATTGAGGGCTTAATGACTAATTTGCTTAGTATCAGCCATCTATGTGATGACGATCTGTAGGTAAAATTTAATAAGAATGCATGTAATGTTACGAATGAAGCCAATATATGTGTCATGACAGGTACAAGAACATGTGATAATTGTTATCTTGTTGTAAGACAAGAAACATACAATAATGCTAAGGTCGATGACACAACACTATGGCATCATAAGTTGGGGCATGTCAACTATCGCAATTTAGAGAAATTGGTCTCATATGAAGCGGTTAAAGGCTTATCCAAACTTAGCCATAAAGGTAAAACTGTATGTGAAGATTGTCTGAAAGTGGAAAATGCGCAGACTGGTGAAGAATCAGATGTTGCTCCAAATATTTCCATACCTGAAGCAACATCTGAACCTGAAATAGAGACCACATAGGTCATGGATGAGGAGTCAACTACTTAATTACCAGATCAAGTTAGAAGGGACTCCTCATTAAGGATTAGGAAGAATCATCCCACGGGCCAGGTGATAGGGGGAGTTTTTGAAGGATCTAAAGCAAGAGGGAAAGAACCACTCAACTACAGATAAATTGTAAGGTGTGTGTGTATGTCTACCATATAACAAGAGGTTAGTCTTTCTTGTTTTATATCTACTTTAGAATCAAAAAATGTTTTAGAAGTACTTAAAGATAATTTCTGGATACAAGCAATGCAAGAAAAGCTTGAACAATTTTCTCGAAATGAAGTCTGGGACTTGGTTCAACGTCCAAATAATACAAATGTAATTGGAACTAAGTGGATTTTTAAAAATAAATCAGACGAATCAGGAACAGTTGTTAGAAACAAAACACGTCTACTTGCACAAGGTTGTACTCAGGTTGAAGGAATTGATTATGACGAAACCTTCGCACCTGTGGCTAGAATTGAGTCAATTAGACTTTTACTTGCTATTGTTTGTTGTCTGAAAATTACTTTACACCTAATGGATATAAAAGGTACATTCTTAAATGGTTATCTAGATAAGAAAGTCTATGTTGAACAACCAAAAGGATTTGAATATCCTTACCATCCACACTATGTGTACAAGCTTAAAAAGGCTCTTTATGGGTTGAAATAAGCCACTCGTGCATGGTATGGTCGTGTAACTAACTTCCTTCTTGAATTTGTTTTAACCGTGGTGAAGCTGATCGCACTTTATTCATTAAACGTCATGGTGTAGATATTATTATTGCTAAAATCTACGTAGATGACATAGTCTTTGGTTCGACCTCACAGTCTTATCTAAAGTCATTTGTTGAATCTATGTCATCGACATTTGAAATGAGCATGATTGGGGAACTAACTTTTTTCTTAGGTTTGCAGATTAAGCAAAGTGGAGATGGAATTTTCATCTCACAAAGTAAATATGCTAAGAATCTAGTTAAGAGATTGGTTTGGAGAACGCTAAACAGATGAAAACGCCAATGAGTTCATCGCAGAAGGTATGTAAGGATAATGTTGGTGAAAATGTCGACCCAACATTATATTGATCTATGATAGGTAGCCTTCTTTATCTTACTGCTAGTCGCCCAAATATTATATTTAGTGTTTGTGTTTGTGCACGTTTTCAAACTTGTCCCAAAATGTCCCACTTAAATGTCGTGAAACGTATTATTCAATATGTTGCTGGCACATGTCAATTGGGAATTTTGTATTTCAAAGATATCAATCCTAACTTAATAGGATTTAGTAACTCGGATTGGGTTGGAGATGTGCATGATATAAAAAGTACAAGTGAAGGATATTTTTATCTAGGCAATAACCTTGTTTCATGGTATAATCGTAAACAAAATTGTGTCTCACTTTCAACTGCTGAATCTGAATATGTAGCAGCTGGAAGTTGTTGCTCTCAATTAATTTGGCTAAGACACATGTTAGACGACTACAATTTGATTAGCAACACTTTACTTTTGTACTGTGATAATCTGAGTGCCATATATATTTCCAAAAATCCAGTTCAGCACTCACGTACAAAACATATTGATATTAGACATCACTTTTAAGAGATTTAGTAAAAAAAACAACTAGTTCAAATTGAACATGTTGACACTTTTCATCAACTAGCTGATATTTTTACAAAAGCTTTGGACCATGAGAAATTTTCTAGTTTGAAGAAATCTCTTAGTCTTTGTAATCTCTAAAAAGAAGGCATTTTTGGTGAATGTCGGCTGAAACACTGTCTAATATTTTGGGTGATATTTACCTATGTTATATCACTAACGGATTATTATTGATGTATAGTGCATAACCTTTGATCACACAAGCATGATCCTTCAATAAGAATGTGATTCCAACGTGATACCATTCTTTGTGATGATATATAAATACATATATATCATAAAAAGGGAGTATCAAAATAAGGCAAATCCTATACAAATATTTGGCAATTGTGCAAAATGGGCAAAGCCCTTGAAAATATATCGTTCCTATTCTATAGGAGTATCGAGTGATTCAAAAGAATTTTGATAATACTAAATAAGTATTCTTATTTTTGACACGAAACTTTCTTTTGTATGTGTTATATGACTAGATCAAGGACACGATGAGAAAATATTACATTGGTCCAGTGGTCAAACTCATAAAGTGCATATAAAACATGTCTTGGTTTGTTGCCAAATCTGAAAATTCTTGTGGGATCAAAATACTTGTGTTGTCCAAAATGTTGCCAACATTGCTGTTGACATTTTTAGATTGTGATATATGTTGGGATGTTGTTCTTAACTGATTTCATAAAAATCAGATTTTCTCCCTATTTTTATACCCTGTTTTAATAGGAATTTCAAACTTTAAAATGATAAGATTAAATTGAATTCCTACCGTGATGTTTATCTTTTTATCCCAAAATTTTAGGTGTAAGTTATTAGATAAATATGAAAATCCTAAAACTAAGGAATTTTGTTGCTATGAAAGGTTAGCCATGTATATAAATATTCTTCTCATTTGGTATTTTTTTTATCATTTCCGATTTTCCCTAAAAAAAAATTTAAAAAAGAGAAGGGAAAATCACATCACACCTCGGGTATAACCCTACCTACCCGATGGAACCATCACCATTTCAAACTCCATTCTCAATCTCAAACCCTAAATTCCCAAAACTTTCTCCACAATATTCACCAATGGAAACCTCTCCAATGTCAACACCAATGTCAGCCAACACTGCAACCAACACCCCAATGAGTACAAGCCCTCCTTTAAACACTGAATCATCTGAGCATAATGAACCGTAGCAACCCTGTCGGTTTCCTTCTTCACCATCCACAGAGTATTTGTCCAAAGCTATAGTATTTAAAAGGTTAGATGAACCTTTAGACATTAGCTACCCAGGTGATGACAACAATCCAATAGATGTTGATGAAACATCTGATATTTCAGCATTGAGTAAAAGACCAAGATCCTCCACCTTTCCTACTTGCCGATTGAGTAGAATGTTTGTGAGAACAGTTCGTGAAGAGTCGAGCAACAAAAGGTACATATTTGATACATCTATACCTGCTTGCTCAAGCAATGACAGTGATGATACAGACTTTGTACTCTCAACTGAAGAGAGTGAAGAAGAACCATCTGCTTCTGTACCGCAAGATGTGTCTCAATTAAACGAGGAAGTTCCTGATGAAACCCCATTGAAGTAAGTCTTTCCAAAGGGAATTCCCAGGAGTACTAGAACAAGGGTTGATTCAAATGTTGCCACTGATGCCACAACATCTCAGGAAACATTTCAGCCAACATCAGATGAGACACAAATACCAACATCCTCCAGTAAAATATAATCTGATTCTGACCTTGAGGTATCTGTCTACTCAGACAAATTTATTCTGAAACTAATTATGATAAGTGAGACTGGTACAAGAATAGAGTTATTAGGTCTGAAAAAAGTATTAGACATTGTCTCCTATTCAGAATATGGCTTGGTAGAGTTCTTAAAAGAAAGACAACTCCTAGGATCTATTACTGAAAAAGGACCGTATGTTGATAAAATACTCAGGCTGTTTTATGCTAATTTGAGTTCTACTATAGAGGATACCTTCTCAAAGAAATTTAGGAAGGTATATCTCTATAACAGAGTATATTTCTTCACACGTGCTGTTATAAACCAATATATGAGATTAAATGATGAGGAGAATGTTAGAGAAGCAAACCCTGCAGTGGACAATAGAGATGACGTAATTGAGTACCTCACAGGAGGTATAATGCATAAGTGGATCTATAGATGTCCAGCCTCTATATTAACAGCCATGTTTGCCACCCTTCACAAAATTGCTATACACAATTGACTTCCTTCAATGAATGAGTCAATTGTAACTATAGAACAAGCCACCCTGATGTATAAAATTGGGAAAGGTTTGAGAGTTGATCTGGGCAAAATGATCTTCCATAAAGTTGCCAACTTGGCACGGAAAGAATCAACCTCAATCCTCCCTTATCCCTATCTGATATGCAAAGTTTTAACCACCTAAGGTCTTAAGCCTAAGAGAGAGGACATATTAGGGAAGGCTCCTGAACTGTACACAGTAAATAAAGCAATTTTGAAGAGTAGAGACAGAGTCATCGATCTACCTTGGAAAATGGAAGGAAATAGTGCAGATGTTGACAGGAATGTCACCAACATTCTTGATAACACTGGTCCAAGACAATCTCCACCGTCTACTGAATGGCTTGTGAATCAAATTGCAAAGATCAACCAACAAATCTATGAGGTTGATGTCATGAGGAATGCTCTGATTCAAGCCAGAGACCATTTCACGCTGCTTCTTCTTAACAAAAAAGGGGAGAAAATGATGCTGTTGAAGCCGAGGGTAGCAGATGAAGTGTTGATGTAGGGGCAGCTGAGGAAGAAGGTTAGAGACTGTTGTTCTGTGCAGAGAAGAAATTATGCAGGGGAAATTATGCAAGAGTAGAAAGCTGCTGGAAGCTACTGCTGTTGTATGATGAGTTAGGAGGAGCTGTTGCTACTGGTTGATACTGTATGAGAGTCGTGAATGTTGCTCAATCTGAGCAGTTAACTGTTCGACAGGATGGATATTGATTTGTATGGACAATGGAATATTTCTTTTTATGGTTTGTATATAAATCTATATAAGTGGATGATATGTATATATGTGCTAACATCTTTCTTGTTTTCTAATCCTATGAATCGGTACACACATGATTACTTGAAAGCCATCGCATGTTAAGGGGGAACATAGCATTGATATTATTGATCACAAATGTCGGACAATATTTGTCTCAATATCTTAAGTCAATTTAGGTTTGTAATGAGATTTGTGAATAAAGGCAAAAAGGGGGAGATTATTAATGTTGCATTTGGTGTTGTGACATTCGTACCACCATATACCTTTGAGTATTGACATGTATATGTAAATATGTTGGGACAAATGTTACGCAACATTCAGACTAATATTTTTAGAACAATTTTGCCTTACTTCACGTTAAGCAGTAATATTTTATTTTACTGTGAGGTGAAAATGACTTAGGCATGGTGAATTGGAGCTGTGTAAAATGTGGGAGAAAGAGTCAAAGCTTGGGGAAGAAGTCGAGTAAGGAACAAGTCAAAGTTGTTGAGATTTTCACTCTGTAATCATCTACCACAAGCTGCCCATCTTTTTCTCAACTTCCACAACCGACCGATGAGCCTTTCAAGGGAACTCTCTGCTATATATAGAGAGGTCACAATAGTGTATCGATATCCAGAATTAGATTGCAAAAATATCAAGAGAGCTCTCAGAATTTCATCTCAGAAATCTGGATCACAATGTTGCCTGAGTGTGTCGATAACATTCTGTCAAACATTACAATTATTGTTTAGATTCTAGATTAGTTTTGTATAGAGCGATTGTAATGCGAGATTGTTTATGTCTACTTAGTTAGATTTTTCAGGCAGAAGTCATCTGCGACTTCAACTTTTAATTCATTTCCATTTTATCTTGTAAATCTGTAAAGAAAGGAATTTGTATATTTGTATATAATACATATACAATACATTTGGTCATTGACCATCATAAGTTGTATAATATATATAACTTATGAAAATTTAAACCTCTGTGTTCTTTAAATTCCGTTGCATTTACTCTTTAAAGTTACTGTTTTGTTAAGTGTTGTTACTAGTGTCGGACGACATTCGGAAACAGAATTGACATTCGATTTATTTCACCTCTTGTCTTGTTTTTACTTTCCGTAGCATTTGACACCCCTTCAAAATGGACATACTCCATAGAGTGATTATATCTCTGAATGTAGGCTGTTGTTGCAAAAGTTAGGAGACCCAGAACAAAAACACAGCCACAGAGAGCAAAACAAGGTAGTGGACCTCCTGGCTAAAGAAGGTGCGAAGAAGAAGCTTTTTGGAAACATCAAGATCTATGTAGTTTCTTCTATGTTTGTTAGTGAAGCTTTTTGGACAGACATGTTAGTAACTATTTTTGAACACTCTATTTTAATTTGTAATATCCCACATGATGGGGAAATATCCGGACAACTCGGGGATGTTTTTGCCCCCTCTATCTTGTAATATTTACTTTTATTTATAAAATTATCTATCAAGTTAATAATTAAAAAAAGTGAATGAATATATGCAGATATTATTGAAAATGTCTTTCTTGATATGGTTGGTGAAGATTCGGATTTGGATCCATAATTCCTCAAGATCTTTTAAAATTTACTAAGAATCCTTTAAATTGAAGGTTGTTTTTCACATGCATGTCTGGGGTTACGTACATCCAATCCAACTCACCAAATTGGATATTCATTTTCTACACTCTTGTGAAACATTGAGTATGTTGAACACAAAACATATATCTATTTAAGTTAATTACCTTAGGACAACACTTCATGATTATGGTGTAATATTTTTACGTTATTATTGTCTTATAATCTGTTGTTGTATGTTGGCTTCTTTTTAGGTTATGTATTGTCCCATATTTTATGGACGGTTACTAACTATCATTTAGGTAACTTGATCGTGTGAATTGTTTTGTAGTCTGTCAGTTAATAGAAGTTAACACTACAAGTATAATTATGTGTCTTTTTGGTCAATGTCATAAATTTTCCAATTTCGTATCATCTGATACTTAAAGTTGGTACAGTCTTACTACTTTATACTCAATCAGAAAACACATTAAATCTTATTGGGGTAAGTCAACATTTCAATTATTTTAGAAACTATGAAGTTTTTATCTTTGAGGGGCCAAAATCATAATATGTACGTGACGGTTAGTTAAGTTGGTAGCTGTGGTAGTTGGGTCCTAAAGTAGACTTAGTTATAATATGAGTTTGCTTCAAGAAAAAAGAGTTTCTAAATGTATGGTCCTAAAATAAAATGTTACACAAAAGGTAGAAAAGACAGCATTGTATGGAATAACCATTTCTGTTTATTTACGAAACCCCAATGGTCCAAATGAGACATTTTATGGCCAACAATTTTAACAATTTCATCATCAAGGTATATGATGGGATGGATGAGACCTTTTGATTTTAAATCAAAATTTTGAAGCTCAAGCCCTCACGAATAGAGAACTCCTTGTAATTAATAAGGAGCGCTTTCTCCTTTAATGACGTTTTACGTGATGCAATATGAATTAATCGAGATAGTGGATAGAAAATTACAATTCTTCCTTCTAAAAAAGAGCATAGATCCTTAATTGGCGAATTTAGAATTGCAAGTATGTGTATATATCAATTCACTGAATTTCAATCTCAAATTAGTTTGGATTAATTATTTGACGTCTTTGGTAAAAAATAATTAACCCCAAAAATAAATGTTCGTGCACAAATTCATATTATTCGGGCCCCTAAATAAGTATTGAACGCCGGATTGACCCCCTCCCCCCTATCCAAAAAAAAAGAGAGAGGTGGTGCTAAAGTGGAAGTTTGTGTGTGGAGTGGAAAGGATCCATGATAGTTGGGGAGCATGCTCCATGCATGTACTAAAATGGTCCTCAATGAAACCAAACTCAAAACGAAAAGGGTAATTTGATATGAGTATGCCAATGATAATCTCATGCATGCCTATTTTTGTGTACGTCTATCACACAACATTTAAAACTCTTGGATAAAAAGTTTTAAGTTCAGTGCATTGATGATGTATAATTTATTTGTATAATCCTATTTTTAACATATAACTACCAGTAAAATATTTTATGATAATCATTAATTGGTTTCCTGCGAAAAATGCCATCAGTAATCTACTATCATATATTAAATTATGTTGATAATATAAGCTTATATTACATTTTTCGTGTATATAACAGAGATCTTCTACAAAATGGATGTCACGTTACTGTTATAGTTAAAAGAAACGCTTTATATTATTATCTAAAAAAAAAATAATTCGGGTGTACACACACTTTATCCCTGCCTTAGGTGAGAGTCTCAACATCAATCCAAATTCAACGAATTGTAAGTTTGTACTCCTACTTAAAATTTGTTGACAAACGAAAAATGATCCTTTAAGCTTACTCTTTCTATAACTCATAATTTTGTATCATAATTATGGTCTACTTTTAATATTTCATCATGAGCACTACACAATGTCTTTCTAGTTAACAATACAATCGAATAGCATAAAGATGTCAATTGAGATTAGGATTTACATACCATTCACATCCATGATGACAAATAGCTACTTCCACTGACATTTAAGTTTAAAATCAACTTTATTTCTTTTTATCTGCCTAAACTTTTGGAGAAGAATTATTTGCTACCTACCTTAGTGAAATATAATAAATGTCTGATGAAATAGTAGTTAAATTATGCCCAAGCTAATCCAAACGTTATTGTTATAAGAAAGTACATATTTCTAACCATTCAATCCGTTCAACGTAAGACGTACCAAAGACGCAATTTAAGTTTGTGGGTGTCTCTACTTTCATTTCGTGATAGTAATAATTAATGCCATAGCACCAATTATTAGTAGAAGAATAATAATGGTATATGAAGGGATGTTCCCTTTAATTTACTTTGCTTGTTTCGTTGGGTACCGGTAATGTTATCAATTATGTATTCACAGGCAATAGTCACTACAAAGACCCCTTGTTATTGTTTTAAGGCCCTATATGTCTCACAATGTCACTTTCTATTTGTTCCAATTTTGAAAAGTTTGCTCTTTAAAATCTGTCAGTCAATATTGCAGGTGTTCTGTAACTGAAAAGATGAACATATGCACGGTCTCCACCCTGACCTATCAATTCCACAACCTGAAAATTTAGACGGTTTTTTTTTTTGCTCAATTATTCGGTATCTAAAATTTATTGGATTTCACTAATTTGAATTTGTATTAGATAAGTCCGACAAAGAGGGTAAAGCGCTCTTACCTAAGGAGTCTTTTAATAGGATGTATTAGAAAATTTAATATATGTATTAGCTTTGGTATTATATTAATTTCTTGTTTGGTAGTGTTTTTCAATCTAATATAACTAATATATACACCTTATTCAATACTATTCTTATACATAACTAAAGAGATATGTTCCTAAATTGTATTCATCAATAATGTACAATATATATAGTAGTACAAAAATATTTAAACTAGGTAACTAATGAACCTAATTACAATAGAAAATATAATTCTACCTAAAATAGGAGACATAATTACAATAGGAATACAATTCTACCTAAAATAAGGGATATACAATTAATGAAAGAATATTCGGAAAATATACTATTACACCTCCGCAGTCGAAGCGGGAGGTTCACGAACACTGAGACTGGCTCGAAAATCATCAAATAGTATGCGCAGAAGTCCTTTGGTGAAGATGTCGGAAATCTGATATCTGATATCTGAAAGGAACATGAAGGACACGAACTTGACCACGAGCCACTTTTTCGCGAACGAAATGAATGTCCATCTCAATGTGTTTAGTGCGCTGATGTTGGACGAGATTGCCGGAAAGATATATCGCACTAATATTATCGCACTAGACCAGTGTTGCCTTTTGAATCGGGCAGTGAAGCTCAAGTAGAAGGTTACAGATCTAACAAGACTCAGAGACGACGTTGACGACACCTCTATACTCTGCTTCAGCACTGGACCGGGATAGTGTAGGTTGCCTTTTGGAAGACCAAGACAATAGGTTATCTCTGAGAAAAATACAGTAACCAGACGTGGAGCGTCGGGTATCAGGACATCCACCATAGTTAGCATCAGAATAAGCAGTGAGACCAGTGAGCAAGGACCTATACAGATGTAATCCAAAGTGAAGTGTACCTTGGAGGTATCGTAAAATACGTTTGAGGGCATGCATGTGTGCTTCTGTCAGATTGTGCATGTGTAGGAAAATTTATTGCACAACATAAGTTATGTCAGGTCTTGTGAATATGAGGTACTGCAGGGTCCTAACCAGGCTACGATAGTGAGTCGAGTCTGAATGAGGGGCCAGAATTAGCGCTGAGCTTGGAATTAGTGTCTACTGGCGTGTGGGATGATTTGCAAGATGTCATGACTGCACGGTCAAGGATCTATTCAGCGTACT
This sequence comes from Anisodus acutangulus, assembly GCA_029783415.1. NCBI lineage: Eukaryota > Viridiplantae > Streptophyta > Magnoliopsida > Solanales > Solanaceae > Anisodus > Anisodus acutangulus. Next base: position 42,478,474 of record CM056506.1, on the reverse strand, counting down.
TTTTCTGACACATAAATAAGCCGCCAGAATATCGAATGACAGAGGTGCCCAAGAAATAACTCAGGGCCCCTAGATCTTTCATAACAAACTCAGAGAAAATGAGAGACATAATGGACCGGCGAAGAGCATCAGATGATGTGGTGAGGATGATGTCATCTACATATAATAATAGGTAAGCCATGTTTGTACCCTTGTTGTAGATGAACATGGAATGATCAAATCTGCTGTGTGAAAAACCGATAGAGAAGACATAATCAGTGAACCGTTGGTACCATGCTCGAGGAGCATATTTCAGTCCATAGAGCGATTTCCGCAACAGACATACATAATCCTGATGAATATGATATCTGAAACCCATAGGCTGATTCATATATAATGTTTCATGAAGATCTACATCTAAGAAGGCATTCTTGACATCAAGCTGATGAATGGGCCAAGACTTGGATAGAGCAATGCTGAGGACGGTCCGAATGGTTGCGAGCTTTACGATGGGGCTGAACGTTTTATCACTGTCCACTCCCACCTGTTGAGACCTACCATCACCTACAAGACGAGCCTTGTACCTCTCAAAAGAACCATCAAATTTTTTTATGTCTAAAAATCCACATAGAACGAATAATGTTAGCATCAGGTAGACGGGGTACTAGGTCTCAAGTCTTATTATCAATAAGAGCATTATATTCATCAATTATTGCGGCTTTCCAATTAGGGTCGGACAAGGCATCCTTTGGATTTCGAGGGACAGAGGAAGAGACAATTAAAACAGATAGGTTAAACATCTATTTAGGTTTATGTATTCCGTGCATAACACGAGTTTCCATGGTTCGAGAGCGTGTCTCAGGATGCGGCATAAGAGGGGTGTGTGTCGCGGGACTGCGGGGAAGAGGAGGAAGGGCAGGGGTGGCGGGACCAGCTGGCCGATGCTCGGTCTGCTGAGAAGTGGCTGCGGAATCACCCTGAGGCGGGCTGTTCTAGGCCACCATGAGCAGAATCGGGTGGGCAGTGTGTCCTAGACTGTCTGAGGTGGGAGCGGATGCCGGGGTTTGGGACGGCGGACTATGTAAAAGATGAATTAGAAGAGGGTTCAATCCATCATCTAGGAAATCATAGGAATGCCAAGGTGGCGAGTTTAGGGAGGCAAAGGGGAATTGAGACTCATCAAATAGGACATGACGTGAAATAATAATTTTATGGCTTGACAAGTCATAGCACGAGTAACAAAGATGATTGGTGGGGTAACCCAGAAACATACACGGGGAAGATCGAGGTTGGAGTTTGTGAGTGGTCGGATGGAGAGGATAACAGAGACATCCAAAGATACGCAAATATTGGTAGGAGGGATTCCAACGAAACAGAACTTGAGCGGGCGACCGTTGAACTAGAGACTTGTTTGGGATTATGTTTAGGAGATATGTGGCCATGGAGAGTGTGTAATGCCAGAATTGAGGGGGAATTTAGGCGTGAGCAAGTAGGGCACAAATTAAGTTGTTTATGATTCGGATTTTCCGTTCGGCCTTACCATTTTGGGAGGAGGTGTGAGGGCAAAAAAAATGAAAGGTAAGACCGTTATTGGATAAAACCTGTTTGAATTGATTATTATTGAATTCTCTACCATTGTTATATTGAAAATATTTAATGCTCTTTTCAAATTGTATTTTTACGAGAGTACTAAATGACGAAAAATGGGGTAGACCTGGGATTTATTTCCAATTGGAAATGTCCATAGAAAGTTGGAATAATCGTCCAAAAAGAACGCATAATATTGATGGCTAGCCGTACATAAAATAGGGGACGTCCACAAATCACTATGTATGATATTGAAAGGTAGTAAAGTACAATTTGTGGATGGAGAAAATGGTAATTTAACATGTTTCCAAAAAATACAGGATTCACATATAGGAGTCCTAGAAATACAGTTGTAATTAATAAAATTATTTTTCCTAAGGGAGTGTAAAATAGAATCTACCGGATGTCCTAATCTAAGTGTCATAAAGAAGGTGAAAGAGCATCAAAGGTTGATGGATTGTTGACGACATTTGAAATAGGGTAGAGATCTCCGGTGCTGTCACGTCTCATTATTTGTCTTCCTGTCGTAAAATCCTTCACAGAAAAATGAAATAGATCAAAGTCAGGGAAACATTATGATCAGTTGTGAAACGTCGCACATATATTAGATTCTTAATAAGTTTAGAGCATGAAGGACATTTTTAAGATTAGTGGTGGATGTGGTGGGGATAAGGATGAACGACCAAACCGCGAATGAGAATGTCTTGTCCACTACCAATAATAATATTTCAATTTAAATGACTCAAATTGGAATAAGATGAGAGAGTACCTTATGATGCCGTCATGTGAGATGTGGGGCCTGTGTCCACGTACCAATTTTCGTCTGGAGCATTGAGTGACATTGTGTTCATAGTTGCCTCAATGTCAGTCGGTGCATAAGTTGAGGGCGGGGGCCTGTGTTGTGTAGGCACATTGGGGACATGGGCTAAGTATGCCTAGGTGGGCCTGTCGGTTATGAGGTGGAGTCCACGAGGATGTCGGATAAGGGCTAGGAGGAGAGGCCCATGAAGGTGGGGCCCACACGGCCCACGGTAGGTAGGCAGCCTGTCACGACCCGACCCGACGGGCCGCGACTAACCGCCCTAATGACGTCATTATCCTGACCTGTCACACATAATCCAACTAACACCTAATGAGTCTGAAATCCGGTAGTATAACGCTGCAATAACAACATATGCCAGGGTAGGCAAGCCGACAAGGCTGCCTTTACCCCCGAATGTACCTGCCTCCTAAGGAGTCACAACTAGCCAACACAATACAACAAGCAAGCCGACAAGGCTGCCACTAGATAATATCATTTATACACAGGGACACCCCAACACAGAGTACAATAGCATGACTGACCAAAACAGAGTTATAACCCTTACATACATAAGTACAACCCACAACTGTCTACAGGTCTCTATAAGAAGGACAACGACATATGACGGGACAGGGCCCCGTCGTGCCCCTAAATATACATAAATCAAAATGATAGGGTTCTATACAGAAATGGTAAAGCTCTGGATCAAAGGATCTTTCCAAATAGCTGCGCAGGAACCTAAACCGGAGGGTCACCAAACTGAGCACCTGTACCTGCGGGCATGAACGCAGCCCCCCGAGGAAAGGGGGTCAGTACGAAATAATGTACTGAGTATGTAAATATGAAATACTGCAAATGAGATCATAAGTGGCCAATGGATAACAAGAGGTCAGTATAAAAATCAGGATTCAAATCCAACTGTGCTATAAACAATAAAAGTCAGTTATGCCTTATAAAAAATGAGAGTCAAGTCAAGAAAAAATGAATGCCTGTCCATCTACATATATATACGTATAACGTAACCCAGCCCACTAATGTGGGACTCAGTGGAATCATATCATAACCCGGCCCATATTGGAACTCGGTGAAGTCATATCATAACCCGACCCATATTGGAACTCGGTGAAGTCATATCATAACCCGATCCATACTGGGACTAGGTAAAGTCATATCTCATCTATGGATCCATCCTACGTAACCCGGCCCTCTAGTGAGGGACTCAGTGAACAATGCAAGGCTGTGCACGAATATAACCCGGCCCATATTGGGACTCGGTAAAGTGAAGTAATAACACTTAGCACGAGTAGATTTCATGAGTAACCATATGCAATCAAAATTTTCATTTGACTCCCAATAAAATCATTATAAAAATGTCATAATAAACTCTTTACTGAAAAATCATAGCCACTTCTCATAACTAACATCTTTAGGAATTAAACTATATAAGAATCATGTACATCCGTCGTACCTTCATTAAATAAAAATCATGCCAAAGAAAGAAGGAATAGTTCACATACCTCTTAGACGAACTAATCAACTCAATATTATAGTACGTCTCATTTTAGAACTTCAACCTATAATAATGATAATATGTTCGTCAATTCTATGATCACTGGCATACTTTATATCGAATAACGACTTCCTATTCTATAAAAAATTGGGCAGCACTTCCCTTATTTATACATGTTTCCACAACTTCCAAACGAGGCTAATAACATCAATAGCCAAGCACCAATTAAGGGCACAACCAAAACAACAACAAAGCGGATTTACACACCCACTTCTCATGTAAATTTAGCCTCTTAATCCACATTAAAACAGCCCACAAAACAGTCCATGTTCCAACAACAACGAGGGTAGAATGTGAAGCCTTTCTACACCTTTCTACACCCTTATTCCTTTAGGACTTACATTAGCAATTACCACACTTAAACATGCATAATGGTAACTAAATTTTCAGCATTATAACACCACAAAACAGTCCCTAAAACAGTCCATATCCATCTCAACATGTCCAACGATTTCATGCAAGTTCTTGGCCACAACATGTCATAATTCCATATTTCAATACTTCCATATAACTAATTTTAAACTTTAATATCAATGTTTCCTTTCAATTTCATCGTGCAATTAGTGAAAATAATAACAACAATAACCAACGAATCCAACAATCACCAAAATCTGTCCCAAATTGGCAACTAGCCCAAAATTGTCACATGTATTGTTTAAATTCCAAATTTTCCTTAACACAAATTCATATCCTTAATTCTAACAACATGCATTCCAATTAGATTATAGAAAGAAGAATTTTATATCTCAAATTTCATCCAAAACAGTCCGCACAGTTTGCTCACTGCCCGGGTCCGAAAATCCCCACTGTTTTCGTATTTCTTTCCCTTTTTTGTTCCCTTCTTCAACTCCAATTGACATGCAAGTGTTCTACAATGTTAAGCCATCATCCCTACACGTTTTTCTTCCAAAATTTCATCCCAAAAATCTCAAAATTCCTGGGCCATTCTCGGCAGTAGTGGTTGTTTTTGCCACTGTTTTTGGTGTTGTTTTAGCTTCTAATTTTTGGTGAAAAATGTAGTCTAAGAAGAGGAGATAAAAACCTTAAATTTGGCTATGGGTGGGGGGTTTCTCGGCTGGCTTGGAGGAGAGAAGATAGGAGAGTTTTTGGTTAAGTTAGAATGAAGATGAAGAGGTGAGTGTAGGTTATAAAAAATCTGAATTTTCTTATTACACTTTGCCCCCCCCCAAGTTCTTCAATTAAAAAAATCTCAAACCCACTTCTTTTAATTTTTGAGAATTTCATAAGCCTCGTATCCTCTTGTATACTAATTTCCGGTATTTGAATCCTATTTCCTTAATCTTACGAGGTGTAACACAGCCCATGGCGGAGGCTGCTTCCACGACCGCGGTTGTTACTGGCTATTTCCTGCCAGCGGGGACTACCCTTGCCGGACTTCCTGCTCCGACGGTTGTTGCGGGTGGATGCAGGATGTTGTAGGTCCTCGGGCCAGCAGTTCTTGTTGCCAGAGTTAGTGGCCCTGCCGTCGGCAAAGGGCCCGATGGTGGTGGTGATGGCGACATCGGCAATGCTGGCCTGAGTGGTATTGCGCTTGATTTTCCAGGTTTCCTCAAGAATAAGCTTCAACGGGCCTCATAAAATGGAGGTAACGACATGCATTACTGAAGGATTATGGCAATTCAGTCATACGATTCGTTCAAGCCTGCAATAAGTTGCATGACCAATCGTTGATTAGTGATTGGTGCACCGACGTTGAAGAGTTGGTTGGCTAGCATCTTAAGTTCTTGACAATATGCAGACACATTTGGAAAATCGTCCTAATGAACGTCCTTGAACTGATTTTCAAGATATAACGCTCGTTGAGTTTTGTTATAATGAAAAATACTTTCCAAACGTTTATCACATTTGGCGAGCAGTGACATCAGTCTCAATGATGGTATGCAACATATCATTAGAGATTGGGCCGTATATCCACTAGAGGACGGCTGCGTCCAAACGAGACCAGAGTGCATCATCAGAAGTCGAAGCCAAAGATATGTCTGTGGAATTCGGTGTAGGAGGGATGATATGGTCGATAACTTCATAAACATGACAATGGATCTTAAAAATCTCCGCCCATAAGAAGTATTGACCCTTTTCCATCTCAAGGGTGATAGGGATGAAGTTTTTGATGTTGTTTACTGCAAGTGCAGGATGGAATTTAGTTTTGTTAGCCATGGAAGATGAAATTTAAGAGGAGAAGGGAGAAAGAATGACTGAAAAAAAACACTAGGGTTCCGTGGGGGTGGTGACCGAGAGCTATGGTCGGTGGTGGTGGTATTTTTAGGCTACTGATACCATAAAGGAATATGTTCATTGATTGTATTCATCAATAATGTACAATATATATAGTACTACAAGAATATTTAAACTAGGTTACTAATCAACCTAATTACAATAGGAAATATAATTCTACCTAAAATAGGAGACCTAATTACAATATGAATACAATTCTACCTAAAATAAGAGATATACAATTAATAAAAAAATATTCGGGAAATATTCTATTAATAACAAACCACGGTATGAGCGATACAAGGATTATTATAAATGGATAAGCTTATTTAAAGACAGAACTATCCTTAATACATAAAAATCAAACAGTGGATAAAAAATCATTCCAACATAACTAATCCTAGCATTATTGATATACTTAATTCAGTACTATTATCATACACCTACCAAACGATCCCTAAAGTTTTCCGGCTCACATTCAAGATCTCTAATTAAGATGAGTTTGGTTTCAATACAATACATTGTGAAGTAGTAAAAAAAAAATCGCTTGGGGTCTTCAGAGATTGGGCCCTCTGCATTGTAAGTGAGATGACTTTATGGTCGAAAAAAGTTAAACTATGATAACTCAACCTATCGTTTTAAATATTTACGGCTCATTCGACTCATTCACATCTAGATCATGAATGTTTGGAATCCATATTATGCAAGGAGACATTGCTTTTGCTAATTCAAATTGAAGGGTGATATAAAATCGATTTATTTCCGGCATCATATTCATAGTTAGCCCATTCATCCTAGTCTCTTCCTACGTCGGACTCACTCTTCTTTTTTGGACTCTCTTTCTTCTTTTGATGTTTTGAGACTTTGTATAAGTTGTTTTTACCGTATGAGATTTGTTAGAGGCTTCGATTTAGATTTGAGGACTCGGTTGAGTTTTGGACCACTTGAAACTCATGTGAACATACGCACATATGTGATTGCACCTATATTTGTCCTCACTCCTTATGCGTCAAAAACCAGATATCGTTTTCAAATATTGGGCGTTTTAAGCTATGTGATTGCGCTCTTTTTAAAGATGAATCATGAGGGAACTTTGTGGTAACAATCTTAAGACCTTCCTTAAGTTATTTATATAGATTTTTCAGATCAAAAGTAGAGATTTCCAAGTGTTTTAAGAGGGATATTACGCCAAATTGTCAAATCGTAATTTAAGAAATTTAACATTGTAAACTAACTCAAGATTGAATTTTGATTGTAAATTTAGCTTATGCGTAATCCATTGATGTAATTCATTTCGGGTTTTGACTCCATTAACCCATAATTGACCTTTTGAGTTGACTTTGACTATTGTCCAAACTTTGAAGATGGATCCAATAGATGTAATTTCCCCCTAGATTAATATATTTGAAAAATATTGAGAAAGTTTCATAAATAAGGAGCTAGGAAAAACAGTTGGATAGTTAGCTTACACAAGTATCATGTGTATTAACACTTCGACTTCTAAATGTGATTTTCTCAATACAAACATGTTAAAGAAGGTATGTATAGGGTTGGTTATGTATACAAAGGTGAGTTCATGCGTAGACAGTCAAATATTTTATCCGATATACTAAATAGCTAGTGTTATTATTATCACGTATGTATAATATAAAATATACCATATTTAGTGTTATGCAATTATAGTAGAATTAGGATTCCTATTGTATAAGGATTCCACATTGTACACCTATAAATATTTTGTATTAATGAGAAAGGCTCCCCGAGGGAGATTAATACAATCTTACATGGTATCAGGAGCCAAAACCTAAACCCTAATCTCGTTCCTCGGTGTCTGTGATTTTTTTCCGAGAAAACAATCCTATTTTCTGTCTCTACTGACAACTTTTTCTCTGCAAACCGACAAATTTCTTTGCCTTTGCCAACCACTATGGTGCACTGCCAACCTCTGCGCACTGCCACCCTCTGCGCCTCTGCAGTCTGTGTCTCTGTCCCCCCTGTTTTCGCCTGCAATTCTCGATACCCGAGACTGCAATTTTTTTTCCAATTTTTGATTTTCCTCTCGTTTTGTCCTCTAACCGAGAACCAATTAAATTCCTTCCTTGACTCCTCCCAATTCTCCCTCAACTTCCGCTTCATCCCCAGTCGTCATCCAAACACCTCCCACGCCGTTACCAACATCAAGAACTTTATTCCGTTAATTATTGATCAGAAAGATGGCCAATATTGGTTATGGATAGACTGTTTTGAATTCATGCATGTGCATATCATATGCTTGACCATATTGACGACTCTGTGCCTCGCCCTCCCGAAATAGATGACACAACATGGCGTCGTCTCGATGCCGTGGTCAAACAGTGGATCTATGGCACAATCTCTAAGGATTTACTCTACACAATTATGAAAATGGGTGCCTCGGCCCGTAAGTTGTGGACACGCTTCGAGGAAACTTTTCAAGACAACAAGAACACTCGTGCAGTGTATTTGAAAGAACAATTCAACAATACCTGTCTTGAAAACTTCTCTAACATGTCGGACTATTGCAAGCAGTTGAAACTAGTGGTGAGCCAATTAGCCAACGCGGGAACGCCTGTTTCCGAAACAAAAATGGTCCTACAATTGGTTGCGGGCCTACCAAAAGGTGAACATGACACTCTAGCCACGATGATACAACAGACTGATCTACCAAGCTTCAACAAGGCACACTCACAATTATTGTTGGAAGAAACTCGACGTGCAAAGCAGGATGAACACAACCAAAAGGCGTTAGCAGTTGACTCGCCTCCATAAAATACCATTGCAGTCGGTCAGCCGCCACTGCCTGAGAACAATTAGCACTGGAACAACTGCGGCGGTAAATGAGGAAGGGGTCGCGGCGGTGGATGAGGCAAAAAAGGCCGTGGGAAGGGCGGCCGCAACCAACAACCCAGTCAGCCACCACATCAGCCCACTGCGTCTCCATAATGGACTGGCCCGATAAATAATTTTCCACAGGGAAATTGGGCCAACTATCCAGCACCTGTTGCGGCTAGTTCCCTCTTCAGCAACAGGGCGTACTAGGACCCGTCCCAGGATATCGATCAGCCCAAATTCCATACCATCATGCCCACGTCATGCAGGCCCACTACCAGTAGCCCTCCACTAGTCTGGCCCCCACTGATTTGGGCTAGGCCTTCAGCAGTTTGAACCTACAGCAGCCCAATGAAAATTGGTACATGGATACATATGCTACTTCTCACCTCATCCGCTCTGCATGTATTCTTCCTAAATTGTCTCGTTTAAAATATCCTCAATATATTACCATTCGTAATGGCAATCGCGTTCCAATTTAGGGTTATGGTACCACTTACACTCAGCCGCCTCACCCATCATTTTCCCTTAATAACGTCCTATATGTTCCAAACATTATCAAGAATTTGATTTCTATCCGCAAATTTACTCGTAATAATTCCGTCTCTATTGACTTTGACCTTTTTGGTTTTACTGTGAAGGATCTTAGTATGGGGACACCTCTTACGAGATGCAATAGCACGGGGGATCTCTATCCATTCTCATCCACCTCCGCTGCCATCTCATGCTCTCCCATTTCTCTCGCTGCTATCTTTCTGTCAACTTGGCATAATAGACTTAGCCATCCAGGAGCTCCTATTTTTAATTTTCTTAGAAGCAATAGTTTCATTCATTGTAATGGGAAACTAGCCCAAAATTGTGGTTTTTGTCAATTAGGCAAACATGTTCGTCTTCCATTTAAGTCATCTCTCAGTATTACATTTGCTCATTTTGAGATTATTCATGCTGATTTATGGACATCTCCCATTACTACCTCTCTTGGTCATAAATATTATCTCGTCTTATTAGATGATTACTCTCACTTTATTTGGATTTATCTACTAAAGTTCAAATCAGAGGTTTTTGCAAAATTTCATGAGTTTCGTATTTATGTCAAAACGCAATTTGAAAAAGCCATCAAATCTTTTCAATGTGATAATGATCGTGAATTTAATAATTCCACGTTTCACAAATTTTGCAAAAATGGTGTCATGGTTTTTCAATTTTCGTGTCCACACATCTCTCCTCATAATGGAAAAGATGAATGAATCATCCGCACCATAAGTAACATGGTCCATACCTTCTTTTTTCATGCATCTCTTCCTCCATCCTATTGGGTTTATGCGGTAAAAAAGGTAGAATACGTCCTTAATATTTTACCCATTAGCACCCTTCACAATATGACCCCAACTGAAATTTTATATCATCTGACCCCCTCCTATGATAACCTACGGATTTTCGGTTACCTTTGCTATCCAAACCTCGCCTCCATCGCCCCTCACAAATTAGCACCCTGAACCACTCCATGTGTCTTCGTAGGATTTCTGCCTAATCATAGGGGCTATCCGTGCTATGACAGGTGCACCGGTCAAATTCACATCTCACATCACGTTACGTTTGACAAAACCATATTCCCCTTTTCGAACATCCAAAAATACAAAAAATGGACTACTCATTTCTTGACGAGTCAGACATGTCCCCCGTTGTCCTCAGTCAGTTGCGTCAGCCAACCACCGCCAGTCCGCCACCGCTGTCACCTCAAACAAAGTCATTATACCACCGTCACCGTCTCTGCCATAGTCTCAATCGTCGCCAACTGCTGCCACCCCTGGCAGCTGGCGCTCTGACACTAACCACACCACCAGTCATCGGAACCCCCATCGCCAAACCGATATGTCTCCGCCATCGGACCACACCATAGACGACCCTTCAGTCCGACACCCTTCCCCCGACTTATCTCCATTCACTAGCATCCCGAACCCATCAACAACCCAGTTTGGCCCCAACCCACCGCCATCGGACCACACCACCACAACCACTATCATGCCTAGAAAATACAAACCCGAAACCCCACTCCTTCGTCAATACCAGTTCCTGCTCCCTACCCATTCTGTCGGTTAGATCCCTGAACCAGCAACTCTCACAAAATATCGAAAATACCCCTGCCCCCACCCACCATATGGAAACCCGTGCTCAACATGGGATTTTCAAACCCAAAGTCTAGTTTAACTTGTCCACCCAAACCGTTTCATCAATTCCCAAAAACCTAAAATTGGCCAAACTAGTCCCGAATTGGAATGCGGCCATGTGTAAGGAATTTAATGCTTTAATGAAATATCACACTTGGGATTTTGTTCCTAGGCCGAAGGGGGTGAATGTGATTCGATGCATGTGACTTTTTTGTCACAAATACAGAGACAGTGGTGAGCTAGAGAGGTATAAGGCGAGACTTGTGGCTAATGACACTAATCAGCAGGAGGGCATTGATTGTGGTGAGACATTTAGTCCAGTTGTCAAACCGGGTACTATTCGCACAGTTCTGAGTACTGCTATGGGTAAGCATTGACCGATTCATCAGCTTTATGTAAAAAAATATTTTTCTACACGGGGATTTGAAAGAAACTATTTACATGCACCAGCCGTTTGGTTTTGTCCATCCAGCAGCCCCTCAATATGTATGCCGTCTTCGTAAGTCACTCAATGGTTTGAAACAGGCCCTTCGAGCATGGTATGATCACTTTGCATAGTACATTATGCAAATTGGGTTCGTCTGTAGCAAATGTGATAACTTTCTATTTACTTTTCATCGAGGTAGTAGCATTGCTTATTTATTATTTTATGTGGATGACATTGTGCTTACTGCCTCCTCTGATGTGTTGAAACATGAGATTATTGCACTACTTAAAATCGAATTTGCTATGACTGACTTGGGGAAGTTGAGCTATTGTTTGGGGATATCAGTGACTCGTTCTGCAGATACTATGTTTTTATGTTAGTGCAAGTATGCAAATGAGATAGTGTAAAGGGCTAAAATGGAAAACTAGAAGATCATGTCCACTCTGATTAACTCTAAATCAAAACTTAGTGTTATTGATGGTAACCCAGTGTTCGATCCCACTCTTTACCGGAGTCTTGCAGGTGCACTTCAGTATCTTACTTTCACCAGGCCTGACATTGCTTATGTTATTCAGCAGGTATTCTTATTTATGCTTGCCCTAGGGAGCCTTATTTTACTGATCTTAAACGTATCATTCGATATGTTATGGGCACGCTTGATTATGGATTACATCTATACCCCTCAGCACCGACCAAGTTGTTAGCATATACGGATGTTGATTGGGCATGATGTCCAGATACGCGATGCTCGACCTCCGGCTACTGTGTGTTTTTATGAGATAATCTCATTTCTTGGTCTGCTATGAAGCAAGCCACATTATCCCGTTCAAGTGCAGAAACAGAGTATAGAGGAGTTGCAAACGTTGTTGCTGAGATTTGTTGGCTTCGAAACCTTCTTTTGGAGCTTCAGTGTCCATTGCGTAAGGCGTCTGTGGTTTACTATGATAACATATCCGCCATATATTTATCTCATAATCCGGTGGAGCATCAGCGAACCAAGCATATTGAGATGGATATACACTTTGTTCGTGAGAAGGTTTCTCTCGGTCATGTTAAGGTATTTCATGTACCTTCCACATATCACTATGCGAATATATTCACAAAAGACCTTCCTAGACAACTCTTTCTTGACTTCAGATCCAGTCTTAGCGTTCGACTTCCTCCCGCTCAGATTGAGGGGTGTATTAGCACATGTGTATAATGTAAAATATACCATATTTAGTGTTATGTAATTATGATAGAATTAAGATCCCTATTGTATAAGGATTCCACATTATACACCTATATATATATTTTGTATTAATGAGAAAGACTCCCCGAGGGAGATTAATACAATCTTACATATTATTTGTATGTATTATATTATACATGCTTATGTTATAAATTTATATACATTCTCGTATACTTTATCTAGATATGATTTGATTAAATGATATGCTAAAGGACAGCCCGGTGCACTAAGCTCCCGCTATGCGCGGGCGAGATCTGGAGAAGGGCCGGACCATAAGGGTCTATTTTTCGCAGCCTTACATTACATTTCTGCAAGAGGTTGTTTACACAGATTAAATGATATGATACTTTCCCAAATTTACATGTTTTTCATGTATATGCTAGAGTACACAAATTCATATGATTTGATGGCTTAATTGTTCATTAAAGTGTAGGATATAGTTAAAGAGATATGATTAAGTCTTTTGAATCTCATATATTATGTGTTGACCCATCACCTCATGAGTCACGTATTTGTATTTGTTAAGCAAGGTAATAATCCCTTGATTATTTTTATTAATTGAAAGACTATATATACAAGTTACATATTTCTATAATAGGAGAATCATATTCCTATTCTACTCCTAAAACCTTATTCTACTTGAATTCTAAATATACAATTATGGTAAGTGTACAAGACTAATTAAGGTAACCTTTACACTACAATATTACAATAATATACACAACCAATATACATTACGTGATGGGCCAACCCAAGATGGGGTTTCTGCCTTCTACCGTGTTGGGCTTTACCCGAAAGTACTCATGATATACACCATGTATACCAAATGTATATCACGGGTATATACCTTGCTTAACACACCCCCGTAGTCATAGCAGGCAGTCGTCGAACGCTGAGACTGTCCCTAAAATCTTCAAAAAGGACCGAGGGAAGACCCTTTGTAAAGATGTCTGCAATTTGGTATCTTGACGGGACATGACAGATGCGTACCTGACCATGAGTAACCTTTTCGCGGACAAAGTGAATGTCCATCTCGATATGTTTAGTGCGTTGGTGCTGAACCGGATTACCAGAAAGGTAGATGGAACTAATATTATCGCAATAAACTAAGGTTGCTTTCTGAATGGGACAATGAAGCTCCAAAAGCAAATTACGTAACCAACATGATTCCTGGACCATATTAGCTACCCCTCGATATTCGACCTCGGCACTAGATCGGGACAATGTCGACTGACGTTTTGCCAACCATGAAACCAGGTTATTCTAAAGAAACATACAATAGCCAAATGTAGACCGTCTGGTGTCTGGAAAACCACCCCAATCAGCATCTGTATACGAGACAAGTGTGGACGTCGAGTAAGGATATAAATGCAAACCAAAATCAAGTGTACCCTAAATATACCAAATGATGCATTTGAGTGCATTCATGTGCTCAATTCTGGGATCATGCATGAACAAACACACTTGCTGGACATCATATGTAATATTCGATCTCGTAAAGGTAAGATAATGAAGGGCCCTGCAAGGCTTCGATAACGGGTCGGATCCTCATAGGGTATGCCGGCCGCGGCACTAAGCTTGGGCTTAGTATCAACTAGAGTGGAGGTGGACTTATAGGATGACATCCCAGCCCTCTCAATGATCTCAGTTGCATACTACCGTTGAGATAAGAACAACCCATCTGAATGACGAGTGACACTAATCCCCAAAAAGTAACTCAAGGGCCCCAAGTCTTTCATAGCAAACTCAGAGCTGAGTATGATCATAATAGACTGGCGTAAGGCATTGGAAGAGGCAGTCAAGATAATATCATCCACATATAGCAGAATGTAGGCCAATGATGAACCACGACGGTAGATGAACAAGGAATTATCCAACCTGTTGTGAGTGAACCCAATAGTCGAAATATAATCTGCAAACCTCGTATACCAGGCCCGGGGAGACTGCTTAAGCCCATATAAGGACTTCTTCAACAAACAAACATGATGAGGATGTTTGGGATCCCTGAATCCCAAAGGCTGATGCATATAGACTGTTTTCTTGAGATCCCCATGTAGGAAAGCATTCTTTACATCTAACTGATGAATAGGACATGCATTCGAAAGAGCCAAGCTAAGTACAGTGCGAATGGTAGCTAGCTTGACCACCGTACTAAATGTCTCCCCACAATCTATACCAACCTGCTGAGTCTTACCATCACCCACATTCTTTACATCTAACTGATGAATAGGCCAGATGGACGGGGCACCAACTCCCACATCTTATTATCAATAAGAGCATTATATTCATCAGTCATAGCAATTTTCCAATTCGGGTCATTTAAGGCAGACACAGGATTACTGGGTAATGGGGATTTAGGGACATTAGAATGTAAATTAAAATATCTTTTTGGTGTAAAAACACCTCGTTGACTATGAGTGACCGGTCTATGAATCGAGGAAGAATTGAGCGGATTTTGGGAATTTGTTGGGCTCGGGACGGACTGGCCAGCAGGCATGTATGTTTGTTCCAACGGGGTGCTGGCCCAATGCTGGGCTCGGGATGGACTACGAGCACCAACGCACTAAGCATATCGAGATGGACATTCACTTTGTCCGCGAATAGGTTGCTCGTGGTGAGGTACGCGTCTGTCATGTCCCGTCAATATACCAAATTGCAGACATCTTTACAAAGGGTCTTCCCTCGGTCCTTTTTGAAGATTTTAGGGATAGTTTCAGCGTTCGATGACCTCCCACTATGACTGCGGGGGTGTGTTAAGCAAGGTATATACATGTGATATACACTTGGTATACATGGTGTATATCACGGGTACTTTCGGGTAAAGCCCAACACGATAGAAGGCAGAAAGCCCATCTCGGGTTGGCCCATCACGTAATGTATATTGGTTGTGTATATTGTTGTAATATTGTAGTGTAATGGTTACCTTAATTAGTCTTGTACACTTACCATAATTGTATATTTAGAATTCAAGTAGAATAAGAATAGAATTCTCCTATTATGGAAATATGTAACTTGTATATATAGTCTTTCAATTAATGAAAATAATCAAGGGATTATTTCTTTCAGTAATTCATCTTCGGTATTAGTGTACACGCCAAATTCCCATTAGCAAAGTAGTTAATGAGGTTTACTTGCATTAATTTGCATACCAATTTCTGATCTGGGTTGATCGGCGGATCTTTTCTTTATCTATATACCCCTAGAGGTTAGAACATAGATGGTAATCTGTTTAAGTAATCATTTTTCAGAGTTAATCAAATAATAATCGGTAGGTAATCTTGATTTCGAATTCATTTTTTAATAAACAGTCTATAACCTTCTATCAATATCCAGATAATCATCTACCAATATCCAAACATTATAACAATAATCGTTTATCAACATTAAAATATCATAACAATAGAGTAATATGCTTATCAGAATCATAATTAGAAACACATAGTCTGAACACATACCTTTATTCAGATTCTCAGATCACCTGAGTAGCTCAACCCACCTATGGCGCTGCCTCCCTAACGTCTCCTGACTTCGCGGGATCAATGGCCTGGGTGCCTGGGAGTCCTCACGGATATCCTCGGATAATCGTCTGAAAGATGTTGTGTTCTTACTCATATGGTTCTAATCATAAGTCTTCAAAACAATCTACTCTTGTTTTTATGATATTCTTCGTTGATATTCAATTAATCTTATCTTTGTTCTTTGTTGATATTTGATTATGGACTTGATATTGGATTATAGACTAAAGGGTGCTTTTAGCTAAACATTGAGAGAGTTTTTATGAATTGTAAGATTGTATTTCCGAATTTTTCGAATGATCCTTCGTCTTTACAAGAGGCTCCTTATATAGATAACCTCGGCTATTCACTATTCTTAACTTTTTAAAAGTAAACAGTATTACTTTTCAAAAGTCATAAGGTAAACAGTAATCAGACAAAATACTTTTACAAAAGTCATAAAGGCTACAGTGTCTACAGTGCCTTGTCTACTCCTTTCCGTAAAGTTGTTTTGTCGTTTAGTCTTTTGCTTTCCAAAAAGTCGTAAAGGAAATAGTGCTTGTCTGCTACTTTCCGTAAAGTTGTTTTGTCAGTATTCGGCTAATCTGTCAGCTGTCCATTCTGCCTTTGGCTTTATCCGACGTTTTGTTCAGCTGTCATAATCTGGCATGACTTTTGTGAGAAAT
Organism: Anisodus acutangulus; assembly: GCA_029783415.1. NCBI lineage: Eukaryota > Viridiplantae > Streptophyta > Magnoliopsida > Solanales > Solanaceae > Anisodus > Anisodus acutangulus. The sequence continues at coordinate 42,461,448 of CM056506.1, read as the reverse complement.
GTCATTTTCTTGTCGGGCTGCTGTCTTGTTTCACACTTTCCCGCTGTCTGGTTGATAATTTTCTTCTGGAAATATCTCAATTTTAATCATTTTTGGGCCGTAAGGCCATAATCATGTTGGGCACTAAGGCCTCTTTTGTTTGGGCTTTACATAGTTTAAACTATGTTAAACCATATTTTTTTGGGTCGAATGACCTCTTTTCTGGGTTACCAGTAATTAATCTGTTTGGATCCATGGGATCTCTTTTAGGTAATCTTTTGGGCCGTGAGGCGCTTAATCAGTTTTGGGTCATAAGGTCATAATCTTTTTGGGTCCGTAGGACCTCTTTTATGGGTTATGCAATAAACTACATTCCCTGACCGATATTCTTTTGGGCTTTACCGTAGTATAAAACACTACGTTGGGCCATAATCTATTTGGGCCATAAGCCTCTTTTAGGTTTTAGGTAGATGAATCTACATAATACCTTTAATAATCTTTTGGGCTGTTAAGCCATAATCCTTTTAGGCCGTAAGACCTCCTTCGTAGGTCTCTACATTGTACCTACAAAAGTAATCAGTTTTCCCTCCTCATTCAAAAAGATCAGGATTTTATTCAAAATTATTTTTTCCTCCTTATTCAAAAGGATCAGGATGTAGTATATTTTAGTTTTTTAATCATCTAATAATGTGATGGGTAGTATGCAAGTAACCAATCAACCACTCGTATACTAGTTTCCTTTCCATTTATTAGATATCGAATATAGTCGATAGTCTTGTATATACTAACCATTTTGCTCACTATTACTTGTCTGACTATTGATTTGCCTTGATCACTTAGTAACTCAGAAGGTTTCATTTCGTCGTAATAGAGTAATTCTTTCCAAGCTAAACTTAGTTCTTTGTAAAGGATATTCCTCTCAATGACATTTTGCAACCTGTCTCTATTCAATTCTCTAATTTTGCTGAATGATGGATGCGTCTTCATACTGATCCTTCGTCTGCTGCTAGTTTCTTAGCTTGCTGCTGCATAAAATATCACGGTTAATTGTAAACATTAATCAATTATACTTGGGATATTTCCTCAGTCTTTGCTGCTGCATAAAATACCATGGTTTAATCAGATAATCTTTATCATTATTCTTGATCACTCTCCCTTTGCTGTTTAATCGACATTGTTATATCTGCTAAGAAAATCAGCTAAAATATTCTTAGTTCCAGATATATTTTTAATAATAAAATCATAACAACAGAAGAATGATTGCCATTTTCTTCTTTTATTCAATTCTGGTAAATGATCAATTCGGTTTGTTATGAACGCCTTTACCTGAGTATTATCAGTTCTAACAATGAATTTTACTGGTAGTAAATGGTAATGAAATCTTTTTATTCCAAATTTTACTGCCAATAATTCTTTTTCGTTGATATGGTAGTTTTTCTCGTTAGGCTTCCACGTTCCACCTCCATATCCATAAATTAATCTTTTTTCTTTATCAATATCTTCTTTATCATATGATATTAGGACTGCTCCCCATCCTATGTCACTAGCATCTGTAAAGAGTTCTAATTGGTCTTGATCTGTTGGTACTCTGTGTTTTGCTAATGATTTTACCTTCTCTTTAATCTGGTTTATCGCCTTAGTATGTTCTTCTTTCCATTCAAAGGTTACATCTTTTTTAATCAAATCTTGTAATGGTTTTCTTAGATATGGTAAATCTTTTATATGATCTGAGGCATAATTTATGACTCCTAAGAACTGCTGTACTTCTCTTTTATTCTCTAATTTTTCTTTAAAGTTTTTAATCTTTGTTACAACATGCTCTTGTAACTGTATTCCTTCACTATCCACAATGTATCCTAGAAATTCAATACTATTCTTGAATATTTCTGATTTCTTTTCAGAAAGTAATATTCCATGTTGGTTTACCGTTTCAATGAATTGCTCTATATGTTTTATATGATCTTTTAAATCATTGCTGTAAATCAGTATATCATCCACATATATTATACAGAAATCTGCCAGTTTTCTAAATACCTGGTCCATTCTTCTCTGAAATATCTTTGGTGCATTTTTTAATCCCATAGGTAATACATTCCATTCATAGTATCCTTGAGGGGCACTGAACGCTGTTAAAGCTCTAGACTCATCAGTCAACTTAATCTGCCAAAATCCGCTTTTACAATCGAATTTACTAAACCATTTTTTGTTTCCTAATCTATTGATAAGGTTTCTTTTATAGGGTAAAAAGTATCCATCAAAAATAGTTTTTTATTCAATTCTCTGTAATCAATTACCATTCTAGCTTTTCCTCATTTTAGTTCGTTATGCTTTCTTACTAAAAATGCTGGGCTACTATGTGGGCTTTTAATTTCCCTTATCACCTTCATTTCTAGTAATTCTTTAATCTGTATTTCAAATTCTTTTTGATCGGTTGGGCTATATCTTATTGGTTTTGTTCTGACTAAATCACTTGGATCTGTCAATTTTATCTCTCCGTATATTTTCTATTTTCCCCATAGTTGCATAGGATTTTCTCCAAAATTAGTCTTTAATCTATTAAGATATTTTTCTTTTAATAGTTCTAAGTTATTACTTCTATCTGTTTTTATTGTACATAATCTTAACGTATTCACTGATAGTATTCTTTTTAATATTATCCATTTATTGCATGGTGATTGTAAGCTAAAAGTATTCTTATTTATAACATGTGTTTTGAAATAATCTAGGAAGTTATTTCCTAATAAAACCTGTTGTTTCATATTATCTAGTTGATATACTATTGGTATTCTGAAAATAGTTTTTCCTAGTATTATTCTCATATTTTCTGCTATTATATCTAATTCTTTTGATTGTTCATTAAATCCTGATACCTTAGCTCTATGTATTCTAGATCTTTTCCATCTATGTGATTCTAGTACATCTTTTCTAGCTAAGCATATATCTGCTCCACTATCAATGAATATTTTTTGCTTTATCATTTTATTCGGTTTATATTCTATATGGGCTTCTATATTAATTGCTACCATTTAGTCAAGTTCATTCAATCTTCTATTGAGTTCTACATCTTGTTCGTATTCTTCAATTTCTAATCGATCAGTTTGATTTCTTATAGCTTCTTCTATTAGTCTTGCTATCTCTCTTTGTTTCCAATGTATTCTATTTATTTCTTCTCTTATCTTTTCAAGTTTCTTGGTAATCTTATTATATCGATCATTGTAATACAAACTTCCTGTTTCATTAACTGCTGAAGTCATAATTAGTTTATGTCGAGTATACTCTTCGTACTGTATCCAATAATTTCTTTCTTCTATTAGTATTCTTTTTTCTCTTTCCAATGTATTCATTTTATTCAGAACTATCTTCGCTATTTGATCGTTGGTTAATATAACTCACTTTTTCTGCTTCTGATTCTTCTTCTGTTTCACTAACATAAAAGTCTTCGTAATCATACCATTTATTATTATCTTCTTTAATCTGTTGTAAGCTCATTATAAATTGTTCCGTATTTATATATTTTACTCCTTTTTTCTTTAACTTTGGGCACTTATTAGCATAGTGTCCTTTTTCGTTGCAATTCCAACATTTACATTCTTTAACTTTTTCTTCTTTAGTCTTATCTGCTTTTATAGGGTTTACATTTCTTCTTTTCCTAAATTTTATTTTGTATCTAAATTTATTCCTTGTATCTGGATTATTCCTATATCTCCTAAATCTCTTTTTCTTGTAGGATTTATAATAAGGTTTTTTCTTATATTTCTTATGTCTTTTATATCTGTGATTCTTTTCATCTTTCTCTTCATATATTTTGTGTCTTCTATGTTTTCTATACTTCTTTTCTTTTCTATTATCATCGCATCCAAATATTAATCTTCTTTCAGTAAATTCACATATTTCTCTTAATCCTATTTTCTTATCTTTTTTAATCTTTTACTGTAACCTGTATTCTTCGCATTTTCTCAGTAGATATGCTCTAAGTACTCTTATTCTTTCTCCTAGAGTATTTTCTTTAGGTTCTAGTTGAATATATTCTTTTGATATCTCAATGTTATACGGTATAGGCAAATGATCATAATAAAGCTGTTGATAAATTATTCCTTCTTCTGGTAAGAATCTAGCTTCATAAAAGAATTTACTAAAGCTAATCGTATATTCTGGTAATTTATCTATTCTACAACATTTCATATTATTCAGGTTCATGATAATCTCTGTTTTTCTTTCTGCTAGTACATTTTCTCTAGCTACTAACCATTTTTCACCTAAGAATTCTCTTTTCAATAGTAAATCAAATATCATTAACATTGATTTCCAATCAGTTGCATGACTTAGTACTTCTCCTCTTAGCTGATATGCTATTGATTCTATCCAGTATGCTGCTTTTCCAATTAATGTTTTAGATATTAGATCATACATATAATCTAGGTTTTCTGTTTGTGTACTATTCATTAATGCTATATACATTCCTAAATTCCAGTCTGTTATTCATCACTCAATCTAATCTTTCGTACTTTTATTTTTCCTTTTAATCTTTTTAACTGTTCTGTTAGGATTTGTATTTCCTCTCTGAGTTCCAGTAACTCTTGTTTAACTTCTTTTAATTCTTCCTTTGTTTCTTTTAATTCTACTCTGGTTTCTTTAAGTATGGTTTTTGTATCCTTATGTTTTCTTTTATATTTTTTATACTTGTCATACCATTCTGCATTATCATTTGTTTTTAACTTTAAGTTTTACGCTTTTAATTCAACGATCTGTTGTTCTGTTTATCTAATCTTAAATTTAGATATTCGTAGGTTGTTTTCTCTGTATTCTTTTCGGGTATTTCTTCCTTCTTTGGTGTCTCTTCTTTTACTGACTTTGATCGCATAGGTTCGTATTTATGTCTTTCTTTTTCTATAATCTTTTTACCATGAATTCTTAAAAATGTGATCGCACTAGGTTCCATTAGAATTTTCCTTCTTTATTTAATATCACTAGTCTGTCTAGAGTTTCTGTTACATCTTTTGATAATCTGGGTTTTATCTTACTTATGTCTACCATTACTGGTATTTTACTTCTTCTCCATGCATCTATTGGTACTATTTCTGGTTTATGAGTATTCATTTTAGTTATCGTATTATATTTACTCGTACTTGCTTCATTACTAGTTTCTGCTTGTTTTCCTTTGCTTTTCTCTTCTAATAACATATTTAGTTTTTCTAATATTAACTTAAACGTTGGTATTTCAGATACGTTCCATAAGTTAGTCAATTCTTCTCTAATCATTTATTGCGTTTTAGCCTGATTTTCCTTTATTTCATCCATTTGTAATATGACGCTTTTCATTTTTTCTTTTAATATTATTTCTTCCCATAATTCATCTATCTTATCGTTGGGATTTATCTTATCGTTGGGATTAGTTAGGATTGTTTATTCATTTTTTCCATCCGTTACCCATATCTATCCATATTTTATCAAACTTTTCACATTGCTTTTCTAGTCATTCTATATCATTTTCTAATTTTATTTCTTTTGCGCTGTATTCTAAGTATTTTAATTGGGAATATATTTCTCTTGACAAGGCTGTCTTTATAGTCTTTAGTTTTTGTTTTTCTTTATTATTTTTAGTTGTAATGCGTTCATATTTTATTTATGAATCTAGTTTTACGTTGATCATTTATTTCTATTCCGTTATTGTTTATCTTGTAGTTTATCATAGTCAAAAAATCACTTCCTAATAATAATTCATTTAAGCTATCATATTCTATTACTCCAATATTAATCTTATATTCTAAATCTTGAATTTTAAATCTTAAATTTATACTTTTAGTAATTATTATTTCTCTTTCATTTTTAGGAGTAATTATAAGTTTGTGGTTCTATTATATTACACTCATTTTCATTTATCTTGCTTATGTGTATAAAACTTTTAATTGTTCTGTATTTATTTCTGCTATTCCATCTATGGTTATCATATTCTTAAATATTATAACTTTGATTTTTAATACATTGCAGTCTATATTTATTAAATCTATAGTCTGGGTTGTATACTTGGTAAACTATTACATTTGTGTTATTAGCGATTCTCTAGTTATACTTAATCTAGATCCTTCTATTCTTGGTATTAATCTTTTTGAAGGTGTTAATGTTCTAGTTTTAAAATCCATAAATATTTCTTCTGGTATAGTAATCTTAGAGTTTTCCTTATGCTCAATTTTCTCAAGTATTTCTTTATACATTTTTGGTACTATAATATTCATTTCATGTTGTTTCTTCACATGGTGATTTCCAGTTAATGCGTATATCATTTTTGTTTCTATACTCATTACTTTACTTCCTGGTGGCATGTTTATTCCATCTAATTTATAGTATAGCGTTAAAGCTAAATCTTTATGTTCATCTTTTAATGATACGCTAAAGTCTGGTTGTATTGTAAATTTCAATTTTTTATATATTAAATTTCCTTTTATTACAGATATTAATGCATCTTGAAAATTTCCTAATATTCTGTCATCTAATACGTAGATTTGTATTGGTGTATCAATATTCTTTTGAAAATATGCTTTTATCGTAAATTCTACTCCTCCAAAGTAAATATTTCTATATTTCTTTGCTTCTTTATTCGATAATCTGGCTAGTTCTCTTTTTATTACTTCATCACTTGTTAAGTTAATCTTTGTTCTGCCATTTGCACTGGAAGTATCAATTATATTTTCATGTTTATGTGCTATGTATCTTATTTCCTTATTCCTTTCCAACCATTTTGTTTTAAACATCTTCTTTACGGATACTTCTTCTTTTTCTTCTTGAATATTCTGATATGTATCGGGTTTAAAACTTAGTGTTTGAGTTGTTCCTCCTTCATAAGTATTCATTTCTGATCTGGGTTGATCGGCGGATCTTTTCTTCATCTATATACCCCTAGAGGTTAGAACATAGATGGTAATCTATTTAAGTAATCATTTTTCAGAGTTAATCAAATAATAATCGGTAGGTAATCTTGATTTCGAATTCATTTTTTAATAAACAGTCTATAACCTTCTATCAATATCTAGATAATCATCTACCAATATCCAAACATTATAACAATAATCGTTTATCAACATTAAAATATCATAACAGTAGAGTAATATGCTTATCAGAATCATAATTAGAAACACATAGTCTGAACACATACCTTTATTCAGATTCTCAGATCACCTGAGTAGCTCAACCCACCTATGGCGCTGCCTCCCTAACGTCTCCTGACTTTGCGGGATCAATGGCCTGGGTGCCTGGGAGTCCTCACGGATATCCTCTGATAATCGTCTGAAAGATGTTGTGTTCTTACTCATATGGTTCTAATCATAAGTCTTCAAAACAATCTACTCTTGTTTTTATGATATTCTTCGTTGATATTCGATTAATCTTATCTTTGTTCTTTGTTGATATTTGATTATGGACTTGATATTGGATTATAGACTAAAGGGTGCTTTTAGCTAAACATTGAGAGAGTTTTTATGAATTGTAAGATTGTATTTCCAAATTTTTCGAATGATCCTTCGTCTTTACAAGAGGCTCCTTATATAGATAACCTCGGCTATTCACTATTCTTAACTTTTTAAAAGTAAACAGTATTACTTTTCAAAAGTCATAAGGTAAACAGTAATCAGACAAAATACTTTTACAAAAGTCATAAAGGCTACAGTGTCTACAGTGCCTTGTCTACTCCTTTCCGTAAAGTTGTTTTGTCGTTTAGTCTTTTGCTTTCCAAAAAGTCGTAAAGGAAATAGTGCCTGTCTGCTACTTTCCGTAAAGTTGTTTTGTCAGTATTCGGCTAATCTGTCAGCTGTCCATTCTGCCTTTGGCTTTATCCGACGTTTTGTTCAGCTGTCATAATCTGGCATGACTTTTGTGAGAAATGTCATTTTCTTGTCGGGCTGCTGTCTTGTTTTACACTTTCCAGCTGTCTGGTTGATAATTTTCTTCTGGAAATATCTATTGGGGATATCTCAATTTTAATCATTTTTGGGCCGTAAGGCCATAATCATGTTGGGCACTAAGGCCTCTTTTGTTTGGGCTTTACATAGTTTAAACTATGTTAAACCATATTCTTTTGGGTCGAATGACCTCTTTTCTGGGTTACCAGTAATTAATCTGTTTGGATCCATGGGATCTCTTTTAGGTAATCTTTTGGGCCGTGAGGCGCTTAATCAGTTTTGGGCCATAAGGTCATAATCTTTTTGGGTCCGTAGGACCTCTTTTATGGGTTATGCAGTAAACTACATTCCCTGACTGATATTTTTTTTTGCTTTACCGTAGTATAAAACACTACGTTGGGCCATAATCTGTTTGGGACATAAGCCTCTTTTAGGTTTTAGGTAGATGAATCTACATAATACCTTTAATAATCTTTTGGGCTGTTAAGCCATAATCCTTTTAGGCCGTAAGACCTCCTTCGTAGGTCTCTACATTGTACCTGCTAAAGTAATCAGTTTTCCCTCCTTATTCAAAAGGATCAAGATTTTATTCAAAATTATTTTTCCCCTCCTTATTCAAAAAGATCAGGACTCTGTTCTTTTTTAATACTCACTTTAGCTGATGATAATGTTTCAATTTTAATCATGGGTCTTTTCTTTTGTTCTGCCATAATTTTGTAATGGCGGATAGTCTCCTCAGCATGGGTATGCTTTAGATTGGTAATCTTGTCTAACAATAATGTTAGCTCAGTAGTTTCTTTAACTTCTATATCATTGTCATAGTATAAGGTCATAATCTCTTCTACATCTCCTCCTTTGGAAGTTCCAATCACGGATGCCTTCCGGTTTCTCAGCATGTCCTCTATTCTTGATTTTAACGTTAATAGTCCAAATACTCTTTTTTCACTAATCAAGTTTTGGAATTTCTCCAATGTACAGGGAATTTTCATGTATAAATTTTTGTCATCCCCGCTGATGGTACTGTTCCTTCCTATTTTAAAGATTTGGCATATGAAAATAGGTTTACCTTTTAGGTCTGTTGATGCATCTAAGATCTGTATTCCATAGATTCCTTTGTCAAATGATTCCATCATTAGCTCCGTTGATCTTGTTATAATCTGTGGTAGCTTGGTAAGGTTAGTCATCTTATCATCTGTGATAATCTTGTCGATGAATCCATAAGTGAATAATCTTTCAATAATATTCGTGTTTGCTCGTTCGCTGCATATAAACCTGGGATATTTACTCAGTTTTGCACTGCGTACAATATCAGGGTTAGTCTTATAATCATAAAATTTATTAATTTTCTCATAAGCATTAATCACTTCAGTCTATACTTCAAGTTGTCTGCCATGGATACCGGTGATGAGGTTGAAGGTATTGCTGATGGCATGGTTGCAAGTTTAGACGAGAATGGTACAAAGGTTTTCTGTTGTACTAGTGGTATTGTAATCGGTGTTCTTTGTGGAGTTTCTTTCTGTAAGATTTTGAGTTTAGCAAAATCTTGTATAGCTTCCACTAGCTTGTTGATGGTTTGGGTATTCTCTTGTAATTTGGTAATCATCATTTCATTTGTTCGGATAATCTCTTGCATGGCTTTGGCTATATATTCTTCAAAATCGCATCTGCTGTCAGTTGACATTCTTATATCTGTTAAGAAAATTAGCTAAAACATTCTTAGTTTTAGATATATAAAATCATAACAACAAAAGAACGATTGCCATTTTCTCATTTTATTCAATTCTGGTAAATGATCAATTCGGTTTGTTATAAACGCCTTTACCTGAGTATTATCAATTCTAACAATGAATTTCGTGGTAGTAAATGGTAATGAAATCTTTTTATTCCAAATTTTACTGTCAATAATTTTTTTTCGTTGATATGGTAGTTCTTCTCGTTAAGCTTCCACGTTCCACCTCCATATCCACAAATTAATCTTTTTTCTTTATCAATATCTTCTTTATCATATGCTATTAGGACTCTTCCCCATCCTATGTCACTAGCATCTGTAAAGAGTTCTAATTGATCTTGATCTGTTGGTATTCTGTGTTTTGGTAATGATTTTACCTTTTCTTTAATCTGGTTTATCGCCTTAGTATGTTCTTCTTTCCATTCAAAGGTTATATCTTTTTTAATCATATCTTGTAATGGTAAATCTTTTAAATGATTTAAGGCATAATTTATTACTCCTAAGAACTGCTGTATTTCTAATTTTTTCTTTAAAGTTTTTATTCTTTAACCTGTTAAGATATTTTCTTTTAACAGTTCTAAGTTATTACTTTTATCAGTCTTTATTGTACATAATCTTAACGTATTCACTGGTAGTATTCTTTTTAATATTATCCATTTATTGCATGGTGATTGTAAGCTAAAAGTATTCTTATTTATAACCTGTGTTTTGAAATAATCTAGGAAGTTATTTCCTAATAAAACCTGTTGTTTCATATTATCTAGTTGATATACTATTGGTATTCTGAAAATAGTTTTTCCTAGTATTATTCTCATATTTTCTGCTATTATATCTAATTCTTTTGATTGTTCATTAAATCCTGATACCTTAGCTTTATGTATTCTAGATCTTTTCCATCTATGTGATTCTAGTACATCTTTTCTAGCTAAGCATATATCTGCTCCACTATCAATGAATATTTTTTGCTTTATCATTTTATTCGGTTTATATTCTATATGGGCTTCTATATTAATTGCTACCATTTAGTCAAGTTCATTCAATCTTCTATTGAGTTCTACATCTTGTTCGTATTCTTCAATTTCTAATCGATCAGTTTGATTTCTTATAGCTTCTTCTATTAGTCTTGCTATCTCTCTTTGTTTCCAATGTATTCTATTTATTTCTTCTCTTATCTTTTCAAGTTTCTTGGTAATCTTATTATATCGATCATTGTAATACAAACTTCCTGTTTCATTAACTGCTGAAGTCATAATTAGTTTATGTCGAGTATACTCTTCGTACTGTATCCAATAATTTCTTTCTTCTATTAGTATTCTTTTTTCTCTTTCCAATGTATTCATTTTATTCAGAACTATCTTCGCTATTTGATCGTTGGTTAATATAACTCACTTTTTCTGCTTCTGATTCTTCTTCTGTTTCACTAACATAAAAGTCTTCGTAATCATACCATTTATTATTATCTTCTTTAATCTGTTGTAAGCTCATTATAAATTGTTCCGTATTTATATATTTTACTCCTTTTTTCTTTAACTTTGGGCACTTATTAGCATAGTGTCCTTTTTCGTTGCAATTCCAACATTTACATTCTTTAACTTTTTCTTCTTTAGTCTTATCTGCTTTTATAGGGTTTACATTTCTTCTTTTCCTAAATTTTATTTTGTATCTAAATTTATTCCTTGTATCTGGATTATTCCTATATCTCCTAAATCTCTTTTTCTTGTAGGATTTATAATAAGGTTTTTTCTTATATTTCTTATGTCTTTTATATCTGTGATTCTTTTCATCTTTCTCTTCATATATTTTGTGTCTTCTATGTTTTCTATACTTCTTTTCTTTTCTATTATCATCGCATCCAAATATTAATCTTCTTTCAAGAAATTCACATATTTCTCTTAATCCTATTTTCTTATCTTTTTAATCTTTTCAGTAACTTTGTATTCTTCGCATTTTCTCATTAGATATGCTCTAAGTACTCTTATTCTTTCTCCTAGAGTATTTTCTTTAGGTTCTAGTTGAATATATTCTTTTGATATCTCAATGTTATACGGTATAGGTAAATGATCATAATAAAGTTGTTGATAAATTATTCCTTCTTCTGGTAAGAATCTAGCTTCATAAAAGAATTTACTAAAGCTAATCGTATACTCTGGTAATTTATCTATTCTACAACATTTCATGTTATTCAGGTTCATGATAATCTCTGTTTTTCTTTCTGCTAGTACATTTTCTCTAGCTACTAACCATTTTTCACCTAAGAATTCTCTTTTCAATAGTAAATCAAATATCATTAACATTGATTTCCAATCAGTTGCATGACTTAGTACTTCTCCTCTTAGCTGATATGCTATTGATTCTATCCAGTATGCTGCTTTTCCAATTAATGTTTTAGATATTAGATCATACATATAATCTAGGTTTTCTGTTTGTGTACTATTCATTAATGCTATATACATTCCTAAATTCCAGTCTGTTATTCATCACTCAATCTAATCTTTCGTACTTTTATTTTTCCTTTTAATCTTTTTAACTGTTCTGTTAGGATTTGTATTTCCTCTCTGAGTTCCAGTAACTCTTGTTTAACTTCTTTTAATTCTTCCTTTGTTTCTTTTAATTCTACTCTGGTTTCTTTAAGTATGGTTTTTGTATCCTTATGTTTTCTTTTATATTTTTTATACTTGTCATACCATTCTGCATTATCATTTGTTTTTAACTTTAAGTTTTCTGCTTTTAATTCACTGATCTGTTGTTCCTGTTTATCTAATCTTAAATTTAGGTATTCGTAGGTTGTTTTCTCTGTATTCTTTTCGGGTATTTCTTCCTTCTTTGGTGTCTCTTCTTTTACTGACTTTGATCGCATAGGTTCGTATTTATGTCTTTCTTTTTCTATAATCTTTTTACCATGAATTCTTAAAAATGTGATCGCACTAGGTTCCATTAGAATTTTCCTTCTTTATTTAATATCACTAGTCTGTCTAGAGTTTCTGTTACATCTTTTGATAATCTGGGTTTTATCTTACTTATGTCTACCATTACTGGTATTTTACTTCTTCTCCATGCATCTATTGGTACTATTTCTGGTTTATGAGTATTCGTTTTAGTTATCGTATTATATTTACTCGTACTTGCTTCATTACTAGTTTCTGCTTGTTTTCCTTTGCTTTTCTCTTCTAATAACATATTTAGTTTTTCTAATATTAACTTAAACGTTGGTATTTCAGATACGTTCCATAAGTTAGTCAATTCTTCTCTAATCATTTATTGCGTTTTAGCCTGATTTTCCTTTATTTCATCCATTTGTAATATGACGCTTTTCATTTTTTCTTTTAATATTATTTCTTCCCATAATTCATCTATCTTATCGTTGGGATTTATCTTATTGTTGGGATTAGTTAGGATTGTTTATTCATTTTTTCCATCCGTTACCCATATCTATCCATATTTTATCAAACTTTTCACATTGCTTTTCTAGTCATTCTATATCATTTTCTAATTTTATTTCTTTTGCGCTGTATTCTAAGTATTTTAATTGGGAATATATTTCTCTTGACAAGGCTGTCTTTATAGTCTTTAGTTTTTGTTTTTTCTTTATTATTTTTAGTTGTACGTTCATATTTTATTTATGAATCTAGTTTTACCTTGATCATTTATTTCTATTCCGTTATTGTTTATCTTGTAGTTTATCATAGTCAAAAAATCACTTCCTAATAATAATTCATTTAAGCTATCATATTCTATTACTCCAATATTAATCTTATATTCTAAATCTTGAATTTTAAATCTTAAATTTATACTTTTAGTAATTATTATTTCTCTTTCATTTTTAGGGTAATTATAAGTTTGTGGTTCTATTATATTACACTCATTTTCATTTATCTTGCTTATGTGTATAAAACTTTTAATTGTTCCTGTATTTATTTCTGCTATTCCATCTATGGTTATCATATTCTTAAATATTATAACTTTGATTTTTAATCTGTTGCAGTCTATATTTATTAAATCTATAGTCCTGGGTTGTATACTTGGTAAACTATTCTGTTGTGTTATTAGCGATTCTCTAGTTATACTTAATCTAGATCCTTCTATTCTTGGTATTAATCTTTTTGAAGGTGTTAATGTTCTAGTTTTAAAATCCATAAATATTTCTTCTGGTATAGTAATCTTAGAGTTTTCCTTATGCTCAATTTTCTCAAGTATTTCTTTATACATTTTTGGTACTATAATATTCATTTCATGTTGTTTCTTCACATGGTGATTTCCAGTTAATGCGTATATCATTTTTGTTTCTATACTCATTACTTTACTTCCTGGTGGCATGTTTATTCCATCTAATTTATAGTATAGCGTTAAAGCTAAATCTTTATGTTCATCTTTTAATGATACGCTAAAGTGCAGTTGTATTGTAAATTTCAATTTTTATATATTAAATTTCCTTTTATTACAGATATTAATGCATCTTGAAAATTTCCTAATATTCTGTCATCTAATACGTAGATTTGTATTGGTGTATCAATATTCTTTTGAAAATATGCTTTTATCGTAAATTCTACTCCTCCAAAGTAAATATTTCTATATTTCTTTGCTTCTTTATTCGATAATCTGGCTAGTTCTCTTTTTATTACTTCATCACTTGTTAAGTTAATCTTTGTTACGCCATTTGCCTTTGGAAGTATCAATTATATTTTCATGTTTATGTGCTATGTATCTTATTTCGTTATTCCTTTCCAATCATTTTGTTTTAAACTTCTTTTTTCCGGATACTTCTTCTTTTTCTTCTTGAATATTACGATATGTATCGGGTTTAAAACTTAGTGTTTGAGTTGTTCCTCCTTCATAAGTATTCATTTACTGATGCAGGTTGATCGGCGGATCTTTTCTTCATCTATATACCCTAGAGGTTAGAACATAGATGGTAATCTATTTAAGTAATCATTTTTCAGAGTTAATCAAATAATAATCGGTAGGTAATCTTGATTTCGAATTCATTTTTTAATAAACAGTCTATAACCTTCTATCAATATCTAGATAATCATCTACCAATATCCAAACATTATAACAATAATCGTTTATCAACATTAAAATATCATAACAGTAGAGTAATATGCTTATCAGAATCATAATTAGAAACACATAGTCTGAACACATACCTTTATTCAGATTCTCAGATCACCTGAGTAGCTCAACCCACCTATGGCGCTGCCTCCCTAATGTCTCCTGACTTCGCGGGATCAATGGCCTGGGAGTCCTCACGGATATCCTCTGATAATCGTCTGAAAGATGTTGTGTTCTTACTCATATGGTTCTAATCATAAGTCTTCAAAACAATCTACTCTTGTTTTTATGATATTCTTCGTTGATATTCGATTAATCTTATCTTTGTTCTTTGTTGATATTTGATTATGGACTTGATATTGGATTATAGACTAAAGGGTGCTTTTAGCTAAACATTGAGAGAGTTTTTATGAATTGTAAGATTGTATTTCCAAATTTTTCGAATGATCCTTCGTCTTTACAAGAGGCTCCTTATATAGATAACCTCGGCTATTCACTATTCTTAACTTTTTAAAAGTAAACAGTATTACTTTTCAAAAGTCATAAGGTAAACAGTAATCAGACAAAATACTTTTACAAAAGTCATAAAGGCTACAGTGTCTACAGTGCCTTGTCTACTCCTTTCCGTAAAGTTGTTTTGTCGTTTAGTCTTTTGCTTTCCAAAAAGTCGTAAAGGAAATAGTGCCTGTCTGCTACTTTCCGTAAAGTTGTTTTGTCAGTATTCGGCTAATCTGTCAGCTGTCCATTCTGCCTTTGGCTTTATCCGACGTTTTGTTCAGCTGTCATAATCTGGCATGACTTTTGTGAGAAATGTCATTTTCTTGTCGGGCTGCTGTCTTGTTTTACACTTTCCAGCTGTCTGGTTGATAATTTTCTTCTGGAAATATCTATTGGGGATATCTCAATTTTAATCATTTTTGGGCCGTAAGGCCATAATCATGTTGGGCACTAAGGCCTCTTTTGTTTGGGCTTTACATAGTTTAAACTATGTTAAACCATATTCTTTTGGGTCGAATGACCTCTTTTCTGGGTTACCAGTAATTAATCAGTTGGATCCATATGATCTGTTTAGGTAATCTTTTGGGCCGTGGGGCGCTTAATCAGTTTTGGGCCATAAGGCCATAATCTTTTTGGGTCCGTAGGACCTCTTTTATGGGTTATGCAGTAAACTACATTCCCTGACTGATATTTTTTTTTGCTTTACCGTAGTATAAAACACTACGTTGGGCCATAATCTGTTTGGGACATAAGCCTCTTTTAGGTTTTAGGTAGATGAATCTACATAATACCTTTAATAATCTTTTGGGCTGTTAAGCCATAATCCTTTTAGGCCGTAAGACCTCCTTCGTAGGTCTCTACATTGTACCTGCTAAAGTAATCAGTTTTCCCTCCTTATTCAAAAGGATCAAGATTTTATTCAAAATTATTTTTCCCCTCCTTATTCAAAAAGATCAGGACTCTGTTCTTTTTTAATACTCACTTTAGCTGATGATAATGTTTCAATTTTAATCATGGGTCTTTTCTTTTGTTCTGCCATAATTTTGTAATGGCGGATAGTCTCCTCAGCATGGGTATGCTTTAGATTGGTAATCTTGTCTAACAATAATGTTAGCTCAGTAGTTTCTTTAACTTCTATATCATTGTCATAGTATAAGGTCATAATCTCTTCTACATCTCCTCCTTTGGAAGTTCCAATCACGGATGCCTTCCGGTTTCTCAGCATGTCCTCTATTCTTGATTTTAACGTTAATAGTCCAAATACTCTTTTTTCACTAATCCAGTTTTGGAATTTCTCCAATGTACAGGGAATTTTCATGTTTAAATTTTTGTCATCCCCGCTGATGGTACTGTTCCTTCCTATTTTAAAGATTTGGCATATGAAAATAGGTTTACCTTTTAGGTCTGTTGATGCATCTAAGATCTGTATTCCATAGATTCCTTTGCCAAATGATTCCATCATTAGCTCCGTTGATCTTGTTATAATCTGTGGTAGCTTGGTAAGGTTAGTCATCTTATCATCTGTGATAATCTTGTCGATGAATCCATAAGTGAATAATCTTTCAACAATATTCGTGTTTGCTCGTTCGCTGCATATAAACCTGGGATATTTACTCAGTTTTGCACTGCGTACAATATCAGGGTTAGTCTTATAATCATAAAATTTATTAATTTTCTCATAAGCATTAATCACTTCAGTCTATACTTCAAGTTGTCTGCCATGGATACCGGTGATGAGGTTGAAGGTATTGCTGATGGCATGGTTGCAAGTTTAGACGAGAATGGTACAAAGGTTTTCTGTTGTACTAGTGGTATTGTAATCGGTGTTCTTTGTGGAGTTTCTTTCTGTAAGATTTTGAGTTTAGCAAAATCTTGTATAGCTTCCACTAGCTTGTTGATGGTTTGGGTATTCTCTTGTAATTTGGTAATCATCATTTCATTTGTTCGGATAATCTCTTGCATGGCTTTGGCTATATATTCTTCAAAATCGCATCTGCTGTCAGTTGACATTCTTATATCTGTTAAGAAAATTAGCTAAAACATTCTTAGTTTTAGATATATAAAATCATAACAACAAAAGAACGATTGCCATTTTCTCATTTTATTCAATTCTGGTAAATGATCAATTCGGTTTGTTATAAACGCCTTTACCTGAGTATTATCAGTTCTAACAATGAATTTTACTGGTAGTAAATGGTAATGAAATCTTTTTATTCCAAATTTTACTGTCAATAATTTTTTTTCGTTGATATGGTAGTTCTTCTCGTTAAGCTTCCACGTTCCACCTCCATATCCACAAATTAATCTTTTTTCTTTATCAATATCTTCTTTATCATATGCTATTAGGACTCTTCTCCATCCTATGTCACTAGCATCTGTAAAGAGTTCTAATTGATCTTGATCTGTTGGTATTCTGTGTTTTGGTAATGATTTTACCTTTTCTTTAATCTGGTTTATCGCCTTAGTATGTTCTTCTTTCCATTCAAAGGTTATATCTTTTTTAATCATATCTTGTAATGGTAAATCTTTTAAATGATTTAAGGCATAATTTATTACTCCTAAGAACTGCTGTATTTCTAATTTTTTCTTTAAAGTTTTTATTCTTTAACCTGTTAAGATATTTTCTTTTAACAGTTCTAAGTTATTACTTTTATCAGTCTTTATTGTACATAATCTTAACGTATTCACTGGTAGTATTCTTTTTAATATTATCCATTTATTGCATGGTGATTGTAAGCTAAAAGTATTCTTATTTATAACCTGTGTTTTGAAATAATCTAGGAAGTTATTTCCTAATAAAACCTGTTGTTTCATATTATCTAGTTGATATACTATTGGTATTCTAAAAATAGTTTTTCCTAGTATTATTCTCATATTTTCTGCTATTATATCTAATTCTTTTGATTGTTCATTAAATCGTGATACCTTAGCTCTATGTATTCTAGATCTTTTCCATATATGTGATTCTAGTACATCTTTTCTAGCTAAGCATATATCTGCTCCACTATCAATGAATATTTTTTGCTTTATCATTTTATTCGGTTTATATTCTATATGAGCTTCTATATTAATTGCTACCATTTAGTCAGGTTCATTCAATCTTCTATTGAGTTCTACATCTTGTTCGTATTCTTCAATTTCTAATCGATCAGTTTGATTTCTTATAGCTTCTTCTATTAGTCTTGCTATCTCTCTTTGTTTCCAATGTATTCTGTTTATTTCTTCTCTTATCTTTCCAAGTTTCTTGATAATCTTATTATATCGATCATTGTAATACAAACTTCCTGTTTCATTAACTGCTGAAGTCATAATTAGTTTATGTCGAGTATACTCTTCGTACTGTATCCAATAATTTCTTTCTTCTATTAATATTCTTTTTTCAAGTGTATACAAATATTCATATTCGTTTATATGTAAGACTTAATTTAATCATAAACCTTCTATTATTACTCAAATATTCATGATCCGGAATTTCAAATATTTAGAATTTTAGATCATTTTTAGTATGTAAATATCACCTTACCATTTAGGAACGGTAGATAATGCATACTAAGTACCTTTATACTCATATTTTCTTTCTTTTTCTATTTAAATACTCGTCCTTCTACTAATTCAGGAGGCTAGCCAACATCAGAGTTGAAAGCTTCAGACAACAGTAAGTCAAGCATATTCCTTATGCGGTGGATCATTTATGTTTTCTATGAGTTTCTAGATATTTTCTATTATGCGGGGGTTTGTCTCGTACATATTTTATAGATATTTTCATGACAGGTTATGTACCAATTCAAACCTAGCATCCACTTGGAGTTTTCGGATACTGATTATATATTAAGTTATAATTTAGAATGATGTATTTCAATTGCTTATGAGTAAATTACTAGTTTATGAAGTATGTTTATGAATTAGCTCAATTTGAGGTAATTGAATATCTGTCACTAGGATTTAAGAATTACGGTCATGACAAAAAATAGGCAAGCAAGTCTGATAATGGACAAAATTACTTCAGTATTTCAAATATTATAGTCTTTGTTCGCAAATGATATAATGATTTATTTACTCAAATTTTGAGTTTCAAGTGAGACTATAAGAATTTCTAGTGAAATATTGAAATCACTTAAATGACAGTATTAAGACGTACTTCAAGTAATATTTTTCAGTAATTTACGATATTTTTTTGACCATTACTATTTTAATTTGTAAATATCGCATTTTAGCATTCCACACGTTAGTCCTCAATTTTAGTGATGATAATATGAAATAAATCTAGTTATAAATATTTTGAATTTGTAGGAAATCACTAAACACTATCAAAAGAAAGATTGATAGCGTGTAGAGATATTGTTAAACAAGGTATACCCGTGATATACACTTGGTATACATGGTGTATATCACGAGTCCTTTAGGAATGTCACGGGCAGACCAACACAGCCCATCTCGGGAATGGCCCATCAGCCCATCACGGGAAGGGCAGTATATTATGTGTGTATATTGATGTAATATTGTAGTGTAAATGTTACCTTAATTAGACTTGTACACTTACCATAATTGTATATTTAATATCCAATTATAATAAGGTTTTAGGAGTAGAATATGATTAGGATTCTCCTATTATGGAAATATGTAACTTGTATATATAACCTTTCAATTAATGAAAATAATCAAGGAGATTATTTCTTTCATGGTATCAAGAGACTAGGTCTTGCTTCCGCCTTTGCTCTCGGTGTTTTGTGCCTTTCTCAGCCACAATCGTCTCCGTTTTCCGTCCCCCTTCACCGGAATTCGCGATATTATTTACCACCACTCTTCCCAAATTTCCCCTCCTCTCCCTTTGTTCTTTCGTTATGTCTAAGAACAATTTTCATCCTGCTCTCATGGTTTCTAACATCAAGAACAACATTACTATTGTTCTTGAGATGGAAAACGTCCAATATGCGACGTGGGCAGAATTATTTAAAATTCACGCTATCTCCCATCAAGTCATCCATCACATAATTCCTCCCGCTGTACCTATTCCCGCGAAGGATCCTCAGTTATGGATTACTCTTGATGCTACCGTTCTCCAGTGGATTTATTCCACTATTTCGGTTGACCTCTTACAGACGATCATTGAGCCGGACACTACGGCTATGGCTATCTGGTATAGATTGCGTGACATATTCCAAGATAACCAACATTCACGTGTTGTCACACTCGAGCAGGAATTCTCTCAAGTTCGCATGGAAGAATTCTCAAACGTGTCTGCATATTGCAAGAAACTCAAGGAGTTGGTAGACCAACTCTGTAATGTTGGCGCACCTGTGACAAATAATCGTTTGGTTCTACAATTGGTTGTCGGCCTTTCTGAGGCCTATAATGGCGTTGGGACTCTCCCTCGTCAAAACAATCCACTTCCCGCTTTTTATCAAGCCCGCTCCATGCTTACTTTGGAAGAACCGGTTTGGCTAATAAAGCGGCTACCGGAGCAAGTCCCGTAGTCATGATGACGTCCTCCACAAATTCTTTGGGTTTTGTTGATAATTCGGGCCAAAACCGTGCTCATGGTGGCGGCAAATATAATCGTAAGAATAATAACAAAAACTGCGGGGGCAAACGCGGCGGTTCTAGTGGTGGTTCCAGTGGTCAACAATCCGGTAATGGGCCCCGTCCAGTCAATAGTGGGCCTCCTCCCTATTGGTCCCAAATGTGGGGCCCATGGCAGTAGGGCTGGGGCAATGGGTCGTTGCCCAACAACCCCTATTTTCCATGGCCTTCCAACGGACAGTGGGTTGGACATCCCCAATTCAGGCCCAATAATCAACATTCATCTTCTCGGTTCAGCACTGGGACGGGGTAGCAGGGTGGACTGCTTGGGCCTTGGCCCACACAAGCATTCTCGACAGTGGGCCCCACACCTACTCACACCGACATTGAGGCCGCAATGCACATGCTTGGGTTGACGCAACCGGATCTGAATTGGTACATGGACACCGGCGCGACGACACACATGACTTCCGATCAAGGTACTCTCTTGTCTTATTCTAATTTGAGCAACCCTCGTGATATAATTGTCGGTAATGGTAACTCTATTCCAATTCAGGGTTATGGTCATAAAACTTTGTCTCCCCCCAATCTACCCCTTATCTTGAAAAATACTTTACATGCCCCTAAATTGATTAAAAACTTAGCGTCTGTCCGAAAGTTCACCACTGACAATTCCTTTTCTGTTGAATTTTATCCTTTTGGTTTCTCTGTGAAGGATTTCAAGACGGGGCGTCCTCTCATGAGGTATGATAGTAGGGGAGGTCTTTATCCTATCACACCCGGTTTCAGTCCATCGAGTCAAGCCTTGCCATCAGCGTTTGCAGCCCTTGCTCCTTCCTTGTGGCATACTCGTCTTGGTTATCGGGGATCTTCTATTTTGTCATCATTACATAAAAATAATTTTATTTCATGTAAGGGTACGAATAGTACTCCAAATTGTCAGTCTTGTTCTTTAGGAAAAATTGTTAGGTTGCCATTTGTAGACTCAAATTCTCATACTTTAATGTCATTTGATATTATTCATAGCGACTTATGGACGTCTCCTGTTCTTAGTTCTTTGGGTCATTGGTATTATGTTCTCTTTTTGGATGATTATTCTAAGTTTTTATGAAAGTTTCCGATTGCGAATAAATCTCAAGATTTTTCCTACTTCTTAAAATTTAGAGCATTCATTAGAACCCAATTCGAACGAGAAATAAAAAATATTCAGTGTGATAATGGCAAAGAATATGACAATGAGATGTTTCGGGAATTCTGTGCTATTAATGGGATCAATTTCATTTTTCTTGTCCTCATACGTCTTCACAAAATGGGAAAGCCGAACACAAAATTCGTTTCATAAATAACATTGTCTGCACTCTCTTAATTCATGCTTCTGTACCCCCATATTTTTGGCATCATATTCTTCAAATGGCTACATATCTCCTTAACATAATTCCTTCCAAAGGTCTGACATATTCTTCCCCCTTCAAATTTTATATAATAAGACTCATTCTTATTCTCATCTTCGGGTTTTTGGGTACTTGTGTTATCCGTTATTCCCGTCCACCACAATTAACAAACTTCAGGCCCGGTCTACTCCGTGTGTGTTTTTGGGTTTTCCGTCTAATCATCGTGGTTACAAATGCTTTGATTTATCCTCCAATAAAATCATCATTAATCGCCATGTAATTTTTGATGAAACTCAATTTCCATTTGCTAAAGTTAATACTTCCGAGCCTAGTTCGTATAATTTTTTGGATGATGGTATATCCCCGTTTATTACTCACCATTTTTCGGATTTGCCCCACACCCAAAATTCTCTAGAGGGCCCACTGCCCGCTGGCCCCACTGGTCCGTCGCACACTACAATCACTGGATCAGTTCCAGCGTTTGGGCCAGTCCACCCCACTGAACCAGTGCGCCCAAAGACCAGACACCGTCTTGGGCCAAGAGCCCATCGCTGTGGCGACCCATCACGAGCCCAGAAAATTCCCAAAATCCGCCCACTTCTTCCTCAAGTCATAGACCGGTCACTCGTAGTCAGCGGGGTGTTTTTAAATCAAAGAGACATTTTAATTTAAATTATAATGTTCTCAAATCACCCTTATCCCGTACTCCTGTGTCTGCGTTAAATGACCCAAATTGGAAAATTGCTATAATCGATGAATATAATGCTCTTATTGATAATAAGACGTGGGAGTTAGTGCCCCGTTCTTCTGGTATTAATATTATTAGGTCTATGTGGATTTTTGCTCACAAGGAAAATTCAGATGGTTCATTTGCACGACATAAGGCGCAACTTGTGGGGGATGGTAAGACTCAGCAGGTTGGGGTGGATTGTGGTGAGACATTTAGTCCGGTGTTCAAACCGTCTACCATTCGCACTGTACTCAGCTTGGCTCTTTCAAAAGCATGGCCTATTCATCAGTTAGATGTAAAGAATGTTTTCCTACATGGTGATCTCAAAGAAACAGTTTATATGCATCAGCCGTTGAGATTCAGGGATCCCAAACATCCTCATCATGTATGTTTGTTGAAGAAGTCCCTATATGGGCTTAAGCAGTCTCCACGGGCCTGGTATACAAGGTTTGCTTACTATGTTTCGACTATTGGGTTCACTCACAGCAGGTCCGATAATTCCTTGTTCATCTACCGTCGTGGTTCATTCTTGGCCTACATTGTGTTGTATATGGATGATATCATTTTGACTGCCTCTTCCGATGCCTTACGCTAGTCTATCATGACCATGCTCAGCTCTGAGTTTTCCATGAAAAACTTAGGGCCCTTGAGTTACTTTTTAGGGATTGCCGTCACTCGTCATTCCGATGGATTGTTCTTGTCTCAACAGAAGTATGCAACTGAGATCATCGAGAGGGTTGGGATGTCATCCTGTAATTCCACTTCCACTCCAGTTGATACAAAGCCCAAGCTTAGTATCGCGACCGTCGTATCCTACGAGAATCCGACCCGCTATCGCAGTCTTGCAGGGGCCCTTCGTTATCTTACCTTTACACGACAAGATATTACGTATGTTGTCTATCATGTGTGCTTGTTCATGCATGATCCCAGTGTTGAGCACATGAATGCACTCAAACACATCATTCGGTATATTCAGGGTACCCTTGACTATGGGTTGCATTTATATCCTTCCTCGACGTCCACACTTGTCTCGTATACGGATGCTGATTGGGGTGGCTGTCCCGACACCAAATGGTCTACATCGGGCTATTGTATGTTTCTTGGCAATAAGTTGGTCTCGTGGTCAGCGAAGCATCAGTCGACTCTATCCCGATCAAGTGACGATGCTGAATATCGCGGAGTGGCTAATGTGGTCTCAGAATCATATTGGTTACGTAATTTGCTTTCGGAGCTTCATTGTCCTATTCAGAAAGAAACCTTGGTATATTGCGATAATATTAGTGTCATCTACCTTTCTGGTAATCCGGTTCAGCACCAACGCACTAAACATATCGAGATGGACATTCACTTTATCTATGAAAAGGTTACTCATGGTCAGGTACGCGTATGTCATGTCCCGTCAAGATATCAAATTGCAGACATTTGTACAAAGGGTCTTCCCCCGATCCTTTTTAAAGATTTTAGGGACAGTCTCATCGTTTGAAGACCGGTCACTATGACTGCATGTGTGTGTTAAACAAGGTATACCTGTGATATACACTTGGTATACATGGTGTATATCACGGGTCCTTTAGGAATGTCACGGGCAGACCAGCCCAGCCCATCTCGGGAATGGCAGTATATTATGTGCGTATATTGATGTAATATTATAGTGTAAAGGTTACCTTAATTAGACTTGTACACTTACCATAATTGTATATTTAGTATCCAAGTAGAATAAGGAGTAGAATAGGAATATGATTCTCCTATTATGAAAATATGTAACTTGTATAAATAGTCTTTCAATTAATGAAAATAATCAAGGGGATTATTTCTTTCAGATATGTTGAGATCAATGACAGGGAAATGATAGACGAAGATGGACAAAAGAACGTCAAGAGAAACGTTCAAAGAACCTCTTCTATGGAGGGAGAGTGCAACAGATTAATTCTATTTTGAAAGAAATAATCCCTTAATTATTTTCATTAGTGAATGAGGTATATATACAAGTTAAAATCTACAAATATGGAAAATCCTATTTATAATATACTTCTAAATCCTAATCATACTTGTACAAGAACTCTACAACTATGGTAAATTTGTACAATAGTTTAATTACAATCCTAATCCTATTTTAGCACGGTACCGTGCTATATTCTATCACACCCCCGCAGTCATAGCGGGCGGTTGTCGTACGCTGAAATTGTCCCTAAAATCTTCAAATAGAACTGAGGAAAGACCCTTCGTAAAGATGCCATCAATTTGGTATCTGGAGGGCACATGTAAAATGCGTACTGGTCCACGAGCTACCTTTTCGCAAACAAAGTTAATATTCATCTCGATATGTTTAGTGCGCTGATGTTGGACCGGATTTCCAGAAAGATAGAATGCACTAACATTATCACAATAGACCAAAGTAGCTTTCTGAATAGGAAAGTGTAATTCTAATAAAATATTACGCAGCCAACATGATTCAGATACCATATTAGCCATGCCTCGATACTCAGCCTCTGCACTAGATCGCGATAATGTAGCCTGGTGTTTCATAGACCACGAAACCAAGTTATCCCCAAGAAACATACAATAACCAGATGTCGAGCGTCTGATATCATGACAACCACCCCAATCAGCATATGTATATGACACAAGAGTAGAGACAGAAGAAGGATATAAATGCAATCCATAATCAAGTGTGCCCTGGATGTATCGTATAATGTGTTTGAGCTCATGCATGTGCTAAATCCGTGGGTCATGCATAAATAAATACATATGTTGAACTGCATAAGTAATATCAGGTCTACATATACATAGATAACTAAATGATATGTAGAAGTTTTGGCCTGAGCTGTGGAATGCCAGATATCTTGGCATTTGTTCTTGGTTTGTACAAAAAGCCTATTTTGTTTTTGTGCTGGTGATAAATGAAGCTTTCGTTCACCAAGAAAACTGTTTACCCCAAAAAAAGGTACAGTGGAATTTGTAAGTAATTTTAAGGATACGTGGATCGATTTGTAAATAAGTGTAATAAACAAACGAGAACGTTAAATAAAAGAAATAGCCAAAATTAATAGTATCTTGATCGAAACTCTTTAAAGAGTTTGGTTCGGTCTTTAGCTAAATTACTTTGAGCCCGAGCTAATGTTGAGAGCTTGTTTAGTCTATGTTTATAGTTAAATCGTGCAAGTAAGTGAAAAATAGAATGAAACCCTTCCAACATGAAGGTTGGACTCATTTTATAGCTATGAATACATGACATTTATGCACGAGAATCATTCTTTAAATTAAATGTAATTAAATGAAAATAATGACTACATTATAACCAGAGAGTAACAGCTGACACCAAATTCAGAATGGGTTTGCATTAAACTCCTTCGGTAGACTACCCGGTGTCACTTGCTTCGGCCCTTGCCCGGTCCTACCCTTCAACCCGGACTCACCCCGAAGTATCTCACACTGGGCGCACAACATTGCTACTCCCTTCGACCTCAAACTTAAACCATGCCACGTGTCATTTCAGTTTCTACCGTATACAAATAGTCCCCACACTTTCCGAATCAAAAGTTACCGAAGTGATGGGAAGTGGAAATGATTTCCTCGGTGCCTTCCCTTCAAATTACTCCGAAATAGATGAGAAAGTAAATCGTTTGACCTTCTCCATAATCTGACTCACGTCTCTTCACTCTGGCACTCCATACACGTATCACCTTCTGATTGAACTGTTGTTTCGGTTCACGAACCAAAATGTTCTTTGCAATGATGAACTCGCCTCTATAAAAACTCCTCTTTTTTCACTTCTTAATTTTTACCTTTGGGTAAATTTCCTCTAATCCTTTGAATTCCTTCTAATCTCCAGGTCTTCATATCTTCAAGTCTTCAAATCACCACACATTCAAACCTTCATACTTACATATCTTTATCTTCAAATCAATGGCATAGATTACTCGATCTTTTTCAAGAAATTATTCTCTGGCTCCATCGCTGCCACCGGCCACCGACGATACCACTGCGTCGGTGAGTCTTCTAGTGCTCAGGTTGTTGCTGAACCAGAGCCTTCGATATGCTCCCATCAACATTCCACTTTGACGCTCAATTCGTCGTTCAAACGACCTCCAAAAAATCAAACCGAGGGGGGGAGGTGACGCTAGAAACTAGTCATCCTCTATCAAAGTCTCTAACCTTAAGAGAGTCCGAGATGAGTGTGGCTAGAAAAATCTCTCCGGGATTGTCGTTCCCCACCCGGATAATGACATCACCACCTTCAGGTCCTGGTACTCCAACGTATATACCTACCCTTTTACTTTGAAACTCGACCCACTAATCGACCGCATGATTCTCGAGATGTGCAGGACTTACAATTTGTGTCTTGCACAAATTGGTCCGTCAGTCTGAAGGATCGTAACCTGCCTCTGTTATTTGGCCAACTTAGTCAATGAAAGCTTTACTCTGGATCATTTGATTCGTTTGTATGTGCCATGATTCTTTCGTGGTGGAATAGTATAGCTCTCAAAGCGAGGTAAATTCTCTATCATCTCCAGTGTCGATGAGAATTGACATTGGGGGTGGATAGAACATTTTGTTGCGTTTCTGATCGCTGAGATCATTCCTGAGAGATACTTACCCTTCTCGGAGGAATAAACTATGCACCGTAAGAATTGAAGCCTTTTTTCCTCTTTTCTTTTCAATCTAGATGTCCTGCCCTTAATTTTTTATATATATTTTCAGCCGTCCAATGGATTTTGGCCCACGTCGAAAACCTCCACCAATGGGTCAATAAAATAATTAGTACTTATCTGCACAAGCAGCGGACATGGAAGGTACTGTACGATGAGCGTTGGGTACCCCAAAACACGGTTAGATCACGTTTGACTTTTTTGACTTTGTTTTAACACCCTCGCACATTCTTTCTCGCCTCTTTTTTTTTTGACATCCAGGTTTACCGAAGGACTCCATGACCCCGAGGTCCAACCACTCGACTGCTCTAGCTGTTCTGAACCTGGTGCTCGACCCGGCGGCCTCAATTCACCGTATCTCCGAGGCACCGAAGCAAAAGTTCACAAAAGCTAAATCCTCAAATCCCCCGAAGTCTCATTCGGTCGCCAAAAATATGAAAAAAAGCTCAGAGGCGGGAGGTTCCTCCCGAGCTCAAGACTTTAACATCTCTCCGGATGATATCTGGGTAAGCAAAGTCTCCACCACCACCACTACCACTCCGGCGGAAAATACTCCAGCTGAAGTGAGAGAAGAAAATGCTGCTACTGAAGCAGTTGAATCAATTTTGCCTCTAACTGAGGTGCCTACTCCTGTTCCTGCACCGCCAGTCGTAGAATCTATCATTATCAAAGATGACGATGAAGCCACGGATGAGGAGTCGTTGGCTAAGAAAATCAAGACTTCTACTTTAACTCCTCCTCCATCGTCACAACCGGCCTAAACCTTCGAGCAAGAAGATATGGACCAGGAGCAGGTACTTTCACAGTTCGGGCTGAGCGGGCTCATACCGCCGAATTTTCCCAGCTGGTCATACCACACAAAATGATCAAGTCCTCCATGACCCCAAGAAACCATGCTAGCTCCCAGTCCAAGCTAGTAAATATTTTCCCGGCCCCAAGTGAGGACTCGAGGAAAATGAGATATGCCATCATTTCCTTTCATGATAACACAAACTTTCTGTCCCATCCAGTCAGGGTTGCTAACTACATGAGGCATTGCCTCTTCAATGAGGGTATGCACGCCTCCAACCGAGTACGTATTCTTCTTGATTGCCTAAATTGTTACTTGCATTACTTCATTTTTTCTAACTTTCCTTCAATTTTCAATTTTGTAGTCCTCCATTCTTGTTGGTGAGGGCCTAATACGGTGCTTGGATTAAAACGATCACCTTAAATGGCAACTGGATGCCTAAGAGAAAGAAATCTAGCACCTCAAAGGGCTTCTTCAACAAAAGGATGTCCAACATCAGTAAGTTGGTGACTTGGCCACTATCCGAGATGAGCTGGACTAGGTCAAGGGTGACTACCTCCATGCAATGAACAACCTCGAGCTTGTCAGTGAGGAAAATAAGATTTTTGAGGAAGAGAATGAAATACTCTTCCAAGATGTCGAAGTCCTTACTCAGTAGCTTAGGGAACAAGATGAGGTTCAGCTCTACCAAGCTCAGCAAGTGGAATTTCCAAGTGCCGAACTCGACCGCCTTACTGTCGAGCTTACTGCAATAGATGCCGATAGGGCCGCCAATGAAGCTACACTGAATATGGCCCATGACCAAGCCAACCAACAATCCGAAACCAACGATAGGTTAAGAAATGAGCTTGAGGCCTCGAACTTGAGAAATGCTGAGATATCATCCCAAATGTACCAAGCCTTGGGCGAAAGAAATCAGGCTCATTCTGAAGCAGAAGATGAAGCAACTTAGATAGTGCTAAAGAATGGGCATTTAAAGTGGAATGCCCGAAGATTTACTTTGGAACTAGCTCAAGATGGGATCCTGGATATTGAGGCCAAGATTGCTGAAGCGGAAGAAGTCGAGCTTAGGGCCTACCGCCAGCTTAACAGAGACAACTTCGAGGATGACCCAGAGGATTCCAGATCTGAGTCCGATTAGGAACTAGGCTTACATGCCCTTGTACCTTTTTTTTTGTTTCTTTCATGTATGTTTTGCTCTGGCCATTCACCGGCCTTGTATGAACGTCTCTTTTGTTATGATTTTTCTACCATTCGGCATGTGCCATTTTCTTCTTGTTTTCAACACTTAGCCGAATAAAAACTCAAAACAATTTAGGCAAATTTCCTCCGGCTTCGAAGTTTTAGTTAAACAAACCATCAATTAGTTTGTGTCGAGCCGAATGAAAGTTAATTTCGGTCTTCAAAATGACTTAAGTAAATTGCTGAAAAATTACTTACGCAATTCGAACAAACTTTTTCTTTTAGTTTGCTCTAGATTGGGCAATGTTTTCCAGTTTTGGGTCATTCAATGACTAAATATAAGGACCTTACTTTATGCTTGTGAATAAGATGCCTCCTATTCACTGCTGGCATGAATATTGAAACTTTAGTTATTTCCAATTTTTTAGACAACTTCAAGTGCCTTTAAGAATAGACTGGGTTCATTATGACCTGGTGCCTTCAGAACTTTACTTATTTTTGTTCCTGGTGTCTTTACGATGATAGTCCCCAGTTAAGGACTTAAATAAATCCATTAGCTCGTAAAACTAAAGGTTTTGTCAATTGCCTGGAAATAAAAATATGCAAGCGAATAAATTTCGGACAAAACATTGTTTCATTTAAACTTTGCAACGGTCAAACAACTGGGTAAGATTCATTCAATCTTTTTGCCTTTAGATGTTTTATCGTAACATTAAAACTATTTGGGCAAGATTCTTTCGATTTTTTAACCCTTACAATAGTCCTAAAAACTTTTTAAAAACTTCAAACTCCGAATTCTTTCGAGGGTATGGCAGTCCCCTAATGTTTATGTTCGAAGTATGAGAACTCAAACACTAATTGCTCTTCAATACGGGGCAGTCCCCAGTACCCAGTACCCAGTATTTTTCCGGTCTTCAACTATTTAGTAGCACGCTTTACATTGTTGCCTCATTAAAAACCTTGCCGGAAAAACTCTTTTCGGGATAAAATCTGAGCTAAGGGAATAAGAGTGCAACACGTGTTTTCAGACCTAATTCTAACTCAGTTCGACCTTTGAGTGATTACTCCAAGTTATTCCTGCATGGGTTATTCATAATGTAACAAATGAAATTGAAACGATTAACAAACACATATCTTAGCAATAATACCGCTTCAAGTGCGCAACGTTCCAGTTATTCGACAACTTTTGACCATCTTCGGATTCCAACTGGTACAAGCCTTTACCAGTGATTCCTGATACTTTGTAGGAACTTTCCCGGTCTGGGCCCAATTTCCCTTCATTTGGTGTTGAGGTTCACTTTTCGTTAAACCAAGTCCCCTACTTGAAAGTGCCGAAGATTAGTCCTTCAGTTATAGTATCTTCCCCTCCTTTGCTTTTGAGCCACTAAATGTAGAAGCACTAACTCCCGATGTTTATCCATCAAATCAAGCTTTACGGCCATAAGTTCATTATTTGACTTCTCGGTTGCAAGGATGAACCTCAGGCTCAGCTCACCCACTTCTACCAGAATTAAAGCCTCCGCATCGTAAACTAAAGAAAATGGAGTCTACCCGGTGCTAGATTTTGGCCTTGTCCTTTTAACTCTTTTAATAGTTTCCTCAGATTCTGAATGATAGTTTTGTTCATTGCATTCACTTGCCAATTTGAACTCAGGTGATATGGAGTCGACGTTATCTTCTTAATTTTCAACCTTTCGAGAAAATCATTCGTTTTTTTCCTAATGAACTAACGACCATTGTCACATATAATCTCCATTGGAATACCAAACCGACAGACGATGTGATCCTAAATGAAATTAATGACTTCCTTCTCTCGAACCTTTTTGAAGGCCTTCGCTTCAACTAACTTATAAAAATAATCAGTCATACACAATATAAAACGTACCTTACCGGGTGCCCAAGAGAGTGGCCCCACTATGTCCATTCCCCATTTCATGAATGGCAATGGAGATCAAATCGGATGCATTAATTTTGTCGGTTGATGAATCATTGGTGCATGACTTTGACCTTCATCGCGCTTTCAGATGAAGTTCTTCGTGTCTTCTTCTATCTGAGCCTAATAGTACCCCGCCCTAATCAATTTTCATACCAAGAGCTCTACTCCGGAGTGATTGCCACAAGTCCTCTCATGAACCTCGCGCATTACGTAATCCATCTCCCCGAGACCTAAATATCTTGCTAAAGGACCTTAAAATGATCTCTAGTATGATTGACCATCAACCAGACAAAACCTAGCCGCCTTAGTGCGAAGTGCCGTCGACTCATTCAAATCTGTAGGCAATTTCCCATCTCGAAGGTAGTCGATATATTTGTTGCGCTAGTCCCAACTCAAGCTTGTTCTATATACTTTTGCATGACCACCATCAATTGCGGAATTTAGAAATTGAACAAACATACCTGAGTTAAATTCCTTTGCTTCTACGGACGAGCCCAAATTAGCCAAGGCATCTGCCTCATTATTCTGTTCACGAGATACATACTCCATAGTCCATTCTTTGAACCGATGTAATATCACTTGAATTTTCTCTAAGTATTTTTGCATCCTTTCCTCATTCACTTCGAATAGCTCGTTTACTTGATTAACAACCAGAAATGAGATATTTTGCTTTGATTACCTCATCTCCCAAGCTCCTTGCCAATTCTAAACATTGAATCATAGCCTCACACTTGGCTTCGTTGTTAGTTAATTTTACAGTTCTTATCGACTTTCTAATAACATCTCTTGCAGGTGCCTTAAGTACTACCCAGAGCCTGGACCTTTTCACGTTCGAAGCTCCATCCGTGTACAAGGTCCAGACCCTCGATGTTGTGCCCAAAGTTAGTAAGAGTTCCTTTTCCACCTCGAGAATCATCCCAGGTGTAAAATTCGTTACGAAGTCCGCTAGAACCTGAGACTTTATAGTTGTTCATGGTTTATACTCTATGTCATATGCACTAATTTCTACTGCTCATTTTGCTAACCTGCCAGACAATTTCAATTTATGCATCATATTTTTTAGCAGATAAGTTGTTAATACACATATAGGATGGCATTGGAAATACAACCTTAATTTTCTAGAAGCTGTTATTAATGCTAAAGCTAATTTTTCTAAATGAGGATACCCTCTACACTATCTAATGTTCTACTCACATAATAAATAGGAAATTGAATACATTTTTCTTTTTGAACCAAAACTGCACTTACTGCAACCTCGGACATTGCCAGATAAAAGAACAACTACTTGTCTGCCTTCGGTTTATGCAGCAACGGCGGGCTAGACAAGTATTTCTTCAAATCCCTTAAAGCTTGTTGGTACTCCGGTGTCCATTCGAAGTCATTCTTCTTTTTCAACAAAGAAAAGTATCGGTGACTTTTTTTCGAAGATTGAGAGATGAACCTGCTTAGAGCGGCTATCCTCCCGGTGAGTCGTTGCACTGCTTTCACATTTTCAAGTACCTCCAAAATCTCTTCGATAGCTTTGATTTTATCTGAATTGATCTTTATTCCTCGATTTGAAACCAAGAAACCCAAGAACTTGTCCGAGCTAACTCTAAAAGCACATTTTCTGGATTTAGCTTCATGTTGTACTTTCAGAGTATGTCAAATGTTTCCTACAAATCCTTTAAATAGTCATCTGCTTCCAGGGACTTAACTAACATATCATCAATATAAACCTCTATTGTGTTACCTATTTGGTCCTCGAACATGCGATTAACTAGGTGTTGATATGTTGCTCCGGCATATTTTAAACCAAAGGGCATTACATTATAGCAATAAGTTCCGTATCTAGTTATAAAAGAAGTTTCCTCTTGATCCTCCGGGTTCATCCTAATTTGGTTGTACCCGGAATAAGCATTAATGAAACTCAACATCTCATGCCCTGCCATAGCATCGATCATTCGATCGATGTGCGGCAAATGAAAAGAATTTTTTGGGCATACTTTATTCAAATCTTTAAAGTCTATGCACATTCTCAATTAATTACTTTTTTTAGGTACGACCACTACGTTTGCTAGCCAGTCCAGATACTTAACTTCCTAAATGGAACCTATATTTAATAACTTTGTTACCTTCTTCTTGACAAACTTGTGCTTGTAATTGGCCATTGATCGTTTTTTTGCATTACCGGTGGAAAACTTAAATACAAACTCAACTTGTGAGTTGTGATCTCCGGTGGGATACATGTCATGTCTAAATAGGACCAGGCAAAGCAATCGGCGTTAGCTTTAAGAAATTCAATTAATTTAAGCCTAAGCTTCGGGGTTAGCCCTTTGCCCAGATATACGTTTCTATCCAGTAGATGGACGAACAAAATAACTTGCTCTAACTCTTATTTGGCTGACTTCGTGGCGTCTTAATCGTCCGGAAGCACAAATGACCTCGGGACGCGATGATAATCTTTTTCTTCCTCATAGTTTATCTTGTCTTCATTCGGACTTGCAGAGTTCGATTTCTATGATTGCTATTTTGACTTCTTTGCCTTTACTTGTATCCTTCATTATTTTCGGCACTTAGATCGACTCTTCTACTGCAAATATTTCCCCTGTCGCCTGTTGTTCAACACGAATTATTTTTATTCCCTCGGGAGTTGGGAATTTTAACATCAAGTGCAACATCAAAGGTACAACCATCATGTCATGTATCCAAGGTCGGTCGAATAGTGCATTGTATCTCATCTCGCCTTTAATAACATAAAACTTTGTTTGTTTGATTGTCCCGGCCGCATTGACTGGAAGAGTGATTTTACCCTTTGTTGTCTCAATTGCCATATTGAAGTCATTCAGGACTCGAGCTGCCGGTATAATTTGGTCCATCAAACCCAATTACTCTACCACCTTCCAACGGATGATGTTGGCGAGCTACCTAGATCATTCAAAATCCGCTTAATATGAAATTTATTAATTAAAACAGAAATTACCAATGCATCATTGTGAGGTTGAATGATGTCTTCTACGTCTTCATTATTGAAATAAATGGTTTCCTCTGGAACCTAATCTTTGGACCTTTTCTCCTGAGTAATCGATACTTTTGTCTTCTTCACGGTCATAACGGACCCCTTCAGAACATCCATTTCTCCAATGATCATGTTTATGACATGTTGGGGTTCAATCGGATCCGCTCGCTTTTTTTCCTCTCTATTTCTGTAGTTTCCCTTTGCTCGATCACTTAAAAACTCACATAGGTGATCGTTTTTCAATAACAATGCCACTTTATCCCTCAATTGACGACAATCATCCATTCGGTGACCATAAGTCCCATGATAATCACAAATTAAGCTCGAATCCCTATGAGCTGGTCCATCCGAAGTGATCTTAGCCATCTTGTCTTCTTGATGTGCCCAATATCCCAAACAAGTCCGACATTATCAATGTTGAAGTTATATTCAAATAACCTTGGGTTTTCAACATTATTAGAAGAAGATCCACCTGTATCATTCTTGAATTGTAAACCTTTGCTGGTAGACCCTCGATCATTTCTCCTATCCCCTTTGTCCGATGAGAAGTTGCGATTGTTACGACCTCTATTCGATCTAAAATAGACCTCTCCAGTTGGGTGTAGGGTTGATACTTATCTTTTGAAGACTTTGACTCTGACTCAACTACCCTTTTCGACTTATCAAAATTTTTGTTCCGTCTTGACAACCCTGGTGGAAGTTCGAGCTGATCATCCTCCACCCCAATATTAGACTCGTATCTATTGTGCACATCCGCCCATGTTACTGCCGAAAATTCCAACAAGTTCTCTTTTAATTTGAGTGAGTCACTGGATCTCTTAGGATTCATCCCCTTGGTGAAAGCTTCAACTACCTATTTATCCAGTACCCAGAGAAGAAACATTCGATTCTTTTGAAACCTCGACATGAACTCCCGCAGCAGCCCCGTATCCTTCTGAGCAATTTTAAATATATCTGCTTTCCTTGCTTGAACCTTCCATGCTCCATCATGTGCCTTTATAAAAGCACCTGCAAGCATTTCAAGTGAATTAATAGAATGTTCAGGAAACATAGAATACTATGTCATTGCCCCCTTGGACAGTGTTTTGCCAAATTTCTTCAGCAGCACCGATTCAATCTCATATATCTCTATGTCATTGTCCTTCATTGTACAAGTATACGATGTCTTATGCTCTTGCGGATCTGTCATCTCATCGTACTTTGGGAGGTCAGGCATTTTAAACCTCTTTGGAATTAACTTTGGTGCTGCACTTGGTGGGAATGACAGCTGAATGTATCGCTTTGAGTCCGACCACTTTAAGATCGGAGGAGCCTCCAGAATTTGGTCCCCCCGTGAACTGTAGGTTTCAATCTTCTTTCGTTGGTATCCATTCGCTTAGTCAAGGATTCGAGCATCTTCAAGACCTCCGATGACTCATTAGTCCCCAAACCATTGGCATTATCATCGACTCGATATTCTTTTCGACCTGGATCATCATCACGGACAGGTCGAGGTTCATCCAACGCACTTGCTTCAATGCTCTTCTTTTGTCCTGTTGTTCCTTCAGCATATAATAGATCCGAGCTAAATTTATTTCTTCCTCCGCGTCATCTGGTGTTTTCTGACGTGACCTTCCAGATGCCCGAGTTAAAATCACGGGGTTGTTGTCATTCATTGGATCAAAGGGCGGAATGCTATTTTGTGGGTCAATAGGCGGAACACCATTCATTGGAATATCATTTAATGGATCAACGAGTGAGGTTCAGTTGTTGCTCTCATCATGGTGGCTAAATTAACTGTTACTGGCCATTTAGAATTAACCTGAAATCACATAATCTCGAAGAAAATAAGTGAAATTTGAGTTTGAACAAATCACCACTATTATCTTTAGCTCCACGGTGGATGCCAAACTGTTTACCCAAAAAAAGGTATGGTTGAATTTGTTAGTGGTTTTAAGAACACGTGGATCGATTTGTAAATAAGTGTAATAAACAATTAGTAATAAATAAACAAACGAGAACAGTAAATAATAGAAATAGCCTGAATTGATGGTATCTTGATCGAAACTTGTTAAAGAGCTTGGTCCGGTCTTTAGCTAAATTGCTATGCCCAAGCCAATGTTGAGAGCTTGTTCAGTCTAAGTTTATAGTTAAATAATGCAACTAAGTGAAAAAAAGAATGAGATGCCCTTCCAACATGAAGGCTGGACTCATTTTATAGCTATGAATACAAGGCATTTATGCCCGAAAATCATTCTTTAAATTAAATGTAATTAAATGACAATAATGACCATATTATGACCAAAGAGTAACGATAGACACCAAATCCGGAACAGATCTGCATTAAACTCCTTCGGTTGCCTACCCGGTGTCACTTTCTTCAGCCCTTAGCTGATCCTACTCTTCAACCCGTACTCACCCCGAAGTATCTCACACCGGGTGCACATTATTGCTACTCTTTTCGACCTCTAACTTAAATCATGTCACGTGTCGTGTCAATTTCTACCATGTACAAAAATGTTAAATTAACGTGAATAAATAAATATGATGAGGATCTACGAGGAAGATCTTTCACTCACTACAAAAGAAAACTAGATCGAATCAAAGTTGGAAGCAAGAAAGCAGATTAGGTATACACACATCCTTAGAGAACATTCATTAGTGAATCATGCACTTGATAAAGATGTTGTGTTTTGCCACAATTTCATGGAAATGGATGTGGAGTGCAGGAGAATCATCAATAGTGACAAATAACAAGTGGCTTATTTGAGAATCAGAACACATAAATGAATTGCACAAATCTAGACTTGAAGGACAGTCCCAAATAGCAAGAACAATCCAAAATCACAACAAATCATCCCAGTTTTTAAACCTTTTGAAGTGCAGATAGTATCAATTGGTGATGGGTACAATCAAAAGGGACTAACAAAGCAGTTCAGGGGAAGAGAAAGAAATTTGTAGCATGCAATGAATAACAAGAGTAGAAATGAAAAGCATTCAACAAAAATCAACATTACAAAGGTGCAACAACACTGAAATCCAAAGAGGAGAGAATAAAGAACAAATTGAAAGAGATAACTTTAGATTCTCACTTGCATACAATAACAACAACAACATACCTAGTGAAATCTCACAACGTGGAGTCTGGAGAGGGTAGAGTGTACGCAAACCTTACCTCTACCTTGGTAGGTAGAGCGATTGTTTCCGAGAGACTTTCAGCTCAAGACAGAGCATATGCACAAGCAAAGCAACAACAAAAATAAAGCAAGAGCAAAACAAGAGAGATGGTAAGACCCGGTCAGAAATTATTTAAAGTAGTATGGAAATGCTGGTATCAAAAGTGAATAAGCCATGATAGGGCATTCCAAAAATTAAGCAGTAACTAGCGCATGTAAATAAGCTAAACAAAGTATACTAAAGGACATATAACAACAGAAATTAAACTACAAGAGACTATAAAGCAATACTGCGCCTATTAGTATGATAGACTAAGCGGGCCTACAACACTAACACTATAATTACCAGTTTGCAAGCATAAGTAGGACTACGCTTGACTACCTACTACCCTTCTACCCTAATCTGTGTCTTTCACAACCCTCTATCTAAAGTCATGTCCTCGATAAGTTACACTTGTACCATATCTCATCTAATCACCCTCCCTAGTACTTCTTCGGCCTACCTCTACACCTATTGAACCCGTCCATAGCCAGCCTATCACACCTCTACACTGGGGCATTTGTGTCTCTCCTCTGCATATATCCAAACCATCTCAACCTCGATTCCCGCATCTTATCCTTCACCGAGGTCACTCCCACTATGTCCTGAATATCATTATTTCTAATCATATCCCTCCTTGTATGCCCGCACATCCATCTCAGCATCCTCATCTCTGAAACTTTCATCTTTTGGATGTGCGAAGTCTTGACTAGCCAACACTCTACCCATATAACATAGTCGATCTAACCACCGCCATATAGAACTTGTCTTCAAGTTTTGGTGGTATTTTTTTATCGCATAAGAATCCAGATGCGAGCCTCCATTTCATACACCCTGCCCCAATATGATGTGTGACATCGTCATCAATCTCTCCATCTCTTTGGATAATAGACCCGAGGTACTTGAAGCTTCTTTTATTTGGAATGACCTGAGTACCAAGCCTCACCTCCACTCCTGTCTCAAGGTCGCTCCCATGACTGAATTTGCACTCCAAATATTTTGTCTTGGTCTTGCTCAGCCTGAACCCTTTAGATTCTAGAGTATGTCTTAAAACTTCCAGCTTAGCTTTCACTCCGCTGCGAGTCTCATCAATCAAGACTATGTCATCTGCGAATAACATACACCATGGCATCTCCTATTGGATTTATCGCGTCAGCCCATCCATCACCAAGGCAAATGAGAATCAGCTAAGAGCTGATCACCTACATACATGCGGAGGAAGTAAACGGGCACTAATAAAGGAGTTTCCAAAGTTGGTAGTCCTCAGATGCTACAGTTCTTGGCCAGGTCGACAAATACACAAAGACAGGGAGAGATCAAACACAACCAAGACATCAAAGCTTACAGATCGTACATAAATGAAGATGAAAGAAAGAGACAAACCTGAGAGCTACTATAGAAAGAAAAAAGCAACGGGAAGATCGAGCTTTGAGTGCGAAGCTCACCTAAAGAAGAAGCGGACAACAACAAGGAGAGAATATAGGGATCATCAGATTAGGTTACCTAATTAGGTATTATATGTTATTTTATTATGCTTTAGACCCTTTGCTTTTACTTTTCGCATTTGGAAACTTTTGTTTTGCTGATTATATATAAAATTGCCCATTGGGGCTTAATTTGAAAAAAAAGGGAAAAAAAACTAGATCGAATCATCTTTATGATCTAAATTCACGCACTATACTGAATAGGTTAGAGCAAATATCTTCAGAAGATTGAATTCGTACAAGGAAAGAAACCTTCAGAAAAAAATCAAGACACAATTGTACAAGAAGGAAGAGGTTCCAAAAACAAGAGCACATATAAAAACCTAACTTCACTCTTGTGTCACGCCCCGACTTTTCTCAAGTCTTCCCTTAGGGCGTGATGGCACCTGGGCAATTATCCCTTCCCATGCGAATCATTAACCTCTTTTCTTTCTGAATTAAACATGTATCTAGGTGCGAAAATAATATAATCATATACTTTTGTGAAAACGTGAGCCCATACTCGTGCAACCACGACTTCTATCTAGACTCAATGGAAATTTCATATATAGAATAAGAAATTCGAAAGTTAAAAGGAAACAATCTCATGTGGGGCATTTCTCGAGATAACGAAACCTGATTCCTCAAACCTACTTAATCAAGAATGACATTCACCAAATCTGAAGCAATGGATTGGTTTAATAATGAGGTTGTGGGATGATCGCTAGCCCTGTTATGAAGTTTTTTCTTTATCGCGCTTACCTGAAACATGTTAGATAAAAGAGTCAGCCCTACCATCCAGGGCTGAGTGAGAACCTCGCCTAACAATTCAAAGTAACCTCACAATATTCTAAGTACAAATCATATTATGAACATAATAAGCATGTTATGAAAATAGATTTCAGCACTGTCAGTGTACAAGCCAATAAATATTCGCATACAAAATCTTGTCCCAACTCGTCCTAGGAAATACTTAGTTAACCAGTACACCTGATTTATCCCATATTATATATTTGTTGTGGTGCGTGCAACCCGATCCAATGCAGTTCAATTATAGGCCTGAAGTCAAGTGTATTTGAATAGCCCCGAAGGCAAGTGTATTTAAATAGTCCCGAAAGTAAGTGTACCTGAATAGCCCCGAAGGGAAGCACACAATTTTATATATCCCCAAAGGTGACTCAATAAGTAACTAGTCCCGAAGGCAACACGTGTGTAATGCTATAGTCATCTCGACTGTATGGCTAAACTTATACACACACACACACACACACACACACACACAGATATATATATATATATATAATTGTCATATTTTCAGAAGATTCAAATAATAATCTTTCTTTCAACTTTTCGGCCTTCCCACTTGTAAGGGTTATAACTTTCAAACCGTAACTCCAAATAAGGTATTTCTTACGCTGAGTCGAAGGTAACACGTGGATCTATCACTATCCAATTTTCCTCTAAAAATACTTAGTGTAACTAGTACAAATTCACAAAAGAGACAACCCTATGAAAACTGACTCGCCGGACTATTTAATAAAAGGGACACAATCTTAAAATAGTCATAACGTTTTATTCGTAAGTTGGATTAATCCCCGTAAAGTCTAAAACTGTTGAGAACAGAGAAATCTAGAACTTTTATTCAGCACAACATTTCAGATTCCTTACCGATATGTACAATTTTTCCCGTTATACGTTCTGTCTTTTGAATTTTGA
Source organism: Anisodus acutangulus (assembly GCA_029783415.1). NCBI lineage: Eukaryota > Viridiplantae > Streptophyta > Magnoliopsida > Solanales > Solanaceae > Anisodus > Anisodus acutangulus. Next base: position 42,420,731 of record CM056506.1, on the reverse strand, counting down.
TTGATCCGAGGCAGAAAGTTTAAACTACGATAACTCTCAAACCGCATATCGATTTTAGCCCCGATTGGACTCGATCTGACCGTGAAGTATAGATGTATAACCCTATAAAATTTTGTCTAATTCTAGTAGGGATAACTCAGCGAAAAATAGTTTGTAATGTCATGACCCGAGCTAGTTACTAGATAATCTATTAGCAATAACTTCACGATCATTCTTTCAACATCTGGATTATATTCTAACATGTATTGTAACTCAAAAAAAAGGATTATACTAAGAATTTTGAGTGAGAGAACTCACCTTTATTGCTTCGTAACCACGAATGAACTTTCAAACTTTAACTAAACCTTTTCGGAACTCCTTAATTGCTAAAGTTTATTTTTTTGTTCTTTGAAATTTCTGGTGTTATTTCCTCTGTGTTCTCTTCTGCTCTGCCAGAATTTTGCATATAACGTGTTGTGTTGTGTGTGTTGTGTAGGAGTGTGAAAAGAGTTGATAAACTTTTATTAGGAGTCTTAAGGGATGAGGGGTTTGGAAGTGGGGGGGGGGGGGTTTGGTTGAGATTTTTAAGGGAATTAGACGTGCAGCCTTCCCTTATATTTTTTTTTTCTTCTTCTAATTACTACGGGGCGTTACATCTTGGGGAAGATCCCACATAATAAGTGTTTTCTAGGGATCAAATCCTTTGAGTTGCATATTTCTTTCCATCCACAATCAACGATGGTTCACATTAATCAATTACCGAAAATCAAGGAAGAATATCTCAAACAACTAGCTTAAGTTCCATAGGTTATGGTATTTGAATCATTAAATACTAGTTTAGGTGACGTACAAGTTTCTCCATAGAGAAGTGGATCTGCAGCAATCACGACTCGTGTCACCGGGCGTCGGAATTCTCACGAAGAGGATGGACCCCATATTTTCACAGCCTAAAAATCCTCTTTAGGAAGATAAAAGATTCTTTCTTTGTAAACCCTAGTCGTTTTATTAAGATGGTAAAACTTATTTTCCAACACTCATGGTGTTGTATGTATATTCTCAGAATTAGAGTTTAGAATGAGAACAAGATAATGGGCTAACGGCGAATTAGCACCCTTATGGGTAGACCAACCCAATAGTTATTTCCAGCAGTTATATATTGAGCCAGAAAAAAGATGAAGAAATATACAAGTGTTAATCTAGCAAGTCAATCTCAGAAAAGTATTATATTTCACTGTTAGTAGATTGACTTTGTAAATTAAAGAGAAAAGATAGAAAGAAAACATTGGCGGAACAATGTATCAAATCTAGAAAAAATTTACTATGTGGGGGACATGCCAACTCATGCTTGTGTGAGGCATTCCTTTACCGGGTGGTCATCCAACTTCAAATTTATCATACAAAAATTAGTTTTCTATTTTTTATTACAATAAAAGTCATCTAATTTTAATGTTTATCACACAAAATTACCTTTTCATTTTTTATCACATAGAAGCCATCTACCATTAAAGTTTATCACATAAAATTTTAATTTTCATTCTTTAAAAATTGTTTATGAAATTTACTATACAAATAAGAATAATCGTGAGGAAAAAATAGTCAAATTATATTTTTTAAAAATTAATCATAATGAATTAGAATTATTACAAAAAAATTAAAATAAGAAAAGTAAATGTAATATTATACACCACGCGCGCCGCCGTCCGTCCCGTCCCGTCTACACACGCTTGGGTTCAAGGTTAAGCCCACACGCGCGCCGCCGCCGCGCGCCCGTCCCATCCGGTATGGTCCGGTCTCGGGCTCGGGCTCGGGTCACGGGTCAAGGGTCACGGGTCGTGGGTCGTGGGTCGTGGGTCGTGGGCTGTGGGTTGTGGGTTGTGGGCTGTGGGGACTTTCTGCCTTCAATGACCATAATCAGCCCTCCTTCAAGGCCATGAACAGCCTCACTAATGGCATTAAACCTGCCATTAACAGCCCTCCCTAATGGCCATTAACAGCCATGTTTTGGGCAGTTGAACAGCCTCCCTCATGCTATATATTGGAGTTGTTTTGCTCATGGTGTTACACGAAACAGTGATGAAAAACACAGCACATATAGTGACGAATAACAGTGAGGAAAGACACACATATACATAAGATATACACAACAGAGACACGCTATATACACAGAGACAAAACAGAAGAGAAAGTCAGTCCATTAACGTTGGACGAAAACAGAAACTCTTCCTTCCTTTTCCATTTCTTCAGCAAGTCAATTCGTATTTGTTTTCTTCGTCAGACTCAACCTATTTGCTTTGTAGTGTTGAGATTAAAGTGTTGTTTTATCCTGGGAGACTATTGCCCGCTAACGTAAAAGCATATATACGGGGCAATCTTGTCTTAAGGACAGAGTGCAATCACTCGACTCGACACACAGTTGTAACCATCCAGATTTAGTTGTTTCTTGATTCCAGGTTATCAAGATTCAAGACTCAACAAGCTTGCGGCAGTTCTAAACATTGTCCTATTTCTTTATCCTTTCGAACACTTGTAATATTTATTTACTTCCCGTACTGCTTTATAATATAGCCGACAATTTAAGACAAGAATGTAATAGTATTAGTGTTCGAAAGATGTCGGTCAAAAGTTGTGTGACCAAATCTGGATATGGCTGTGATTTTCTGGTAGAAGATAGTGATGATTATGTCGATGAAGGTCAACGTGTTCATGGTGTCACCGCTCCCGAGAGTGGTGGGAACAAGCGCTCACGAGAGGTTGAGGATGTCAACTGGGACAAGAGGAGAAGGCTGAAGATGTGCTTCTATCTTGCAGCAGAAGGCCTATTAATGTCCCAGACAAAGGATCCGAATAATGGTAAGGAGAAAATGGACACTCAGTCCGATGAAGTGACTGAAGTGGGCCAGAATCCGAAATTGGGATAACTTATTTTTCTTCCTTGTCAAGAATAAAGATTAAATGATATCTGATTAAAAATGTCTTAAAGTAAGGAGGACTATGAAAATATTTTCACAAAATAATTTATATTCCTTACACTTTAAAATCATAAGTTTAATCTCTTCTTCCTTCCCGTTTAAAGATTGGATTTTGTAAACGACTTAAAAAGATTCGTTCTTTTAAGTGTAATTATTAAAAGTGTGTAAAGTATGTTCGCACATACGAGTGAGAAAGATCCATTGACTGTGCGAAAATTGTTATCACTCTTAAGTAAGTGCCAAGAATTATCTAGGCACCAATGATAACGGAAGAAGACCAAAAAGCTAAAGACGTTGAGCCTGTCACACTATTTGGCAGAAGATCCTTCATAGGATGATATTGGACACTCAGTCATACAAAGCCTCCAGGCTACTGGAGTGGGCCAAAATTCCTTTGATATGATGATATTGGACACTCAGTCATACAAAGCCTACGGGCGACTGGAGTGGGGCAAGAATTCATTTCATAGGAAAAGTAATGGACACCTAGTAAGGTGGGCTAGAGTTTCCAGGTCTTAAATGATCTGAAGGCCAAAAGAAAGGCAGAAAAGAAATTGGACACTCAGTCTGCCAAAGCAACTGTAGTGGGCCAGAGTATCCAGATCAAATATGATCCGATTACGCCCTAACCAAGGGCAAGAGGTTGTTCATGTGAAGCAACGCCACCTCTAAAATAGAAGGGGTTGGAGAGGTTGTCCTCAATAGGACTTCAGGGAATGGGATCACTCTAAAATGAGGTGATACATGTCCCAAACTTGGTTTAAGGGACGCTGTTGGTCAAGCTGGTTTGAGACTAGTCCAACAGGTCTGTAATAACTAAGAATGGTATAGTATGTCTGTAGCCAAATGAACGATATATTTATAATCCGTGCATCTATGCCATCATAGATTAAGACACGTTAAATAGAAAGTCATTCAAAAGCTAGCGAAGTTGAGATTGTTGCCTTCTTTCGACATAAACCCTCAAAATGAATGTGAGGTAGGCGAAGAGGCAAAATCACCTTTCCAAATTCCGTCAAAGGAATAGCGAAAGAAGCACCGCTCCTCTAGAACTTAGTCACACATTTATGGGTGATTTAAAGTTTATACAAAATAGAGAGGGGAGACAAGTACTTTGTGACCTTCATTGATGATGGTACAACGTATGGAATCCTTTGTTTGTTGAAAAGCAAAGATAAAGTTGTTGAAGCGAATAAGCGCTACAAAACAGAAGTTGAAAATCAACTAAGCCTACGGATTAAGGAATTCGTAGTGATAGAGGGGGAGAATGTGAAGCATCGTTCATTAAAAGACTGTTCATTTCTCACCTCAGTCTCCAAGCGCAAAGTCATACGCCCAAATTATGTGGGGCAAGGCGATCCTTACCGCTAATACGATTCTCAACAGAAATACGCATAAGGATAAGGATAACTCTCCGTGTGAAATATGGAAAGGATCTCACATACAAATGTTGTGATGTGAGGTGGCTTGGTAAAAGTTGGAATACCGAAATAGGTCAAGTTGTACCTAAGACTGTAGATTGCATATCCACTGGATCTGCAAATAACAGTAGTGCTTATCGCCTCTTGGTGTCAAAGAATGCTGAATTCTTTGAAGATAACTTTCCTTGAAAAGGAAAAATAAGTAATTGCTCAAGGTTAATAAGAACCCGCGAGGGCCTGACTGTCCGGAACTAGACGTTCCGTATCTATAGGACACGAAAGTTACTGGCTATCCAGAACTTAATATTCCATATCTGCAGAACTCAGAGATTCTAGATGTTGAACCGAGAAGGAGCAAAGAAGGGGACAAAGACTTGTTCCAGTCCTTCTAGCTTGTATGGTTGAGAATGAACCATGGACAATTAACAAATAATTGTCATCTCCAAAAGCGCTGCTTTGGAAAGAAGCTACAAAGAGAGAAATAGATTCCATCATAATAGAACCATACTTGCGTAATGGTTGATCTTCCTCCGGCAAAAGAACCTTTGGGTTGTGAAAATGGATACTCAAATATGAGTATCAAGTAGATGGATCTACTGACGAGTATAAAGTCTCGGCTACTTGTACATGTGCTCCCCTGTGAGCAGCTTAACATCCTAGGTCATTGCAGTCTTGCGTGGCATGCTTGTTGAAACAACCTTCCTAACCGGAGAGTTGGAAGAAGAGGATCAGAGTTGGTTTGTTGGACTGTTGGGCTTCTTCCTGAACTTTCATTTTGGTCCCTGAAATATTTACATTTTGGTCCTGAAAGTTTCAGATAAAACAGAAACAATGAATCTGACCACAGAAACATTGACTCTGAAGTTAGAAAGCCAACAGTTGGAAAACCAACAGTCTGAAAGTGGAAATTATATTGAAACAAAAGATATGGGTATCACATATGACATCTTAGGAATTGGATTTTTAAGACATCTAACGGACTGGTCTAACTCCAAAATCAGTTGTGAGATAGTTGACAGTCTCGTTGAAGCCACCAATGGATATAAATCATAGAACTGATTGGAATCATGGTGCACCCATAGACAAGGAGCGATATGCGCAGGTCACGTGTAGTTCAATATGCGTCGGGCCTGACCCATTGGAATTTTTTGGCGGGCCAGGGTCGGGTCGGGCCGGATCGCGGAATTTTTTATTTTTTTAAAAAAAATTGAATTTCCAAAACTGAAATTGGCATTCACCCCCTACATTACCACAAAATTTCGAAATTGAAATGTATTGTATATCGTGAGATCTTGACTAAAGAAAAAGAGAATTAGAAATCGATTTGGGAAAAATACAAATTGATTGGGAAAATGTACGTTTTTCTAAAAATTGACTGCGCCAAACCGCCTATGGCTGTTTGATCGGCCCTGTCTCGAAACAATACGCAAAATTAAAAAAATCGGGTAAAAAGGACATCCGAGCGTAGAGTTATGACCATTTAAAGTTTCACTAATTTACAACTACGTTCTCTCCCTACATTATGCTTCTGTGATATTAACAGAATGACTAATAATATAAATATATAATTAATAATCAACTACAGTTTTTATCTTATTTTATGTCGAGCTCAATGTAGATTAGATCAATACATATATTATAAAAACATGCATTATATCACATATTAATGGCAAAAATATATATAAGTATAAAATAAATATTAATGAAGGAAAATAATATAAATTATATTAAAAAAATATGTGGGTCGGGGTCGGGGTCGGGTTGAGGTCGGGCTGGGGTCGGGTCAGGGTCGAGGCCGGGCCGGGTCAGACGGGTAAAATATTCTGACCCTGGACCGACCCTAACCCTGATCGGGTCCCCGCTTTTTCGGGTCGAGTGGCTCGCGGGTCAGCTTATAGCTGACCCCTGGCCCTGGTTTTTTCTGGTCGGGTCGGGATGGGCGGGTCCCCGACCCGGTGGACAGGTCTAAATGCAAGCAAGAAGCCAAATCATGTTAATGTCTCCACTGCCTATTGTGAATAAGGCATATTCTAAGATTACTAGTGATGAGAATTAGAAATCTATCACTGCTAAGTCTGCTGGACTGTTAGGTGTTGGTCCTAGTGGATTTGTTCATAATGCTAGTTGATCCTACTGCAATATACGCTACGACTGGTACAAGCACACAGAAGTTCAAGAAAAAATTCAATTTGTATTATGAAATCTGCAAAATGAAGGGGTATACCAAGGAATTCTGCTATAAAGTGGTTGGTTATCCTCTAAATTTTAAGTCAAAAAGGAAAGAACACGCTGCTCATAATGTGTATGCAGATGGTCATGAGGATAAAAGTGCAAAAATATAAAAAAACAGTGGAATGAATGATAAATCTACTGCAGTTACCAACTCATACCAGTGGCAGATCACATGAGCACCTATGTTTTCTAGAGATCAATATGAACAAATTGTACAGTTGCTAAGGCACAATGGAAATACACAATCCAACATGATTCAGCCTACAACTACCCTGCCACAAGGATCAAATACCACTCAATCATCTTCAAATGTAGCACGTATGAATAGACCTAAATCTTTTCTGGTAGCTAATATACTCAGACAATGGATTATAGATACTGGAGCCACTAATCACATGGTTTATGATATGTAAAGCTACTAGAGTTATAAACACAACTGACTCTAAGAATGTACATTTACCTACTGGAGAGAAAGTGAGTGTCACTCATACAGGGTCAAGTACTATATCTAACAGAAGTACTCTTAACAATGTATTCTATTTACCACAATTCAAATTCAACCTAATGTCTATATCACAACTCACTAGAGAATTACAGTGTTCAACCACCTTCTACCCTGATTTCTGCTTGTTTCAGGATCTCTACAATGGAAGGGTGAGGAGATTGGTAGGTTGCAATATGGTTTATACATGTTAGTAAATCAAACACAAGAAAAAGATCTAAATGAACATCTTAAGCTAGGACTAAATGTGAGAAAGATTAAGGAACCTACTGCAATGACTGAGGAAGAAATAGAACTGTGGCACAGAAGATTTGGACATACCTCTAGCATTGTTTTAAGTAAAATGATTAGAGCACAATCTGATGTTATAGTTAGTACTATAAAGAATTGTAATGTGTGTCCATGTGCTAAATAGTGTAGACTTCCATTTCCTATCAGTAATAACAAAAGTACTTCTAGATTTGATCTTGTTCATATGGATGTTTGGGGACCCTACAAGGTACAAACTCATAATGGTGACAAATATTTCCTTACTATAATAGATGATTTTACAAGAATGACTTGGATATACTTGCTCAAATTTAAGACAAATGTCTGTGTTGTAATCAAATAGTTTTTAACCTTTTTTATACACAGTTCAATAAAACAGTGAAAATAATAAGGACTAACAATGGAACAGAATTTGCAAATGATGTATGCAACAGTTTATTCTTAAATCTAGGTATTAGACATCAAAGATCTTGTGCTTATACACCTCAGCAAAATGGTGTGGCTGAAAAAATACAGACACATACTAGAAATAACAAGAGCAGTAAGGTATCAAGCTAACATTCCCTTAAAGTTTGGGGCTTATGTGTACAAGTTGATGTATATTTATTAAATAGATTACCCTCCTCTACTACTGGAATAACACCTTATGAGAAATTGTACAACAAAAAACTTGCTATTAGTCATTTAAAAGTGTTAGGATGTCTACGTTATGCTAAAGACCTGACAGTATCTGATAAACTACAATCTAGAGCAAAGACTTGTGTTATGATGGGATATTCTGAAATACAAAAAGGGTATATTCTATATGATGTACAAAGCAAAAAAAATTTGTTAATAGAAATATGAGCTTTACGAAAACTGAGTTTCCTTTCAAAGAGGAAAAATCAGAACAACATATTTTTTTACATAACCAAAGTGGTGAGTTTGATGATGATTCCTTTACTTCAAATATATATCTTTCTAGACCTATACATGGCTCTCATGCTCATACATATGAAGAGTCAAATCAAATACATGATACACCAGAAAATCTTTAACATGAAGAGTCAGATAAAATACATTGGACACCAGAAAATGCTCAACACATTTCCTTATATGAAAATCCAACTTCAGACATAGGTCACAACAACACCATACAGATACAACAACCTATAGTACATACAACACAGAATCAGCCATCTAACACAGCATTTACCAGAAAATCTATCAGATCTAAATAACCTCCAATATGGCTTAAAGACTTCATTACAAATAAACAAAATTCCACCACTCCATATTCTATAGCCAACTATATATCCTATGAAACAGTCTCACCTAAATACATATCCTTCTTCACTGCTTTCTCAGAAGTAACTAAGCCTAGAAACTATATTGAGGCATACCCTGTTTATTCAGGCATATCCCGCGATTTACTGGTAGTAGTGCTGAGGGACCGGGACTACTATCTCCAGGAATAGTATGGCGTAAATCGGAAAGCTGGATATAAAAAAAAGGTCATTTGTTGACCACGTGCTTTATATTTAATTTTCAAGGAGATGATGTGTGAAATATATATTGTAAGGTCTTGTCATAGTAGACAAAAAAAATTCATAATCATAGTGTCTGGACCAGCTTATATATATCTCGATCAATTTTACGAAATACCAATTACCTCGACAAACAAATTTAATAATGTAGCCGTAAGTTGGAGGCGAGTTCTTGAGTTATCATATCCTCGATTTAAAAATTACATTATAAAAATATTTTGAATAAAACATTAGAGAATAACTTTCTCACTGACATTACATTTTTGGTAATCAGACACTATAAAATCACTTCTATGCAAAAATAGTTTTCTGGAATTGACTTTCGCTATATCAACACAGCGTGGAGGTATAAGTTCAGATACAGATTCGGTCGCCTCACTAACTTTAGCTCAAACAATAAAGTTTTTATTAAATAGTTCATTCAATATGTACACATATTAAAATTAAAATCTAGTTATTAACACTTGAAACTGTCGTTTTAAAATTCATCACTCATATAAGTGAAATTTTAGCTTCACCTCTGATCAAACACTGATTATTTTCGTAAACTCAAGACTTTTTATGGGGAGATACACTTGTAATCTTTTATGGGAGCAACCAATCGTCATCATATTTGAATATTTTTAAGTTAGATCTTAGTTTAATAGCTTAAATAAATTAAATACATATATTAAGATAAGTAGGGTTTCAACCAAGTCAAAACCACCCCCAACTATAATACATGCGTACATACTCCACCCACCCACAATATATTCCCGTTTCCGGCAACTAAGCCTCAAAATATGGCATGAGCACCGTCTTTCTTTCAAAATATGGCATGAACACCGGCAACAATGCGTACATACTACACAACTCTCGATCTCAAGTCCAAAGAGAGGGCAATACTATTTGCATTGTGTAAATTATGAGTCAAATACCAAAATATCAACCATTAGGGGTCGTCTGCTAAGTGATTCGCAAATATTAATAATATAAAAATTAGTTAGGAGAGAATCTGGTTGTTCGTTAGAGTTATGCAAGAATTAGTTATGCAAGGTTTAGTTATCTATGTATTAGTTAATCATCTTTGCATAAAATAATACATTGATATTTTCATAACTTATACATGTATTAGTTATGCGGGCTTTTAAATTGCAAACCAAACATGGTATTAGTTATGCATAATTTAATATATAAATAACTTAGCTCATAACCAACTACCAAACGACCCCTTAGTTCACGAGTTTAGTACTCCATCCCGTCCATAATTAAGAGATTTTAAAAGTTCTGACACACACATTAAAAGAAATCACGTAATAACATTGATTAAGAAGATTAATTGACTAAATTACCCTAATATAAAGGAATATATATAGAAAGACTTTCTAAAGATTTGTTAAGATCATTTACAAAACAGCGGAAAATATATTTTTTAAAAAATATACTTCTTAGTTTAATAAAATATCACTTATTTGGACAAAATTTAAATAGGTAGAAGATCACTTACTGTTGACCAGGGGAATACTTTATATTTTAGGCTTGGACTTTACATAACACTACACAACATTCCTGAAAATGATTTAATTTTTTTTACCTATAATTAAGTGGTAGTATTAGTAAAGTCAAAAGTCAAATATTAGGTAAAGGTCATAACTCACAAGGAATGCTTTGATTCCACTCCAAATTCCAAGTCAACTCCACTTAACTTTTTTTGTTTTTGTTTTTGTTTTTGGGTAATCAACAAGGAATAAGATCACAATTCAAACTTGTGCAATTTTATTTTAATTGCGACATGTTAACAAATGAATTGTGCAAATGAGGATTAGTGAATTTTGCTCAATTAAAACTTAAAACATTGATAGAGGGCCCTTTTGTTCGAAGAAACTACTCCCTAGCTTCGTCTATATTTATTGCTCATGTTTGACTTGACACACTTTTTAAGAAGTAATAAACAAAATGATAATTAATAATATCACCCCTAAATAATATAAATCATCAATATTGTGAAATGAATTGAATACTTAATAATAAGGATAAAACGGGAATAAATTGATAAATTATCCCTTTGACTTTCAAGCTAGGCAAGTAAAAATAGATATTCATTTTTAGTACATTGTACATAGGGAATATTTTAAAGTAAGAGTCTCTATTAGGGAAAATTTCGATTATTCAAAACCGATAGAAAAAATTCCGATTATTCAAAACGTAGTTAACTTATGTAATTTATTGGCTCTTACTGAACCGCCATGTCAACTGCGGGGAAATTAAGATTTAGCAACGGTTTGAAGAAACTGCCGCAAAAGAACCTCTGCTAAGACCCCTTTTTTTAGTGTCACTTTTACCTTTTTCGTTACTAAAATGGCTTAATTTTGTGCTTCCGGGCTTATGACAACAACATAAAGGATAACTTAAACCAGTTGTAAGTTTACGGGCAAATACGAATCATTCACGAAGTTCAAAGGCAATCTAAGCTTGCCTACTTTTTGTTCGATTATTTGCGTTAACAACTATTTGTACAATTCCTACAGTAGTTTTGATTAATCAAAAATAATATTTAGATAATTGCTTGAATAAATAAATAATATTAGTTTAATTTGGATGATATATAGTTAATGAGAAATCTCTATAAAATGATATTTAATCTCATTATTTTATTACTTATAGGCCAGATATATTACATGTATATTTGGAAACATCATGAGCAAGAGAGAGTGGACTCACAAATTAGTGAGATAGAATGGGAAGAGAAAAGGAGGCAAATAGGTTTTGAAAAGGACGAAGAATTAAATGATTAGAAGTTGGTGATTTTAGGTGGCTATAAAGCATGCCTTAATAATTATATTACATGAGGCAACATTTGTTATTTCGTTCTCACCCTTTATTTCCTCGTATGCATGTTAGTGTGCATGCGCCTCTAGATAGATAGATATATGTTTCCCATTATTAAGCCTTTAATCATGAGAATTGAGTAACCCTTTAACAATAAAATCGTTATTTTGTACCTTAAGGGGTGAGTTTGTTGACGGTTAAATTCCAAAATAAAATTTCACATAAGATAATACATAGTTGGTCATATAAAAGAAAAAAGATCATCGTGTAGCTACTGCAGTGTTTAATTGATGGTATTATACATACAGAAGGGGTCATTTGATAGTTTGTTAGAGTTACGCAGATATTAATAATATAATAATTAGTTATGTGGAAATTTATATATTATTTTATACAGTAATTAGTTTAATTATGTATTAGTTGTTCCATTTTTTATCCTGCATAAAATAATACATAGATTCACTCATAACTTATACATATATTAGTTATGCGGGTTTCTAAATTGCAAACCAAACACCGTACAAAGTAGGTGCGTTGACTTTAATACATACCAAAAAATGATAGAAGACATAGCATTACTTATGTAGAATTTATTACATGAATAATTTAGCTCCTAACCAGTTACCAAATGATCCCTAAGTTATGTTGGAAATTTACTAATGTGGAATTCAGTTTATCCCATTATTTATCACTCGAACAATTGGGGCCCCGCACGTCGGAAATGTCATTTCCACACACGTGCAATCTTAGTGCCAAGTATCGTAAATTTCGTTAATGAAAGAGATATTGGTACTAAGTGAAATGTTTGAGACATAGAATGACGGATGGTTATTGACTAAATAACAAGTGTTCCACGTTGGTAAACGAATGAAGGATTGTGCGAAGTGTAAGATGGTACGAGCCGAGAAGGGCCGCGGCGCCCCCAAACTGAGCCGCGGCGCTAATTGCCTGTTTGGCATTCTGGAGCTGCGACGCTAAATGCTGCAGCGCCGCGGCGCTTCCCAGGCAGTGTTTGCTTGACAGAATCCCAAAAGTCTGGATCTGATGCTGAGCTTCAAGATACTGTTGATAGTCATGCTAGTATAGCTAAAGATCAAGGATAAGATGGTGTCACCGCTCCCGAGGGTGGTGGAAACAAGTGCCCACGAGAGGCTGAGGATGTCAACTAGGACAAGAGGAGAAGGCTGATGATGTTCTATTATGTAGCAAAAGGCATATATCTGTCCCAGACAAAGGATCTGAATTATGGTAAGGAGGATATGGACACTCACTCTGACTGAAGTGGGCCAGAATCCAAAAGGTCTAAGTTAATTATCATTCCTTATCTATAATGTGTTTAGTTAATATCTGAATAAAAGTGTGTAAAGCAAGGCTGGGAATATGAAAGTGTTTTCATTAAAAACTTATATTCCCTACACTCTAAAATCAGATATTGAATCTCCTTCCTTCTCGGTTAAAGATTGGACTGTTGTAAACAAAACTTAAAAGATCTATTCTTTTGGGTGTAATTATTAAAAGTGTGTAAAGTATGTTCGCACATACGAATGAGAGAGATCCACTGACTGTGCGAAAATTGTTTCCACTCTTAAGTAAGCGTCAGGGATTTCCCTGGGCACCAATCACAAGGGAAGAAGACTAAAAGATAATGGATTATCTTAAGACGTTGAACCTGTCACCTATCTAACATAAGATCCTTCATTTGATAGGATGATATTGGACACTCAGTCGTACAAAGCCTATGGGCGACTGGAGTGGGCCAGAATTTCCAGGTCTTAAATGATCTGAAGGCCAAAAGAAAGGCAGAAAAGTAATGGACACCTAGTGAGGTGGGCCAGAATTTCCAAGTCTTAAATGATCTGAAGGGCCGAAGAAAGGCAGAAAAGTAATGGACACCTAGTGAGGTGGGCTAGAGTTTCCAGGTCTTAAATGATCTGAAGGCCAAAAGAAAGGCATAAAAGAAATTGGACACTCAGTCTGCCAAAGAAACTAGAGTGGGCCAGAGTATCCAGATCACATCTGATCCTGTTACGCCCTAACCACGGGCAAGAGGTTGTTCATGTGAAGCAACGCCACCTCTAAAGTAGAAGGGGTTGGAGAGGTTGTCCTCAATAGGACTTCAGGGAATGGGATCACTCTAAAATGAGGTGATACATATCCCAAACTTGGTTTAAGGGACGATGTTGGTCAAGCTGGTTTGAGACTAGTCCAACAGGTCTGTAATAACTAAGAATGGTACAGTATGTCTATAGCTAAATGAATGATATATTTGTAATATGTGCATCTATACCATCATAGATTAAGACACGTTAAATAGAAAGTCATTCAAAAGCTAACAAAGTTGAGATTGTTGCCTTCTGTCGACATAAACCCTCAAAATGAATGTGAGGTAGGCGAAGAGGCAAAATCACATTTCCATTCCGTCAAAGGAATAGCGAAATAAACACCGCTCCTCTAGAACTTAGTCACACCTACATGGGTGAATTGAAGTTTGTACAAAATAGAGGGGGGGAGACAAGTTCTGTCAAAGGAATAGCGAAAGAAACACCACTCCTCTAGAATTTAGTCACACCTACATGGGTCATTTGAAGTTTATACAAAATAAAGGGGGGAGACAAGTACTTTGTGACCTTCATTGATGATGGTACAATGTATTGCATTATTTGTTTGTTGAAAAGCAAAGATAAAGTTGTTGAAGCGGATGAGCGCTACAAAGCAGAAGTTGAAAATCAACTAAGCCTGCGGATTGAGGAAGTTGTAGTGATTAAGGGGGAGAATGTGAAGCATCGTTCATCAAACGACTACTCATTACTCACCTCAGTCTAACGGTGTTAGCCAAGTGCAAAGTCGTACGCCCAAAATATGTGGGGCAAGGCGATCCTTACCGCTAATGCGATTCTCAATAGAACTACGCATAAGGATAAGGATAACCCTCCGTGTGAAACATGGAAAGGATCCCACCTACAAATGTTGTGTTGTGGGGTGGCTTGGTAGAGGTTGGAATACAAAAACAGGTCAAGTTTGACCTAAGACTGTAGATTGCATATCCACTGGATCTGTAAATAACAGTAGTATTTATCGCCTCTTGGTGTCAAAGAATGCTGAATTCTTTGAGGATAACTTTCCTTGAGAAGAAAAAAAAGTAACTGCTCGAGGTTAACAAGAACACGCGAGTGCCTGATTGTCCAGAACCAGATGTTCCAGAGCTACAGGACTCGGAAGTTGCTGACTATCAGGAACTTAATGTTTCAGATCTACAGAACTCAGGAATTCTAGATGTTGAACAGAGACGGAGCAAAGAGGGGACAAAGATTTGTTCCAGGCCTTCTAGCTTGTATGGTTGAGAACGAACCATGGACAATTAATAAAGAATTGTCATCTCCATAAGTGCTACTTTGGAAAGAAGCTACAGAGAGAAATATATTCCATCATATAGAACCATACTTGTGTAATGGTTGACCTTTCTCCGAAAAAAGAACCTTTGTGTTGTGAAAGTGGATACTCAAAAGTGAGTACAAAGTAGATGGATCTACTGACGAGTATAAGGCCTCAGCTACTTGTACATGTGATCCCCTGTGAATAGCTTAACATCCAGGGTCATTACAGTCTTGCGTGACATGAATGTTGAAACAACCTTCCTAACCGGAGAGTTGGAAGGGGAGCATCAGAATTGGTTTGTTGGACTGTTGGGCTTCTTCCTGAACTTTTAGCATCAGAGTTAGTTTGTTGGACTGTTGGGCTTCTTCCTGAACTTTTATTTTGGTCCTTGAAATGTTTACATTTTGGTCCTGGATTTTTAGATAAAACAAAAATAATGAATCTGACAACAAAAACATTGATTCTGAAGTTAGAAAGCCAACAGTTGAAAAATCAACAGTTGGAAAACTAACAGTCTGAAAGTGGAAGTCATATTGAAACATAAGTCTCGTTATGAAATATATGGGTATCACAGATGACATCTTAGGAATTGGGATTTCTAAGACATCTAACGGACTGGTCTAACTCCAAACTCAGTTGTGAGATAGTTGACAGTCTCGTTGAAGCCACCAATGTATATGAATCATAGAACTGATTGGAATCATAGTGCACCCATATACAATGAGAGATATGTGCAGGTCATATGTAGTTTAATGTATTGTACACACTACAACTGACCTGGTATCGGCCTACAAAGCAGATCAGTTGAACTAAGGTCACTCGTAATTCTGGAAATGATCGATAGAAGGCGTTAAATCGGATATGACGATGTCTGAAATGTTTGCTTATCTACGGATTATGGTATTCTTGATGTCCAGCGATTCTGGGAGAACACATTGATGCAAACTGGACATCAAACTTGAAGAACACCAATGCAACAAGTAAATGTGTATGGTGGGTCTTGAAAAATCCTCTAGGCAAACTTGCATCGGCCAATTCATGATGGAATCGGAGTTTATCACTTTAAACAAAGCATGAAAGAAGTTAAATAACTTCACGACTCCTTAGAGGACGTCCATTTATTGGGAGAAACCCGTGCCTTCAGTAGTTATACACTGTGGCTAGCCGGTCGACTTCAGGAAGGGAACGGATGACGATGTCTGGACATATATGTCGGATCTGTCGGACACATAAGACCGTACGGCAATTGATCAACACGGGTGTCACTTCTTTGATTACTAATCAAATGATAGGGCGGACCATTTAACTAAGAGACTACCCGAAGATCAAGACTTCTGCCTGTCTAGGGGAATGGGCTTAAAACCCAAATGATACGAACCTTTGCGGTGGTAACCCAACCATACTGACTGGAGATTCCAAGAATTTGGTTCAATGGGAAAACTAAGCTGAAAAAGGTTCAGTTGAGCACTTCGGTGGAAGCAAGAGCACTTCGGATAATAATTTCTGTAAAGAAACGTAAATCCAAAGTCGTTCCCGCGATAGACATTAAGGTGCTACCTGCATGGTGGGTAAAGGTTAAGCTTTCAAATCTGTAACGATCCTCAAATGATTGAGGTTAGGGTTGAGGAAACTTTTAATAATTCCTAACACTTGTGAAGTGGGGTATAGCAGGATACCTTGTAGGAGATCACCTATTTAAGTGCGAGGACAGGCAACCTCAAAAGAACGCACTTAAAAATCCAAGTGTGTCCACGGCCACAACAGACAAAACAATAAGAAGAAATGAATAAAGGGGAGGTATTGTGTTGGTACGGTTGTCTTGGCGTACATTAAACACCTACGGTTCAAGACATCATGTTCACCGCGCAGTAAGTAAGTCCGATGGTATTCAACTAGGGAAGGTTCAAAGCGGAATCTACATCTCCTGATGCAATATCTTTTCGCTGAACGATTGTTGAAAGTAGGCACCTTGTGTGTGCGCAAAATCTTTTTCAAGAGGGGATTGTTGAAAATTTACTAATGTGGAATTAATTTTATCCCATTATTTATGACTCGAACAATTGGGGCCCCGCACGTCAAAAATGTCGTTTCCACACACGTGCAATCTTAGTGCCAAGTATTGTAAATTTTGTTAATGAAAGAGATATTGGTACGTAAGTGAAATGTTTGAGACATAGAATGATAGACGGTTATTGGCTAGATAACAAGTGTTCCACATTGGTAAACGAAGGAAGGATTGTGCGAAGTGTAAGATGGTACGGGTCGGAAAAGGGCCGCGAAGCCGAGAAGGGCCGCGGTGCCTCCCGGACTAGACCGCGGCGTCCCCCAAGCTGAGCCGCGACGCTAAATGCTGCAGCGCCGCGACGTTTCTTAGGCAGTGTTTGCTCAACGGAATCCCAAAAGTTTGGCTGTTAAGGTGGTTTCAATAGCAGTGAATCCACCCAATAATGGCCATTACTTGGACCATTATGTTGCTGCATTACTTGGAGGTTAAATGTCATCCATTACGTGGCAATTGAATGCCATTATGGGGCATTTAAAAGGTCATCTTGCACACCTATAAATTGAGGCCTTTGGCTCAATTTTATAGATGCCCACAATATACATACAAGTATACAACACCACAAAGAGATTAGTTTTCCTGATAAGCAATCCTTCTCTTAGCAATCTTCATTGTTCGTGTTCTTCGCTGAGGTCATTTGTGTAGGCTTTGCACATTAGATAGTTTGCTGTTTTATCTTGGGAAACTATTGTCTACACTTCCGTAAAGCTTATATACGGGGAAAATCTTGTCTTAAAGACAGAGAGTCATCTCTCGACTCAGCCGGTGATGTTGTGATTACCTAATTGGTTGTTAAGTGTTTCAGGTGTGAACTTGAATCTCAAAGGACTCTAACCGTTCGAATTCTCAGCGAATCTACAAACCACAAGTGTAGCAATTCATGTTCTTGTATTTCCGAATACAAGATCCATATTTGAAGTTTCAATTCAAGATGAAGATATTGACAACTTGTTGTTGTAATCTTTGTTGTTTATCCTTTCTATCACTGTAATAATTATTTACTATTTTCGTACCTTCTTTACATATCCAACAAGTTATGCGGAAATTTGTTTAGTAGATTATGCGGAACAGAATGTGAAATAAGAATATGTGTACTAATAATATAGGAATTAAACTATTTTAAACAATAATACCCTTCTAAAGTAACTATTTTATGCATAAAAACTGATTCATACTTAATTACCGCATAACAATCACATCATTATTTAGTTTTTATTTAAAAATCCTTATATAATCGCCGTAGTATGATTAATATGTGGATCAAACGACCTACGTGATGTTCAATTCGAAAAAGAAAAAAAAAACTAATCTTCAAGTATCATCGAACTATTTTCTTTTTTCTTTTTTTTTACGGCACCTTTTGTTAACTCAGAAAGAACTTTTTAAACCATATATTTGTCAATGTGAAAAGCATAGGATCAAGAAACGAAATTATTGGCCATGTGATAGTAAATTTGAAATTTAAATAAAGCCAAACCTGTTATTTTGGACTGACATTATCATTGGGTTTTCTTGTAAATTCTCCGAGGAACTTCTAGACAATGTTAATAATCTCACTCCACATATAAACTGTTAAAAGTGGATTGCAGTATGTAAATTAGACACCAACAAAAAGTGACAACTAAGCATCACTATTCGGGGAAAAGTAAAAATAATTTGGTCCTAAAGTAAGCATCAAAAGTCAATTTTGTTTCTCCTGCTAATTTTGTGTGACACTTTTCTTGTATTGTATATATTTTTTTGTAATTATATATATAACTTTCCATAAAATAAATCATTGTTGTGTTTTCGGTCTCATTGAATAAAATACGCGAACTACTACTACTACTAGAAAATGGTGAGACCATTAGTGAAAGAAGAAGCTGAATATATTGCTATAACTGAAAGTGCCAAAGAATTGCTTTGGATGAAGGAATTTAGTCAGCATCTTTGCCCATAAAAACAATCATTAATGTTTGCATTAGGTTAGTCTATCTACATCACGCTCTTTGGAGTAAACGCGAGATATTTTATACAACGAGATAAAATAAAAAAAATACGTGTATGAAATAAGTATTTTATATTTATAGATTTGATGTAAATATAAAATACGTGCACTAGCAATGCACGCTATTCTTAACAAATTCAATGGCGTGCGTTGAGTGTGCAGCTCGAGATACGCGGGTCTCTAAACGGGCCCACTCCAAACTTTGTAGCCCACATTGTCATTGCAGTTGGCCCGTTAATCACGGAAATATTTTAGAATGGCCCACCAAGAGCGTTGGATGCTCTATTTCGATTAGTTTTAATGCTAATAATGTCATCTAGCTGCTGTCACGCTCTGCTTTTGCTTTTCTCACCATGTGTTATTTTGCAGGCAAAAGCAAGTACAAATGCTTTCTACTAAGGGTGTGTTTGATAGGAAAGGAAATGTTTTACTGAAAAGAATTTATAAAAAAATAAATGAGCTTTTTTGTTTGTTTTATATTTGATAAATAAGCGAAACAATTGTCCCTAAGATATTTGTATTAGCGAATATTTTCTAAATATTCACAGTATATTTTGTAATTATCATAGGTGTATATTTAAGGTAACTTAGGATTCTTATTATAGTAGGAATCAACATTTGTACAACTATATATATTGTGATTAATGAAAGGAATCCCTAAGGAAAATTATTTCAGTCTTACATGGTATCAAGAGCCTAACCCTAATCCCTAACATTCTCCTCCCTATAGCCGCCGCCGACCACCGCCAGAAGTTTTTTTAAATTCTTTCTCTTCTCGGTCGACGGTAAAACAACCACCATGTCTCGGCCAAATTCCCCTACTAATTTCGATTCTTCTACTGGTACTTTTGACAACCCACTCCACGTACATCGTCTTCTTTCATCCGGCTTTCGTTGTTACCAACATCAAGAATTTTATCCCTATAATTCTTGACCAAGAAGACTATCAATACTCCATGTGGATAGAACTGTTCTATATTCATGCATGCGCATACAATGTGCTCGACCATATTGATGATTATGTTCCTCGTCCAACAGATGTTGCAGACTCGACATGGTGTCGCCTTGACGCCATCGTCAAACGGTGGATATACGGCACATCTCTAAGAACTTGTTGTGTACTATCATGAAAATAGGTGCTACGACACATGAACTTTGGATACGGCTAGAAGAAACTTTTCAGGATAATAAAAATACTCGGCCTGTGTATTTGGAAGAACATTTCAACAATACGGGTCTCGAGAATTTTAACAACATGTCCGAATACTGCAAATAACTGAAACTCATAAACGATCAACTCTCCAACGTAGGGACGTCTGTTTCAGAACCCAAGATGGTACTTCAACTAGTTGCCGATTTACCGAAATGTGAATATGATACACTTGCGACAATGATTCAACAGGCCGACCCCCTACCAAGTTTCAACAAAACACTTTCGCAATTCTTGTTGGAAGAGACACGTCGTGCTCAACAAGAGGAGCACAATCAAAAGGCATTAGACGTTGATGGCATGACATCACCGGCGGCCAACACCACCCAACCACCACCGCAAGACCACTAGCAACAGCAGTCCCGCGGCGGAGGGCGTGGCGGTAGAGGCCGCGGTAATAACAACAAAGGAAAGGGCCACGGCAAGGGCCACCAAAATCAGCAATCATGCCCAAACCCTGCTCCCTATCTTCAGTGGGCTAGGCATCAACCTTGGCCCAATACCGGGAATTGGGCCTCGCCTGCATGCACATACCCAACAAAAGTAGCCCAGTTCCAGCAGGCTTGGTCACCAGGCGTCTTGGGCTCCGCCCCAGCCAACAGGCAGGCCCACATGGTTTCGACCAACCAGAACCAGCCAGCCAACACCCTGGCCCCCACTAACTTGGGCCAGGCCTTCAACAACCCGATGATAATTGGTATATGGACACCGGAGCCACATCTCACGTCACCCGATCGTCAGGTAATTTATCTCAAATATTTCGGTTAAGGTGTCCTCAATTTATTACTATTGGCAATGGTCACCGCATTCCAATTGAAAGTTATGGTAACGCCCATACCAAACATCCCCACCCACATTTCTCCTTAAATCATGTCCTTTACACACCTAACATCATTAAAAATTTAATCTCTGTTAGAAAATTCACTCGCAATAATTTTGTGTCTGTCGAATTTGACCCTTTTGTTTTTTCTGTGGAGGATCTCAATACGGGGAAAATTCTTATGCGCTGCAATAGTGTGGGAGACCTCTACCCCTTCACTCAAACTTTCGCTGTCAGAACTCATTCACCTGTCTCCCTTGCTGTTATCTCTCCGTCAACTTGGCATAACAGACTCGGACACCCAGGAGATACTATTTTTAATATTCTTAGGACTAATAAGCGTATTCAATGTAATAATGGGAAACTTGCTCAACACTGTTTTTCTTGCCCGCTTGGCAAACATACTCGTATTCCATTTATGTCATCCAACAGTGTTATTTTTTCTCCATTTGATATTGTTCATGATGATTTGTGGACATCTCCGGTCGTCAGTTCCTTGGGCACAAATTCTATCTAGTATTATTGGATAATTTTTCAAACTTTGTATGGATCTACCCCCTGAAGTTCAAATCTGAAGTTTTTTCCAAGTTCCTTGAATTTCAAAAATTCATTAAAACATAGTTTGAAAAATCTATAAAATCTTTTCAATGTGATAATGGTCGTGGATTTAATAATTCAGTATTTCACAATTTCTGCTCAAAACAAGGCATGGTTTTCCGTTTTTCATGTCCCTACACTTCCTCCCAAAACGGCAAAGCTGAACGAATCATACATACCATCAATAACATGGTTCGTACCCTTCTATTTCATGCCAGTCTTCCACTACCATTCTGGGTTTACGCTGTTAAAATGGTAGTACCTCCTTAATATTTTACCAACCGGCACTCTCCAAAACAAGATCCCAACCGAAATCTTATACCGTAGGTTCCCTTCCTATGACCAACTCCGCATCTTCGGTTGCCTATGCTACCCCAACTTGGCCTCCACTGCACCTCACAAACTAGCCCCACGCATCACGCTATGTGTCTTCGTCGGTTTCTCACCCAATCATAGGGGTTACCTGTGCTATGACATAGCCACTCGTAAGATCATTATCTCACGTCACGTCATATTCGACGAGGTGAACTATCCATTTTCAAATCTCCAAAATTCCAAACCACGTATTACACATTTCTCGATGAGTCTCCTCTGTCTCCTATGATCTAGTAAATGTGCCATCAACAGTTTCCTATTCCGACGAAGACTGCACCAGTAGCTCCGTCACCACCATTGTCCGGCATCATCTCCGACCAGACACCCCCTAGCCCTCAGTCGAACCATCCACTGCTCGACCCCCCTGTGTCACCTACCCCACCAACTGTTCCTCAACCAGCCATCGACCCGACCCGAGCCTAGCCAATACCCTCCCAGAACCAGCAAGTCAGCAGCCACATATCGCAGACCAACCACTGCTGCCTCCAGAACCAGCAAGCCCACAGCCACAAAACCCAGTCCAAACACTGCTGCCTACCCACCGTATGGAGACTCATGCACAACACGGGATTTTCAAACCCAAGGTCCAGTTTAATCTCGCCACCCAAACCATATCACTCATTCCAAAAAATCCAAAACTAGCCAAACTGGACCCTAATTGGAATGTGGCCATGTGCGAGGAATCTAATGCTTTAACCAAGCAGAACATTTGGGATTTGGTACCTAGACCGGACGGTGTTAATGTTATTCGGTGTATGTGGCTATTTCGTCACAAGTTCAGAGACAGTGGTGACTAGGAGCGGTATAAGGAAATATTGGTTGCTAATGGCACTAATTAGCAGGAGGGTATTGATTGTGGTGAGACATTCAGTCTGGTTGTTAAACCGGCTACTATTCGAACTGTTCTTAGTATCGTTATGGGCCTGCATTGGCCGATTCATCAGCTTGATGTCAAGAATGCATTTCTTCATGGGGACTTGAAAGAAACTGTGTACATGCATCATCCCCCTGGCCTTGTTCATCCGGCAGTCCCGCAGTTTGTATGTCGTCTCAAGAAGTCATTGTATGGCTTGAAACAGCCACCCCGCGCTTGGTACGATCGCTTTTCCAGGTATCTTATGCAGATCAGATTTATATGTAGTAGGTGTGATAACTCTCTGTTCACCTTTCATCGAGGTAGCAGCACTACTTATTTGCTATTATATATGGATGCCATTGTTCTCACTGCCTCCTCTAACGGTTTGAAGAATGAAATTATTGCTCTACTCAAAACTGAATTTGCTATGACTGACTTGGGCAAACTGAGTTATTTCTTAGGTATATCCGTGACCATATCTACAGCTACTATGTTTCTGTGTCAACGCAAATATGCGGAAGAGATAGTGTACAGGGCTAAGATGGCAAATTATAAAATTATGCCAACTCCGGTTGACTCAAAATCCAAGCTCAGTGCCAATGAGGGTGCGCCAGTTTCTGATCCCACCATATATCGGAGTCTTGCAGGTGCCTTTCAGTATCTTACATTCACTATGCTTGATATTGCATATGTCTTTCAACATGTGTGTTTGTGTATGCACGACCCTCGAGAGTCCCATTTTGTTGCCCTCAAGCGTATTATCAGATACATTAAGGGCACACTTGACTTTGGACTGCATCTCTACCCCTCTGCACCAACCAAGTTACTCTCCTACACGGATGCAGATTGGGCAGGCTGCCCGGACACACGTCGCTCCACCTCGGGCTACTGTGTATTTCTTGGGGGTAATTTTATCTCATGGTCCGCCAAGCGGTAGGCCACGCTATCCCATTCCAGTGCTGAAGCAGAGTATCGCGGAGTTGCCAATGTCGTTAGTGAGATCTGTTGGCTCTGAAATCTTCTTTTGGAGCTCCAGTTCCCACTGCGAAAGGCGTTTATAGTCTACAGTGACAACATATCTTCCATCTATATGTCTCATAATCCGGTCGAACATCAGCGGACCAAGCATATCGAGATGGATATTCACTTTGTGTGTGAGAAAGTTGCCCTTGGTCAGGTCAAAATTTTACACGTGCCTTCCTCCTATCAGTATGCGGATATTTTCACAAAGGGACTACCGAGACAGCTCTTCACCGACTTCCGATCCAAATTTTAGCGTTCGCCTTCTCCCGCCCGAATGGGGAGTATTAGCGAATATTCTCCGAATATTCACAGTATTTTGTAATTATGATATGTGTATATTTAAGGTAACTTAGGATTCTTATTGTAGTAGGAATCAACCTCTATACAATTATATATATTGTGATTAATGAAAGAAATCTCTAAGGAAATTATTCATGTCTTACAATTTGTATATAATTTAGCCCGGTAAACATTACTGGAATGGGGCCTAGGGGTGTGGGGTGGTGGGAATGGGGGCCTAGGGGTTTGGGTGTGGGGTGGGGTGGGGTGTGTTGGAGAGTCGATACTCAATATTAGCAAATTGTGTGTAATGTCATTTATGAAATTTATTTTGCCTATTTTTCTACTAGGAAATCTATTTTCGTAAAGAATAACGAAAAAGTGTGGATATTAAAATCAAGTTATTGTGAAAACAGAAAGTATCGTTTTCTAAGACAAAAAAAATTATACTAAATCCCAATTACACTAAATCCAATTTCTTATATTAAACTCCTACTAAACAATAATGAAAATCTAATTATTTAGAGTAGATCATTTCTTCCTTGACTAAAATTTAGTATGTTTAAATATCTTAAACAATAAACAGTCATAATATACAATAATTTTATATAATCTGTAATATGTAAATTTTATTACAAAAATTGAAACATTATATTTGAAATTACATTATCAAATGTATGAATTCATTGAGTGGTTTCCCATATGGGATACCGGGATCGATTCCCCTCACCAGCAATTTTTTCAGTTAGAGTTCATCACACCAGGCTTGCTTAGTGCGGTGTACATCTTCTGTGAGATTTGCGTGTTATTTCTGTAGGGTTTTGTTGGGTTCAAATCACATAAGTAAGGCACAACGGAAGTTTAAAAGTTTTGTTTCTTACTTACCCCAACAATAATTCTGGTATGGTTATACAATAATGGAACTTGTAACATAAAACATTTACTTACATGTTATGATTATCTGGAATCTTTATCTACTATAAGGTGCACACTCGGTTGCCCTTCCGATTGCAAGCTCCAAGCTTCAATATATTTCTCCTTCGGAAAGCTAGGAAATCCGGCAGAGGTTTGAGAGTATTTGATTCTAAGTCTCTAAGGCTTAGAAGGTTTTTCAGGAAATGGTGTGTTGAATAATGATGTGAATGCATCTATTTATAATTGAAAAATAGGTCAAAACTGGATTAGGGTTTGACCTTAGACCTGGCCCAAAAATCGAGGCAGAAGCGCCGTGACCCTAGGGTATGGGCGTAGCGGCGCTCGACATGCGCCTGCTCTGCGCCGGGACCCTAGGGTATGGGCGTTGCGGCGCTCGACCCGCGCCTGCTCTACGCCGCGGCCCTAGGGTATGGGCGTCGCGATGCTCGACTTTATTTTTCTGGCATTCTTAATTAAATCCAAAATCCAATTTTGACTTAATTAAAATAATCATTATTCATTTAAATGTCCCGATTCCAAATCGAACATTTTGATTACTCTCTCAATACATCCTTAGATCGAAATGGACAATCGACATAGTGTGACCCTACATGCCTTCTCATATCGACATTAATCAAATTAAGGTCTACACTGAACTCCTAGACGGCGCCGGAAGACGAACTCAATATGTGAAGTACGTTTACACGAATCCAGTAAACTTAACCTTTATGTGGTAAGATAAAATCATTTCATTCACAACACACCCGATCAAGCTTAGGATTTGTCAAGTGTCTATCTAAATGGCTTAATCATTGTGTCTCATCTATATTAGTTGACAACTAGACCATATTCTAAATATGTCTATTGCGTTGGCCAGTGACTTAGTCAACCTAACTGAGAATCCGAGTGTTCTTTCAAATATACATCCGAGGAATGAATCCTAATTTTAGCTCAACTACCACCTTCAATCCACATCGTAATGTACCCAATACAAGCCGTATCTCAACCTATAAGGCATTTGAGCTTAGGACGGGATCAAAGTACATTACTTTGCTGACAAAGCGCGTATTGACCTCAAGTCTAAGGACTTCTATCTCCCACACGCTGATCATACTTTAGACAAATATAACAAACAGTATATCAGCAGGGTATACCAATACTTCCAAAGTATCCATGTGTCCATCACGAGTAACCATTACTCGTAGCAGGTGAGACATACTACATCCTCTAAGGATGTGATGCAGACCACATGTCAACTTATCATATATCATTGATATCACATTCTCGATGATCATTAGTCGAGGCTGCTTTAAGAGTTACGCTCTATCATCAATATCTCACTCTTTTAATGACAACGTAAGCTCAAGGGATGCACATTAATGAATAATTACAAATAATCAAATAATAATTCAATAATTGCAAATGCCAAAATATTAATCTCCATTAATAATAATATGAATGTGTATAAAGTACATTTGTCCTAATACAGATTGTCTCTAGGACATAAATATACTTTCAATCTCCCACTTGTCCTAGAGCCAATCTCCAACATATCTAATGCTCATATTCTCAAAATGACCATTATGCTTGACTAAGCTTAATGGTTTAGTGAATGGGTCAACTAGATTATCGTGTGTGGGAATATAGTCTAATCTAATCTGTTCAGTCTCTACCATCTCCCTGAGTATGTGGTACTTTCTTGGTACATGCTTATTTCTGTTGGTTGATCTTGGTTCATTAGCTTGCGTAATCGCACCAGTGTTGTCACAATAAATCATTATTGGACAAGTGGCACTAGGAACAACCCCTAGTTCCTTCAGGAACTCAGATATCGCGACAACTTCTTTACCAACTTCCAATCCAGCAATGTACTCATCTTCTGTTGTCGAATCAGCAGTTGTAGCTTGTTTGAAACTTTTCCAGCTTACTGCTCCACCATTGAAAATAAATGTGTACCCTAATTGAGATTTGTAGTCATCATCATCTGTCTAGAAGCTAGCATCAGTGTACCCAGTACATACCAGCTTCTTTTGTCCACTATATACTAAGAAATATTCTTTAGTTCGTCTAAGATACTTAAGAATATTCTTAACTGTTTTCTAGTGTTCTTCCCCAGGATTCTGCTGGAACTTGCAAGTCATACTAAGTGCAAAGGCCACATTTGGCCTAGTACAGGTCATGACATACATGATCGATCCTATAGACGAAGCATATGGGATCCTTTTCATGCGTTCAAGTTTTATAGTATTAGAAGGACTATCCTTCTTAGATAACTTGATGCCTTGTCCCATAGGTAGACCGCTTTTCTTGAAATTTTCCATAGAGAAACGTCTAAGAACTTTGTCTATGTAGACTGACTGTGACAGCCCCAATAATATGTTAGGTATATCTCTATAGATCCTAATCCCCAGAATGTAGCAGGCTTCACCTAAATCTTTCATCATGAAGGTACTGGACAACCACTATTTGACTAACTGCAGGAGAGTCTTATTGTCTCCCATTATTAATATGTCATCTACATATATGATAATGAATGCAATACTCACATCCTTGCGTTTATTATAAACACATGGATCCTCTTTGCTTCTGACGAAATCGAATGACTTGATAGCCTTGTCAAAGCAAATGTTCCAACTCCTCGAGGCTTGCTTAAGCCCATAAATGGACTTTTGTAGCTTGCATGCGGCATTTGGTTTGGAATCAAGTGAAAACCCTCAGGTTGTTTTATATACACTTCTTCAACTAGATTACCATTAAGGAAAGCAGTTTTGACATCCATTTGCCAAATTTCATTGTCATAATATGCAGCTATTGCAAGCAAAATCCGAATGGACTTAATCTTAGCAACAGGTGAAAAAGTTTCATCATAATTGACCCCAGGCCGTTGATTATAACCTTTAGCCACCAATCTTGCTTTATAAGTCTGTACCTTACCATATGCATCAATCTTTTTCTTGAAGACCCATTTGCATCCAATGGGTCTAACCCATGTTAGCAAATCAACCAAGTTTCAAACTTGATTTATGTACATCGAGTCCATCTCAGATTTCATGGCTTCTTGCCATCTCTGCAAACCAATGTCTAATATAGCTTCGCTGTAGGTTGTAGGTTCATCGTCATCAGGAATATCTATCTCATTGTGTGTTTCAACAAGGAGATTAAGTCTTTTAAGCGGACGATGAGTCCTAGTGGTCCTACGGAGTTGAGTATTATGCGTTTCAGTGTTTATTGTATTCTGATTGTGAGAAGGTCTTTGTGTGTTGGAAAATCTATCACCTTGAGAGCTTTCAGGAATGTCATTTTCATGTATTTCATAAATGGAATGATGTACAACCATTGTATCATCTTCCATTGGTTATGTATGATAAACTTACATTTCTGCACTATCTCTCACAACACTCCCACTAGCTGAAGGGCGTACTCTAAGTACCCAATCTTCACCAGATACTCCCATTGAATTCTTATTTAGGTCATTCGACAAGGGTTCAACTTCTGTGTTATCTTGTGGTTCTTGAATTTCTTCAAGTTCTATCTCTGTACAGCTATGTTCCTTGTAGACATATTCTTCTTCAAGGAAAGTTGCATTCCTGGAAACAATGACCTTATGTTCTCCAGGAAGATAGAAGTAGTATCCCTTAGTTTCCTTTAGATACCCCACAAAATAATATTTCTCACTTTTAAATTCCAACTTGTCAGTAAGCATCTTCTTTACATATGCAGGGCACCCCCAGGGTCGCATGTGTTTAAGTGCTGGCTTCTTGCCGTTCCATATCTCATATGGAGTTTTCTCTACTGACTTTGAAGGAACCCTGTTCAGAATATAAATTGAGCTTTGCAATGCATATCCCCAAAGGTATGTTGGTAGAGCTGAGAAACTCATCATGGATCTAAATTTATCTAATAGGGTTCGATTTCTCCTTTTAGCAACACCATTCATTTGTGGCGTTTCAGGAGGTGTCCATTGTGATTGGACTCCATGAAGCATCAAATAATCCAGAAATTCTTTACTTAAGTATTCACCTCCCCGATCCGATCGAAGTGTCTTGATACTTGTTTCAAGTTGCTTCTCTACTTCTGACTTGTACTCCTTGAATTTCTCAAGGGCTTCGGACTTATGTTTCATAAGATACACATGCCAAAACCTTGTGAAATCGTCTGTAAAAGTGATGAAGTAAGGGAAGCCTCCCTTGGCTTGAGTTGAAAATGGCCCATATACATCGATATGGACCAACTCAAGTACTTCTTTGGCTCGCACCCCTTTCCTAGAAAGTGGCTTGTTGGTCATCTTTCTTCTCAAGCAAGATTCGCAGTTACCATAGGACTCCAAGTCATATGGTTCGAGGTAGTCTAACTTCCTCAATCTTGCTATCATTGATTCGTTGATATGATCAAGTCTGCAGTGCCATAAGTAGGTGGGGTTTCTTGAATTACTTATCTTAGCTCATTTATTTTGCACATTGAAAATTTTACGACTACTGTTTAAAATATACAATCCACCCACAAGCGGAGCCTTTCCACAAACAAAATCATTAAAAGACAGTACATAACTGCCATTGGCAATGAATGAGGAAAACTCCTCAATGTCCAACATTGGGATGGAAATGATATTCCTCGTTAATGAGGGAATAAAATAATAATTATTTAGTTCTAAACAAAAGCCTGAAGGTAAATCTATTCTATAAGTTCTCACGCGTTCAGCATCTACTCGTGCTCCATTTCCAACGCGCAGGTCTACCTCCCAGGGTCCAACCTTTTGGCTGTTAATTAGGCCCTGCACATTACTACAAATGTGCGAGCCACAAGCGGTATCTAATACCCAGCAGTGGGAGTTACTTGTAGACATATTTATTTCAATGACAAACATACCTTGTCCAGTAGAGGTAGAAGCACCTAGTGCTCTGCCTCATCTTGGAGCTGGGTAGTCCTTCTTAAGAACATGCGCTGGCATTTGTCCCCTTTCATTCAGCTTACATTTGAAAGGGTCTCTCAACAGTTCATACTCCATTGTTTGAAACTATTTTTTATAGAGACTCTTCAAGTGTCCTAGCATTTCGTTGGGGCCCATATATTCATGTTGCATCTGTAACTCCATAGTCATGGAAGATAACATTATACAGTTTGCCAATGTAGCATCGTTCAAGTGTTTCTGATAAGCCGCCTTGTCAAACATGGCATACTCATCAGAGTTTTCAGCAGGGAATACTTTGTCTAACACAGACTCAATTCTATCTAGTTTTAACACCAATCGCAGATTTCTTAACCAATCAAGGTAATTTGGTCAAGTAAGTTTGTTCATCTCAATCAACATTTTCAATGATAAGCTCGACATCTTTTAGTAATCTGAAGAATTAGATAGACTGGAAATCAAATTCAAAAATCTATTTCCTATTATACACATTCATTTTGGCTAATCAACAAAGCCTTTTGTTTAATTAGATCCCACTATTTTAACATACTCTTCGACCCCATGGAAGAATACGGACTCATGTCAAATATGGTTATAATGGGTCATGATCCAGGTTCATGTTATCTCCGCATTTGTTGTGGCTGATAACTTCAACAACACAACCTGATAGGTCTCTAAACTTACAAATAATTTGTAACTCATGTTCTAAATAGTCGATCTGCGTCCCTAGGCTTGTCCGACACTATGGCGCCAAGACAGCCTAGAATGTCAACCCCGTTATGCGACTGCAATTATGTATCTAAGTGAGTTTTGCCTTATAGAGCAAACAATGTGGTGTAAATACTCATGAAGGTTTATCACCCACTTCTACATTAACATGCATCTATGAAAGAGTCTAAGTCCTCGTAGACTTAGAGCAAATGTTGTGGCATAAATATATACTCATCTCGCGAAAAAGGATTTTGCACTACAATCAATTATAACGGACGACGCGTTCATTTCAAATGAGACTTGTATTAAAATTTTGGGGAACATTTTAATTTTAGGGTTCTAACCAAGATCAACACTTTTACGCTATATCCAATATGACATCTTAACATCATGTAAACTAAAGACACATATAGTTTGGGATCCGTCAACCCAATATGCATGATATAAGATGGTTTAATCAAACACTGGCGCTGCCAGCCCAGACAGTTATAGCGGACACTATTCTAGAAATATAAATGACAAATATTTTGACATTTAGCACATAAACAGTATACTTATCAAATAATATATCGTATAATAATAATGTTGGGTTAAACATTCTGAATTCTGATTTTTTTTTAAATTTCTAGACAGGTGGGGCCGCGGCGCCACTGAGGCAGTAACCCCAAATTTTTGAAAAATTGCACTAGCGACGCGGCGCTCCTCCATGGAGCCGCGACACTTCAGAGGCAGTAACATTTATGCTTCTGCAATTGAATTAGCGTCGTGGTGCTCCATCATGGAGTCGTGGAGCTGCAGAGGCAGAAACATTTCTATTTCTGAAAATGCATTTGCGCCGCGGCGCTCCACCATGGAGCCGCGGCGCCTCCTTGAAACCCTAGTCAGCGTCGCGTCGCCGACGTCGTTACGAATATTTCTGTGTTGATTTTCAAAAAATCGTTCAACCCCTAAATCCAATTTAGGGATAAATTCACATGTCATTTATCATCACCCACCAATATCAATAACGCCCATATCGACCATCCATATTCTAAATATGTTTATTGCGTTGGCCAACGACTTAGTCAACCTAATATCAATGTGAATCCGAGTGTTCTCTCAAATATACATTCGAGGAATGAATCCTAATCTTGGCTCAACTACCACCTTCAATCCACATCCTAATGTACTCAATACAAGCCGTATCTCAACCTATAAGGCATTTGAGCTTAGGACGGGATCAAAGTACATTACTTTGCAGACAAGGTGCGTATTGACCTCAAGTCTAAGGACTTCTATCTCTCACACGCTGATCATACTTTAGACAAATATAACAAATAATTTATCAGCAAGGTATATCAATACTTCCAAAGTATCCATGTGTCCATCACGAGTAACCATTACTCGTAGCAGGTGAGACATATCCTCTAAGGATGTGATGCAGACCACATGTCGACTTATCATATATCGTCGATATCCGATTCTCGATGATCATTAGTCGAGGCCACTTTAAAAGTTACGCTCTATCATCAATATATCACTCTATTAATGACAACGTAAGCTCAAGGGATGCACATTAATGAATAATTACAAACAATCAAATAATAATTCAATAATTGCAAATGCCAAAATATTAATCTTCATTAATAATAATATGAATATGTATAAAGTACATTTGTCCTAATATAGATTATTTGTAGGACATAAATATACTTTCAATTTCACAAGTAATCAGGTTATTCAATGCGCACCCAAAATGTCTTAGGTTTTCCTAGGGGCTCCAAAAAGAGAATGTATGAGTTATTCTAGTATTCTTTTTTAGATTAAGAGTAATCCTCAAATAATAGCCGCTTGACAACGCCTAAAATTTGGATCACGCTATCTAGTTAGTTAGAGTAGATCAACCAACTTCTTCTACCTTTTTCTTGTTTTGATTCAGAAATTAAATTAACTTTATATATTTTCAAGATTAAATAACATATCCTTAAACTTCAATTTTTTAAAGTATTGTATCGTGCAATTTTAATTCGTGACTTAAAATTAAATTTCTGAATTCATGATTTGAATTAAAGGTAAAAATCAGATTGATGTTAAATTTATTGTGCTAGTGTGGTGTTAACACATGACAATCTCCAAATGTTACTCTCTGTCACTTTTTAATATTAGTTTCTTAAGCTTGTTAATTCATCTTTACTTCTATTTTTGTGCTAGGGAAAAATCAAAACGTTGAACTTAGAATATTTGATTGGTTAATGACTAGAACAGTAAAAGTATGGTAATTTCATTAGCCGATTTTTCTTAGGGAGACCTTGATATTCCTAGAGGCGGAGCTAGAGTGTTGGATACAAATATGGTAGAATTTATTAGTTTTGGCCAAAATTCTATATTTGTGTTAAGAATCCACAAAATATGTAAATATTTTATCTAGAACATAATAAATTTTCTTTTTTATAATTCAAAACTCATAAACTCAAAATTTTGAATCCCGCTTTAAATACTCTCCGTGAAAGTCAAAGCATAGTTTATTATTAGAGTTAAAATTAGGAAACAAGCTATCAAGAGTTTGCGAATTTTGAGTCAAATGGATATATTAATCAGTTAAAGCTGGAACGATTAATTACTAGTTACTCAATACCAAAACAATAACTATTTTATTTTAAAAGTCAAGTGTTGTGTTATATTTTCCTTACTGTTAGTACTTATTAGAGTAATCTTTGAATTTGATTAGGTGTACATTGACTTTTTTTTTAATTCAATAATGTTACCTATGTAGTTGGCATGCACCCCCGCCCCCCGCCCCCCCTTCTATTAGAAATATCCCATATACATTAATAAGAATTGTTTTGTAGGGAAATTAACAGGACGCCCATGCAGCGAAAAAATAGAAAAATATTTATTTTAAAATTATTACACTTATTAAAATATAAGAAAAATATTTATAAAATATCTAGCAAACATGCACCTTAGGGGTGGGCAAAAAATCCGGGGAACCGAAAAAACCGAACTGAATCGAAATTCGGTTCGGTTTTTTCTCGGATTTTTTTTTTCAAAAAAACAAACCGAATCAGGATTTAGTGATTCGGTTCGATTTTTTTATTTTGGATACAAACCGAACCGAAAAACCAAATTTATATATATATATATATATATTTTTAGGCTACTACTATCTCTTGAATCATAGCCATTGAAGTTAATCTATGAAGCTTTTATGGAAGTCGCATGCGGCATGAACTTGATTAACATATCACGGAAACATTAAGATAAAATGTAGGGAGAAAATGTAATTGTAAATTGATAAAACTTTAAATGGTCATAATTATGCGCTCGGATGTCCGTTTTACCGGATTTTTTTTTGATTTTGCGTATTTTTTCGAGACGGGGCCGGTCATATCAGAGGTTTGGCACAACCAATTTTTAGAAATACGTCCGTTTTCCCAATCAATTTGTGTTTTCCCCCAAATCGATTTCTAATTTTCTTTTTTCTTTAGTAAAAATCTCATGATACACAATATATTCCAACGTAGAAATTTCATGATAGTGTAGGTGTGAATGTCAATTTCAGTTTTGGAAATTCAATTTTAAAAAAAAAAATCCCCGACCCGGCCCGACCCACTAGAAAAAACCGATACAAACCGATACATCCGACAATATAAACCGATATATCATTTTTTTTTAAAATGGTGCATTCAGATTTTTTTTTTTTAAAAAACCCGATTTTTATTCGTTTCATATTTTTCGGATACAAAACCGATATAAACCGATATACGCCCACCCCTAATGCACCTTATATACTTTTTGATTATATAATTCATATGTTGTACATCTTAATAATATACAATAATGTGATTCAATTATCTTTACTGGTTGTATGCTATCAAATATATAATTATGTAAATTGTATACTCCAGCGATATACAACATACAAAATTGTAATGTGTAACAATATACTAACTTTGCCTTGCATCGAGGCCATCTTATTGGTGTTGCCATGGCAAGCAGGATTGTATTTAGGGGGTTTTCTGGGTTTACGTGAATTCATACTCACTTTCCTAAATCATAATAATATTATATTTTTTAAAATAAGCTACTTAAATATAAGTTATGCACTTAAGCTTAAAGTATCATATAATGTGATGATGAATGGGGGCACCATTTTAAGTCAGATTAGGAGTCTTTCTTTATCTAAAATTGTGTAACACCTCTCTAAGTGTTTATTGGTATGTACTCCTTTTCTTTTCTTTCTTTCTTTGATTTAATCTTTCAAAATTTTCAAGTGTGACACATTGAACTCCTTATTTTTCGTTTGTCGAATAAAATTTTATATAATTAAATTAAATATAGTAGTAGTGAATGATATAACACATAACCGGTGGGTTCAAATCCTAACATATTCGACACGCAATATAGCTATGTAATATATAAAAAATAATATTTAAAAAATAATAATTAATCTTATAAGTATAATTTTAAAAGCATAATAGGTTCAACGGCAAAAATCTAAAATTTGAATTGGTCAAATTTATATCCTGAATTCACTTTTTCGTAATAATACGCCCATCTTCTTAATAATTTGGATCTCCCTAGGCGAGCTCCATATTTAGTTCTGTCCAGGTTTAGTGACACAAACCAAAATGCAATTTTATAAATTTATAGAGTTGAGCTTTTTATTTATTCCAATTTCTGGTAAAAACCTCATGACTGTTTATGACCCCGCGTAACATGTTATTAATAAATTTATCCAATTATGAAGTATTATTATTGTTTATGAGAACAAAAAGGGAAAAAGCAGAAGCCGACAAACGAAATTTCTTTTATTAATTCCTCATTGTTCTTACTCCATTTGTGAAACGGTTCCAATTTTTACGTAAATTGTTGACTTTTTGCCCTCAGATCGTATGAAATGACTTTAGGTTAGACAAAAGTAACTGTAATTGAATAATTTAATGTCCTTTTAAAAAAAAAAAAAAATTACAATTGTATTTTTAAGAAGAAAACGAAAAATTCTTTCGACAAAAGAGTGCAAGTTCCTCATACTTAATATTCTCTGATGGACATGGACCCCCATATAATCCGGTCAAAAGCAGCAATTTCATTGGAGCGTAAATTACACACTGGAAACAATAGATAATTATTTATTATTAAAAAAATACTACTGATATTAACTTACATACCTTAATTAATAAAGTGTTTTATCTGTATCAAATTATGTGTTATAGTTTGCATTTCAAGTGTAAAACTTCTTTTGACCATAAATTCATCTACATAAAATATTTTAAGTTTTTCGAAACAAATTTACGTGCATGAAAACTACTAAAAATGTTATAAGTCACAAAATTTAATAATAATATAAAATATTTAAAAAATATATAAAAATCTTGATTTAGCTCTACATCGTCTCATAAATTGGGATGAAGGATGTAATTTTTTTCTGTAGATTATCATTATAATCTTACCTGTGTAATATGTCACTTTTCATAATTTGCAGTTTAGTGAACAATGCGCGCTGTAGCACCCATATAATTTAAGTTATATATAATGAGTAGTAGTTTTACCCATCATAATAGGTTGTTACCGTATTTCCGAATTCATATGCCAAGCTTATATTCAGTGTTAACTGTTATTATAAGTTTTTAAGTAACTGCAAATGAATAACTTGATAAATAGTACTTTCTCTGTACCAAAATAAGTATCGCTTTAACTTATTTCACATCCATTAAGAAATTTATAAATATAATGTA
The DNA here is from genome assembly GCA_029783415.1 of Anisodus acutangulus. NCBI lineage: Eukaryota > Viridiplantae > Streptophyta > Magnoliopsida > Solanales > Solanaceae > Anisodus > Anisodus acutangulus. The sequence goes on along the minus strand of CM056506.1, from coordinate 42,384,191 downwards.
CTATAATTTACTAAATTATCCATTTGGACTATTTAATATTTGTTGAGAATTGAACACTATTAAGAAAAAGTAGTTCTCCAATATAAAGATATAGTTGAAAATAATAGTACTAATTTTTGTCTTAAATTTTTAAAACGACTATTATTTTGAGAAAACTTCCTTTTTACTAAAACGACATCAATTTTGAAGTAATTAATAATTTGACAAAATTAGTAACTGACCTAGTATCACATGTCATAATGCAAAACAATTCTTACATACTGAGTGTATATAACTTAAATTCATAAAAGTTATTGTTAACAAATTGAAATTTCCATAATGAGATCATTAATAGTACTTAAATTACTTCAACTGCCACTGATACCTTCCTCTAGGTTCTCTTTATATAAGTAGTCCTCATTCCATCCTCATCCCCATCTCTCTCTCTCTCTCTCTCTAATCATTCTTCATAAACTTTTCAACTTCTTTTATATTTCACTAAAAATGGAGATTTTGAAGTTGTCTCTAATTATTTCACTAATATTAGTAGGAAGTGCAGAAGGTAGAATCCCAGGTGTTTATAGTGGTGGATCATGGCAAAGTGCTCATGCTACTTTCTATGGTGGTAGTGATGCTTCTGGTACTATGGGTATGTACACCTTTTTCTCCTCTGTGGGAATTTTAATGGAATTTAACTTACTGTATAAAGAATTTTTACACTATCTGTATATGTTAACCTGCAGTAGAGGTAATATGAGATATGAAAATTCTTTGACTATGGTTTAACTTATGTAAACTGATAGTGTAAAGAATTTTTACATTGTCTGATTATAGCAGGCTATTTGAGGTGTAAATATTCTTTTACGTTTGTTAGTGTAGAGAAGTTAAACTCTACACATAAACTTGTACATTTGGACTTCCTACTATAATGTACATTTGGACTTCCTACTATAATGTACTCTACTATAGTGTAGAGAAGTTAAAATATTCTTTTATACTATAATGTACTTTACATATTATAGAAGGTGATGTGACTAATTTATCTTTAAATAAATGATTACTGATAGTAATTTTTAGATAATCTGATAATATAATTTTTTTACGATGTTAAATAGTTTTCCTTTAGTTACTCTATGACTAAGTAATATAGTAAATAATAGTTTAGGATGTGCTAACGAGCAAGAAAATGAATGTATTACGGCACAATGGCTTTTGCGCAGCTACTATACACCTTTGGCTTTATTTTTATTATAAGAAACTAATCAAAATATAACACTTCTTTTTTGTCAAAATCAACTTTAATTTCACCCGAAATAAGTAGTGGCATAGCGTCATAAAGTGAAGTGTGGTCAATTGAACACCTTTTATTAAAAAAAATTGAGTATAAAGGAAATTATATGTTAATTATCTTTTTTATACATATATTAAATTTTAAATACTTAATAAAATTTCTGATTTCGCCATTAAAAATAAGGTGTGCTAACGAGACCTTCCTATCGAATTTGCAGGTGGGGCATGTGGATATGGAAATCTATATAGCCAAGGCTATGGAGTGAACAATGCAGCATTAAGCACAGCACTATTCAACAATGGACTAAGTTGTGGAGCTTGTTTTGAGATCAAATGTGGCAATGAGCCACAATGGTGCCATCCTGGGAGTCCTTCCATTTTAATTACAGCAACTAATTTTTGTCCCCCAAATTACGCGTTGCCGAATGATAACGGTGGTTGGTGTAACCCTCCTCGCCCTCATTTCGACCTAGCCATGCCCATGTTCCTCAAGATTGCCGAGTACCGTGCTGGAATTGTCCCTGTCACTTACCGCCGGTAAGCATTTTTAAGTTTAACGGAAAAGAAAATCTGATAAGCGTTAATTGATAGCCCGGTAAAATAAGAGTTTATTTATTTTCGGTCTGTCGTCCGAAACATGCTCTAGCCAAAATATACTAAACATATATAGTAATTATGTATATTATATGTATATTTATGTATACAATGCGGATATTATATGTATATTTATATACAAAATATATACATTTATCGGCTATTATTTTTTAGAACGGTCTAAAAAGGTAATTATCTCTAAAAGTAGGTTAAATTATACTAAATGCCTAAGAGAACTTTTGTAGTATAAGTACATATATACTTTAGTTTTGTAGGTATTCAGTATTTGAAATTTAATGACGGACTAATTCGTATTCATGACGGGTAAGGCCGGCCATGAGTGGTAAAGTGCTCAAATAGCTTTTTTGAGCTTTTCTTGTTTCTTGGTTTTCATTTGTTTCTGTTTCTTTCGGTGGCCTTTCGGTTTTCTTGTTCTTCTTTTTTTTTCTCTTTTCTTGTGGGGTCATGTTGAGTTGGTTTTCTTGATTGGTTTTGGTTTATACTTATTTTGTGTCATAGGACATTGTTATCACTTGGTTTTGTTTGATATAGTACTTATTTTGTGTCATAAGGCACTGTTATCACTTGTCAAAGTTGGATGTGAACTACATTAATAGAGTACTAATATTTTAATGATTCTCAAGTAACTGAGGAGAAAAGGGACAACATTAAGCTCCCATTTAGCTATAGATTTTCAAAAATAATTTTAAAAATATTATTTGTTCTGAAATTTGATCAATTTTTGAAAATTTATCTTTTAAAAAAATTTATGTTTCAAAAATTGGTGCAGACCAGTTTTTGGGTAAAAATTTACTCACTCACAAAACTTCAAAAAAAAATTCAAGCAAAATGCATATCCAAACACAACTTCAAATTTCAAAAACTCATTTTTTTTTTAAGTTTCAAAAACTCATTTTTTTTTCAAGTTTCAACTAAATCTATGATCAAACGCCAGATAAAACAATACTCCTTGTTTCAATTTATGTGTATTTATTTTCTATAGTCTATTTACAAAATAATATCACTATTTATATTTAATAGTTTTTTAGTTCAACATCTACATAATATGTTAAAGGTTACAAGATTGTTCAAAAGCAATTTTGGTATATGATGCAAATTTTTTTGTTTAATATCATAAAATTCAAATATCTTTTTAGTTTTTAAACTAATTTGATAGGTCAAACTAAATAAAAAGATGTTTTCATAGGACATTATAGTTTGAATTGAAATTTTCTAGCTAGTGAGTTGTCATCTACTCCCTCCATTTACTTTTACTTATCCACTTTTGATTTTTCATGCCCCTAAAATAATAAATGAAGTGCATATTTTATCATGATATTCATATTAATTGATGTATATTTTTAATGGACTTGGAATTTGGAATGAGTAAATAATGTTAAGGATAAAAAAAAATTATCTTGATATGTTAAATTTGATAATTAAAAGTGAAAATTTATTTTAATATAGTAGATAATTTAAAATAAACCGAGGGACTAAAAATTTGAAACATTTTAGCTTTTGGAAGGTAGTCTTACATGCGCATTCTCCATAGTGAATGTCAAACTCCAAAACCCTAGGCGGTGGGGAATATATTTATTAATCAGTGTGAAAAGTCCCAGCCACACTGTTTTTATAATCCTTAATTAACGGTCCATGTTTCCTGCTAACATAGGATTTACATTCTACAACAAAATGATGTTCACATTCTCTAGAATTTATTGCAGCTGTTCTATCCTAAGACTTTTTTTTGTTTTCAAATTGACTTAAAAAACTTGATTTTCGATAAACGAGATAGTATAAAAATACTTTTAAACGGTCATGGTATAGAAGCTAAATTCATTTATTTTTTACGCAGGGTGCCATGTAGGAAGCAAGGTGGAATTAGGTTCACTATCAATGGTTTTAGTTACTTCAACTTGGTTTTGGTCACAAACGTCGCGGGTGCAGGTGATATCACGAAGGTTATGGTGAAGGGTACGAAAACTAATTGGATAACCTTAAGTCGTAACTGGGGTCAGAACTGGCAAACGAACTCCGTTTTGGTTGGTCAGTCGTTGTCATTCAGGGTCACAGCTAGCGATAGGCGCAAATCCACCTCGTGGAACGTAGCCCCTTCCCATTGGCAATTTGGTCAAACTTTTGTTGGAAAGAACTTTAGAGTCTAAATAGGGTGATGACTAATGAGGTGATCGTAATACAATATATAAGACTCGTGGTTCATGCACTTCGAGTTTTATTGTTTAGACTATTGAATTCAGGTTTTCTCTTTTGGCATTTTAACCTTTTTTTTCTGGTGTAGAAGAGCTGAAGCGGCTGCAAAAACATGTAGCCCGCAGCTGTTCAAAGAACAATATATTAGTATCAATGTAATGTTTTAGTAGTACATGATGTAAGGGCATTGTATTCTTACTGTATTTTCAGTAATATACAATGGTTTACTTTAATTGAAACATCTAAGTTCTTTTAATATGTTACTGTTAATGTTGGGTTTGATGTTGTGACATTTGACCCAACATATCTTCTGAAGTATTAATTTGAATGCATAAAAATGTTAGGACAAATGTCATAACATTCGGACCAACATCTCCGAAAAACAGTTTTGTCTTATTTCACGGTAAGCAGTAATATTTTAGGCATGATAAATTGGAGTTGTGTAAAACGTGGGAGAAAGAGTTAAAACTTGGGGAAGAAGTCGAGTGAAGAACAAGTCAAAAGTTGTTGAAATTTCGACTCCATGATCTTTTCCAACAAACACATCGGTTGCCCACCTTTCCATCAACCTCCTCAACTGATCGATGAGCTTTTCAATGAAGACTCTCTACTATAAATAGAGAGGCCACAACAGTGAATCGATCATTCAGAATTAGATTGTAAAAATACCAAGAGAGCTCTCAGGATTGTAACTCCCCTGGACACTTAAAATTGTACTGTTTCAAACTTCAAAATTCTGTGAGCAAAATATTGACTAAATTGTTGTCCAACATTTCGGATAACAAACAAAGCAACATGTCTGAGCCAAAAAGTAAAAAAAATGTTTTAAGAGAGTTTGGGTTTCTAAAATGAATTTAACTTATAATGTTGTCATAACTGCATTAAGAACTAACATTTCAGCTTCTTGGTACTTTGATAGTAGATGTTCTCGTCACATGACAGGTACAAAAGGTTTTCCAAAGAACTATGAGTCATCCAATCGAGGAAATGTGACTTATGGATGTGGCAATAAAAGCAAAATAATTGAAAAAGAGATCATGGATGTTCCTGGATTTCCAGCCTTAAGGAACGTCTTACATGTTGAGGGTTTAATGGCTAATTTAATTAGTATTAGTCAATTGTGTGATGACGACCTTGAGGTAAAATTTAATAAGAATGCTTGTAAAGTTATGAATGAAGCTAATGAATGTGTCATGACAGGTACTGGATCAGGCGATAATTGCTATCTTGTTGTAAGACAAGAAAAGTGCAATAATGCTAAGATAGATGACACAACACTATGGCATCAAAAGTTAGGGCATGTCAACTATCGCAATTTAGAAAAATTATTCTCATATGAAGCGGTTAGAGGCTTACCCAATCTTAGCCATAAAGGTAAAACTGTATGTGAAGATTGTCTGAAAGGTAAGTAAACCCGTGTCTCTCATAATATTGTCCAACACGAAGGACAACATTCAAGTACGACTCATTGTTATGTAGAAGTAGAAAGATGCTGAAAGCTGCTGCTGCTGTGTGATGAATAAGGAGGAAGCTGAATGATGTTGCTAAGCTGAAGGATATTGCCAAATCTTAGCTATAAATAATTGTTACATTTTTTGATGGATTGATGTGGATATTTGTTTACAATGATTTATTTCTATTTTCGGTTTTGTCTATAGTGAATGATGAGTGTATATAAATGCTTATTTGTTTCTAATCTTATAGAATGGTATATGCACATTTGCTTGTATGCCATTACAGGTTAAAAGGGAGTAGTTCTGTAATCACATGTGTTTGACAACATTTGTAACAATGCACTAAGTTGTTTGTATTGTTTGTTTTGTGAAGAAAGGCAAAAATGGGAGATTGTTAATGTTGTGTTTGGCGTTGTGACATTTGACCCAACATATCTTCTGAAGTACTGATTTGAATGCATAAAAATATTAGGACAAATGTCATAACATTCGGACCAACATCTCCGAAAAATAATTTTGCCTTATTTCACGGAAAGCAGTAATATTTTACTGTCGGGGTAAAAATGACTTAGGCATAGTAAATTGGAGCTATGTAAAACGTGGGAGAAAGAGTCAAAGCTTGGGGAAGAAGTCGAGTGAAGAACAAGTCAAAAGTTGTTGTGATTTCGACTCTATGATCTTCTCCAACAAACACACCGGTTGTTCATCTTTCCCTCAACATCCTCAATTGATCGATGAGCTCTTCAAGGAAGACTCTCTACTATAAATAGAGAGGCCAGAACAGTGAACCGATCATCCAGAATTAGATTGCAAAAATACCATGAGAGCTCTCAGGGTTTCAACCCAGAAATGTGGATCACAAGTGTTGCCTGAGTGTGTCGACAACATTCTGTCCAACATTACAATTGTTGTTTAGATTCTAGATTAGTTTTGTATGGAGCGATTGTAATGAGAGGTTGTCTATATCTACGTAGTTAGATTTTTCAGGCAAAAGTCATCTGTGACTTCAACTTTTAATTCCTTTTCATTTTATATTATAAATCTGTAAAGAAAGGAATTTGTAATTTTATAATATATATATATATATATATACAATACTTCTAGTCATTGACCATCATAAGTTATATCAACATATAACTTATGAAAATATAAATATTTGTGTTCGTTATTTTTTCCGTTGCATTTTACTCTTAAAGATTTTTCGTGTTATCGAGTGTTGTCACTTGTGTCAGACGACATTGTCGCTGACATTCGAAAATAGAATTGGCATTCAATTTATTTCATCTCTTGTTTTACTTTCAGTAGCTTTTGATACCTTACCGTTACAATGCACAATTTGTTTCCCATTTAATGGCCTATTAAAGTATAATGTAGACAGTTTGATATTAATCAAGTGCACATTTGATTTGCTATTTCTATGAGAATATCCTGAGACAAAACATTGGATTCTCTAAAGTAGGGCTTTGGATGCCATTTCTAGTCTTACTTTCACCCTTGAACTTTGCCGGGCAAGGACATTGCAATAAAAAACTTACTCGCACTTGGTGTTTAAACTAAACCAATGAATACAACAGTCATCACTTCGATGTATCGTTGAGATGGGAAGGACTAAAACAGAGACTAAAGTATGGTATAATATTGTTAAATATACATACATTCCCGTGATATACACTTCCATAAATAAGTGTATGTCACGGGTTTGGCCTTATTAATTAGTGTAAAATAATTGTAATAATTTGTATTGTACACTTACCATAATTATAGGATTCTTGTATTACTATAATAGAGTTTTGGGATTAGAATAGGAATAAAATTTTCCTATTATGAAAATATGTAAATTGTATATACACTCTTTCAATTAATGAAAATAATCAAGAAATTCAATTCCAATTCGTGGTTATGGTCATAAAACGTTGTCTCCCCCCATCCACCCCTTATCTTGAAAAACACTCTTAATGCCCCTAAATTGATTAAAAATTTGGTGTTTGTCCATAAATTCACTACTGATAATTCTGTTTCTGTTGAATTTGATCCGTTTGGGTTTTATGTGAAGGATTTCAAGACGGGGAGTCCTCTCATGAGGTGTGATAGTAGAGGAGATCTTTATCCTATTACGTCATGTTCTGGTCTCTCGAGTCAAGCCTTGCTGTAAACTTTTGCAGCCCTTGCTCCTTTCTTGTGGCATGCTCGTCTTGGTCATCTGGGGTCGTCTATTATGTCTTCCTTAGATAAAAATAATTTTATTTCGTGTAAGGGTACGCGTAGTATTTCGAATTGTCAATCTTGTTCTTTAGGAAAAAATGTTAGGTTGTCATTTGTAGAATCTAATTCTCATACTTTAATGCTATTTAATATTATTCATAGAGATTTATGGACATCTCATGTTCTCAGTTCTTTGGGTCATCATTATTATTTTCTATTTTTTATGATTATTCAATTTTTTATGGATTTTTCCGATAGCAAAAAAATCTCAATTTTTTTCCACCTTCTTAAACTTTAGAGAATTCATTATAACCCAATTCGAATGGGAAATAAAAAATATTCAATGTGATAATGAAAATGAATATGATAATGGGGTGTTTCAAGAGTTTTGTGCTAATAATGGGATCAATTTTCATTTTTCTTGCCCTCATATGTCTTCACAAAATGGAAAAGCCGAAAGCAAAAATCGTATCATTAATAACATTATCCGAACATTATTGATTCATGCTTCCGTACCCCTTTTTTGGCATCATGCTCCACAAATGACTACATATCTTCTTAACATTCTTCCTTCCAAAGGTTTGACATATTCGTCCCCCTTCAAATTTTATATAATAAGACTCTTTCGTATTCACATCTTAGGGTCTTTGGGTTCTTGTGTTATCCACTATTTCCGTCCACCACAATTAACAAACTTCAAGCCCGGTCTACCCCTTGTGTGTTTTTGGGTTACCCACCAAATCATCGTGGTTACAAATATTTTGATTTATCATCTAATAAACTCATCATTAGTCGCCATGTAATTTTTGATGAATCCAAATTTTCGTTTGCTAAGGTTAGTAATCCCGTGCCTAGTTCGTATAATTTTTTGGATGATGGTATATCCCCGTATATTATTCACCATTTGTCGGATGTATCCCGCACCCCAAATCCGCCAGCAGGCCCACTGCCCGCTGGTTCTATAGTCCAGTCCCTACATCCCGTCATGGGTCCAGAAACTGGGCCCCAGTTCTTGTACTATTTTCAGCGATGGAAATAGTGGACCGTTACCGAGTTGGGCCACCAGGCCCACTGCCTGCTGGCCAGTCCGTCACATGTCCCGATATTTCGCAAAATTCCTCTAATTCTCCCCCGAGTCAAAGACTAGTCACTCGTAGTCAACGGGGTATTTTTAATCTGAAAAGACATTTTAATTTAAATTTTAATGTTCTTAAATCACCATTCCTTATCCCGTAATCCTGTGTCTGCTTTAAATGACCCGAATTGGAAAATTTCTATGACCGGTGAATATAATGCTCTTATTGATAATAAGACGTGGGAGTTGGTGTCTCGTCCATCTGGTGTTAATATTATTCGGTCTATGTGGAGTTTTGCTCATAAGGACAATTTTGACGGTTCGTGAGGCATAAGGCTCGTTTTGTCGGTGATGGTAAGACTCATCAGGTTGGTGTGGATTGTGGTGAGACATTTAGTCCGGTGGTCAAATCGGCTACCATTATCACTGTGCTCAGCTTGACTCTTTCGAAAGCATGGCCCATTCATCAATTAGATGTGAAGAATATTTTCTTACATGATGATCTCAAGAAGACAGTCTATATGCATTAGCCTTTGGGGTTTAGGGAACCCCAATACCCCTATCATGTCTGTTTGTTGAAGAAGCCCTTGTATGGGCTTAAGCAGTCTCCACGGGCTTGGTATAAGCGGTTTGCAGACTATGTTTTGACTTTTGGGTTCTCTCACAGCAGGTCTGATAATTCATTGTTCATTTATCATCGTGGTTCTTCCTTGGCTTATATACTATTATATGTGGATGATATTATCTTGACTGCCTCTTCTGATGCATTATACCAGCCTATCATGACAATGCTCAGTTCTGAGTTTGCTATGAAAGACTTGGGGCCCTTGAGTTACTTTTTGGGGATTGCTGTCACTCGTCATACAGGTGGGTTGTTCTTATCCCAGAGAAAGTATGCAGTTGAGATCATTGAGAGGGCTGGGATGTCATCATGTAAGTCCACTTCCACTCCGGTTGATACTAAACCCAAGTTGGGTGTTGCGGCTGGCTCACCTTATGAGGATCCGACCCACTATCGCAATCTTGCAGGGGGCCTTCAGTAACTTACATTCACGAGACCAGATATTACGTATGTTGTACAACAAGTGTGTTTATTTATGCATGATCCTAGGATTGAGCACATGAATGCACTCAAACACATTATTCGGTACATTCAGGGGACACTTGACTATGACTTACATTTATATCCTTCGTAGACGTCTACACTCATCTCGTATACAGATGCTGATTGGGGTGGCTGTCCAGATACCAGACGGTCTACGTCTGGCTATTGTATATTTCTTGGTAATAACTTGGTCTCCTGGTCTGCAAAGCGTCAGTCGACTTTATCACGCTCTAGTGCAGAGGCCGAGTATCGAGGGATAGCTAATGTGGTCTCTGAATCCTATTGGTTACGTAATATTCTATTAGAGCTTCATTGTCCTATTCAGAATACTACCTTGGTTTATTGTGATAATGTTAGTGTCATCTACCTTTTTATTAATCCGGTTCAGCACCAGCGCACTAAACACATCGAGATGGACATTCACTTTATTCGCGAAAAGGTAGCTCGTGGACAAGTACGCGTCTGTCATGTCCCTTCCAGGTATCATATTACAGACATCTTTACCAAAGGTCTTCCGTCAGTACTCTTTGAAGATTTTAGGGACAATCTCAGCGTACGAAGACCGCCCGCTATGACTGCGGGGGTATGTTAAATATACATATATTCCTGTAATATACACTTCCATAAATAAGTGTATGTCACATGTGTTGACACCCAATTTTGTCCCATTTTTTCCGATTTATTTGCAATTTTAGATATTTTCGACACCTCAAAAAAATATTTTAATATATATATACACATATATTATTATTCTCAATATTATTATTATTATTATTATTATCATTATTATCATTATTATCATTATTATTATACGTATTTTCTACAACCATTTGCCTTTTTAAATCATGATCATAATTTTACCCTAAAATTCTATGCTATTCTATTTTTTCGCAAAACGACATCGCATTTTCCATTTTGAGCATTTTAAACATTTCGCAAATATTATGTATCACATCGTTATATCTTATTTTAAATAATTTACATCTCTTCAAGCATTTCTAATAATAAATCCTTTTATATTTTAACCAACTCCTCATTTTATTCCCCTCACCCAAAACAATATCAACCCACCATAAAATCACAGCCCAAACGAACACCCGTTTTCGCAGCCCAATCGGACCCCAAACCCACCAAAGCCCAACCCTAATCGGCCCAATACCCAAACCCATTCCCTTTTATTTCCCTTATTTCCAAACCCGTCGGCCCAAGACCGTGGCCCAATATCCACTCCCATTAACCCATCGCCCATTCCATCCCAAAACCCAAACACAACCCTAAAAATTTTAAAACAAAACCCTCACATCTGTCGGTCAACTCGCCGCACACCCCTTTCCAAAAACCAGTGGTCTTTCACACCGTCGCCCCTTTTACCCGCCAGACAAACACCCTCACCATACCACTGCCACCATGTCCCCTCGACTGTCGAGTCCGCACATCGCACAGTCCCCTTTTTCCCTTTTCTCGCAAAACCCAGAGCTTTGAATAGCTCGTCTGAGTCAGATCGACCTGCAAAGCATGCATGCTACAGTGGACCTCTAAAACACCTTCAAGAACTCGGTGGGTAAAAGCATGAACCCGTACCCCTTTGTTATCTTCTCGGTTTTTGAAATGAAGAGAAACCGTCGCATTTTCAATCTTTGTTTTGAATTCAAAATTCAAACCTTAGTCATTAGGGTCTCGATTGGGCTTATAAATAGAACCCTTTGTGGGTTGTTGAAGGGGGGATTTTCAGACATAAAAAGGGACCTTTTTTCATTCTCACAAGTCATTTGGAACAAGTTTCGATTCCGAAAAAAATCTTTTCTTTTACTCTCAGTTATGGCTAGACACAACCACAAAATACTCATGCTCATTTTTTGTTCAATCGCATAAACACACTTCTTCGAGCGAACTCGACGATTCGAGACGACGCCTCGGTTCGCCGCCCGGAGAAGGTCAGTAAACTCAATTCCTCTCAGTTTTAGTTTGGCATATTTATGTATTTTATTGACGATTATCTGATAATGTTGCTATTTCGTATTGTTGTGCCTAAATAATGTTCGTTAAACTGTCTTTAGTTAATTTAGGTATGTTCTGCCTGCTATGTACATGTTTAAACCCATATGTAGTATTATATGATATATATGTTGCTTCAGTACATATTTAGAGGGATTATGATTTGTTTGGTTAAATGTTTATGATGATTATTAAGCTATTTAATTGACTATTCATGCTCAGATATGTTGTATTAAGTTCATGATTAGTATTTCATTTAGTATAATGAAATATATCTTGTATTAGTTTAGTGGAAGCATGATGTATATTGGCTAAGGGTTTGGCCTGATATGTTGGTAACCTATTGACATGTCCCTTTCTATGATTTAAAAGTAGTGTAGGATAAGCATAAGCTTTGGGCCCTTAATAGCAAGACTACCAGCCTGTTAATGATTTTAAGATAGCAAAGATGTGATGAAAAGCTTTGTGTGTGTATATGTTGGTCTCTGGATGCTGTTTGATCATGTTGGAATTAAAGAATGTTGAAACCTACTTACCTTGTTGAGTTCTTTTAACTAGTTCATCCTCCAAATAGATTTGGTATGTTTGTTAATTATGATATGATAGCAAACTTGTTAACATGTTTGAGAACCATCTTTGACCATACACTACCTTGTATGGAGTGTCATTTCTTATCATGCCTGACAAATGATATATTCATGTGTTTAGTTTAAACTAAATTTCCCCTGCCTCTCTGAAATGCTGTCTTTAATGGTTGTCTGGTCATCCTTCTGTCTAATATGTCTACTTGAGTGGGCTATGTATTTTTCCTCTTTTGTGAGTCTGTATGCCTATCAGTAATTATGTGACTACTTTGTTTGCTTGAGTGTGATCATGCTGGATAATGTGGCATGAATAGGATCATGTATGCTTAACCTAGTTGAAAACACTATGCACCTTTTGAAATGCTTCTTTTTAATGTTCACTTGTTCATTTTTTCTAAGTTTACATGTTTGTCAAGCTAACTACACATTTATTTTGCCTAAGTGTTAAAACACACCACATATTATCATCTTTTAAGTTATCTTATATCATGCCCTGTTTACTAAATTGTGGAATGATATCTGTATTAACATTTTATGTGTATTTGAACTAGTTTGTGGTGTGTTATATTACTTCCCATGTCTGCATTCTATGTTTACTGCCGAATGTTTTCTTTCATAGTTGCCTTGTCTGAACTCTCCTATTGTATTGCTTTGTCGGTTGAAAGCCAAAGCATGATTTGGGTTTGGGATTAGCCTCTTCTGATAGCCTGCCATGCCTGAAGTTCTAGAAACCTTTTTGATCTTGTTGCGGCATCAGAACATGGATGGTGATAGCCCCTTTGATTTCTTGTCTTTCAACTTCGTGGTTTAGCTTGATTGTCAATCTCTGAATTCATTTCCTGTTTAAGTACTGACTTGGTCAATATCTTTGCTCCCTGATAACTACCAAGTGTTCTGTTAGTTTATTATTTTGTTAAAATATAAGTAATTTTGAATACTCATTCTTCACCCCCTCCTTTCTTTGCATAACCCTGGGAGTTTCAAATATCAAATAACCTTGTGATGCTTCAACGAGCTTGCTGTATCTACTGTTGTGCTTGGTCGTTAGGCTCGTTGGATATACTTGTCTATTATATTGGACTGTTGCTACTTGTTGTTGGTGCACTGCAAAGCAGATGACTGTTGGCATTTTGAGATCATCCCTGCATCTGCAAGGCCAATTGTTATTGCAACTTGAGACTTCAAAAACTGTTGCTACGTTTGGCTTTCTATCGCTATCTTTTGGTCTGATGGTTACTGTATTTTTGGGATTAAATTTATTGCATTCTGAGGCAGATGGCTGCTGCATCTTGAACCAGTTGTTGCTGCTCTTTGGTGCCCCTTTCTGGGGGGGGGGAGGGGGGCAAAACAATTGCTGCTTCTGAACCTTTTAAAAGGGCTTAATTATTGCCACATTTTGAGCCAATTATTACAGCATTCGAGTCAAATTATTGCTGCACTTTTGAGCATATTTGATGTTTATCACTGCTGTGTTTTAGCCCAAATTGCTGCTATTTTCTTGGCTGAAACAGATACTTTAAGACTGTTTCGGACAGCCCACTGCTGTGTTTCAAGCCACTGCTGCTGTTTTCTCGGCTGAAAACGGCTGCTTCAAGACTGCTTCGGACAGCCGCAATATTTTTGAAAAGTCTACTGACTTAAACAAATACTACACTTAGGCCAATGAAATTGAATTTGAGGTTGCGTCCCTTCGAAAAATGCCTCTCAGTTTCGACTGCTTTGGTATAAGTGACTGATTTGAACATGATACTACACTGGCCGATGAAAATATCCATCGATTTTGAAGCCTCCACAGTTTGTAAAGACGGAAATATAACTTTTGGGCAAGGATGAAACTTAAATCTTTTTCTTAGTTCATCCGAGAGATCAACATCTTAAGTAGGCGAGGCAACTAAAATGACCGACGAGTTATATGGTTGCAGCCACGACGTGATTGGAATGATCTTTCTATTTTTATCCGAGAGACCAACATGTTTAGTAGGCGAGGCAATTAAAATGACCACCGAATCATATGTTTGCAGCCACGACGTGATTGGAATGGTCTTTTCAAAATTTAAGTCTGGGCCCTCCGTGATCAAAACATTCACTGTTTTGGATACAGATCCGAAGTTATTTATATTTAAATGTTTTTAACCGTTTGTTCTTGACAACTTGCAAGGAACAAAGTCAACGAAGGCAGATACTCCTCGGAGATTATTTATTTTGCTGTTTTTTACTTTTTTTAATTCAGCTTTATCTCGCTCTGTATTGTAATATTATTTATTGCACTTATGTAATTATTAAAATGCTTAGAATAGGTACACTTAGAATTAATTCATAGGGTAGAGTAAGACTTGAAATCCGTCGCTAGCTTATTTACTTGTAGGCTCGGTTAATTCAAACTTAGAAACCCTCCGCTAGTTTATTTATTTTTAGGCTCGTCATGCATATTTAATATTTTCAAAACAAACTTCGATCTTCTTCTGTTCACTTTATTAATTGTACAACTCAAAATGATTTCCAAAAATTACTTCTTTGGCATTATAAGTAACTCATTTTTCTCATTGCTATTAATTGTCCCAAATGCATACTTTTTCAATTTTACATGTATTTTTATTTAATACCATACAAATGCATACTTGTACAAAAATGCATCCTTTTACTAAATACTTGCAACATCATTTTAAGTTTATATTTTTAAAACATGCATTTTTCTTAGTACAATAATTAACCTGAGTTTGACCGGATAACCGCAAGTTAGTGGATCTTAAAGGATGCCTAACTCCTTCCCTTTAGGATAATAAAGAACACTTACCTAGAATCACATTAGTTTCGCAGAACATAAAATTAGAGTTATATTACAACATTTATTTAATATTTAGGTATCCTAATTCACCCTAAAAATTTAGGTGGCGACTCCTTAATCCAATACCCAGGAATCACCGATACGTTGTGCTCCGCTTCGACCCGCGGGTCAAAAACGGGCGCGACAGCATGGCGAATCCACTAGGAAATATTCAGGTTCTTAACCATAGCAAACTTAGGTTATTTATTATTGCACCTTATTTTTTTGCTCTTTATTTGATATGTTGTTTTAAATTGTTTCCTTTGTGAAAATTTTTGTATGCTTAACTGCTTTAATTGCTACTTTCTTTACCGCTTTTCTTAAATTGGCATTCCGCTCATATTTCTTCCACTTCGAAAATTTGACACTATCACAAATACACGCGAGGTGTGTTTTGCGCACCTGCAAACTTCTTTCAAAATTTCCAAAATTTTAGGAGAGTTGGTATATGCGCGGAGCGTCCGGACCATCCGTTTGGCCGCGTAGCCTTCTCACTTGAGCAGTCCGCTCGGGAACCTTGAGTCTAGTCAGCCAAATCTTAGAAAATTTAGGATAGAGCTATACCACCCTTTATCTTAAGTCATGCATGCATACACCTTAGGTGGGTCGATCATTAGGGTCGACTCCACAATTAAGAAATCCACCAAAATTGTCAACGGGTCCCATAACCCAACGACCATATCATCATATTATGTATAGTGTGGTAATAATAAACGAATCCAAGCCTAATCATGACATGCCGAAAATGGAAAATGCATTCATTTTGTCTTCATTTCCAACAAAAGCATTGCAGTTTAATGACTTGGATAAATCTATCATAATCTCGCGTATTTGGCGTTTAGACTCACCTTTGGCATAAGAAAGGCCCCATGTATATTAGAACGCGCATATAATTTCCATACTTGCTATTTTCTGTTGCTTTCCACTTTGTGCATATTATTTGAATCAATAATTACTCACCTTATACTAATTTGGTTTTCTTCATTTTTCAGGAGGTTTATTTTGCCTAATTTATTTCCCCAAAGGGTTGATTCGTGTTGATTAAAACTGGCGGAGCACCCCTTCTTTTATTTCCCAATCATGCCTACCCAAATTGTATTAACGCTAACTTAATGAAACAATATGATTTAAATTGAGGCATGAATCGCATCTATGCATCTTAATGTGTTTTGCCTCCATCTTTTGAATGCTTAAATGACAAATCCACATTGCTTTTGCTATTTCAAAATTTATTTTGTTTACTAATTTGCTTTTCTCTTTCAGCATGCAAACTAATAAATCTGTCGATAATGTGAATGTGACATGTAATGAAACAAACAAACAAAATTCAAACAACGAACAAGACTTCAAAGAATATGAGGAAGACTCACAACCGGAAGAATTGGGGCATGTTTTAGAATAAGCCAAAGCCAGTTTTGGATGAAACATCAAGATGGTTGATAATTACAAGCATTGGCATGAGCACCCTTTGCACTTTCGGGCTATCATCACTACAATCAGGAATTCTACTGGGGCAATGCTATATCTTTCGAAGCCACGTGGATACAAAATCATGTACAGAGAGGCTGATTGATGAACACAGTTTGTCCGGGGCAACTTTATCAGAATAGAATGGCCAAAGCTTTTAAAACAAGAAAGTAAAGCCAATGATTTTTAAACCGGGGCAATTGGTGTCAAAACGCATATTCCCACACCAAGATGAAGCCAAAGGAAAATTCGAATTGGCGAGGGCCTTGCACGGTTCACCAAGTGCTGACTGGAGAGCATTACTCCTAGCGGAAATGGACGGCAAAGTATGGCCAAAATCTATCAACGCGGATGCGGTGAAAAGATACTACATTTAGGATTTTTCTATGTAATGCACTTCCTATGTTGTAAAAGTTGCGCTCCCTTGTCGGGATACACAAAGAACCCATGGCTGGTTCCGTTTCTTTAAAGCACAAATTTCCTCAAAATCGCATTTTTGCTTGTAATATGAACTACGTTATGACCTGATTCCCTCGGCGGGATACGTAAGCGGCCACATCGGCTTCGGTCCCACTTTTAGAAAAATTACAATCCTTTTTGCGTACACGAACTACGTTATGACCTGATTCCCTTGTTGGGATACGTAGGCAGCCTATATCGGCTTCGGTCACACTATTAGAGTTTCCCTCCCCCTTTATATTGTGTTTAATAAAGTGCATCCGTCTGATCGCCTTGATAGAACAACAAAGAAACCCATACAAGACTTGGCTTAGTCCAGTTGAAAGTCAAAATCCTCACATATCAGAAGCTGGGGCAAAATTTAAGGGATCACTGCGAGAAGACGCCGATAGACATGAAAATTGTTGACCAACCAAATCTCTAGTCATCAGAAGGACTTTAGATAAGACGTTTGCTCTGTTTCACTGCATGTCACTATTCGAGAGTTCGACAGTAATTCTTATAAGCAAATTATTTTCAACAAACATTTTCATTAGAATTCGACATAATTTTTTTTAGTTGATATGCATACCTTTTTATAAACAAATTGTTTTCAAATGTTTTCATTAACTGCTAGCCAAGACTGGAAACCAGAGAGGGGCTACAGGTCCGAATCAGCAGGACATGCAAGTATCAAGGCCAAAGCTACAAAGTCAACGCGAATCAACTCCCCCTCCCCAAACTCATAAATTTATTTGAGTACAGGTTCTTCAAGTTGAAAGAAGCAGAGAAGCTGCAACATTTATGTACAAATTCGCAAGGGACCTCCGCATCGCAGCTCACCACAAGGATCACTTTCATGTTTAGAGACTATACAAAGACGTCATGCTGAACTATATGTTCCCAACCGTGTTATGTCCATGAGAAGAACGATATTTTGACTTACAGGGTCGCATTCTCATCTACTCAACTTTTGCATCGCTTATATCCACGCATTAACTTTCATGGCATAGTAGTTCGACCATATGATCACATTTTGCATTACGTCAATACGACAACATAAATCAGGCGCCCACCTTCTAATGTGAGTATTTTATTTAAATCAGGCGCCCACCTTCTAATGCGGGTATTTTATTTAAGTCAGGCGCCCACCTACTAATGCATAGGTATTTTATTTTAAATCAAGCGCCCACCTTTTAATGCGGGTATTTTATTTTAAGTCAGGCACCCACCTTCTAATGTGGGTATTTTTTAAAAAATCAGGCGCCCACCTTCTAATGAGGGTATTTTAATTTAAGTCAGGAGCCCACCTTCTAATGCGGGTATTTTAATTTAAGTCAGGCGCCCATCTTCTAATATGGGTATTTTATTTAAGTCAGGCCCCCACCTTCTAATGCGGGTATTTTATTTTAAATCAGGCGCCCCCCTTCTAATGCGGGTATTTTATTTAAGTCAGGCGCCCACCTCCTAATGCGGGTATTTTATTTTAAATCAGGCGTCCACCTCCTAACGCGGGTATTTTATTTTAAATCAGGCGCCCACCTTCTAATGCGGGTATTTTATTTTAAATCAGGCGCCCACCTTCTAATGCGGGTATTTTATTTAAGTCAGGCGCCCACCTTCTAATGCACAGGTATTTTATTTTAAATCAAGCGCCCACCTTCTAATGCGGGTATTTTATTTAAGTCAGGTGCCCACCTCCTAATGCGTGTATTTTATTTTAAATCAGGCGCCCACCTCCTAATGCAGGTATTTTATTTTAAATTAGGCACCCACCTTCTAATGCGGGTATTTTATTTTAAATCAGGCGCCCACCTTCTAATGCGGGTACTTTATTTTAAGTCAGGCGCCCACCTTCTAATGCGGGTATTTTATTTTGAATCAGGCGCCCACCTTCTATTGCGGGTATTTTAATTTAAGTCAGGCGCCCACCTTCTAATGCGGGTATTTTAATTTAAGTCAGGCGCCCACCTTCTAATGCGGGTATTTTATTTTAAGTCAGGCGCCCACCTTCTAATGCGGGTATTTTAATTTAAATCAGGCGCCCACCTTCTAATGCGGGTATTTTAATTTAAATCAGGCGCCCACCTTCTAATTGCTGTATTTTATTTTAAATCAAGCGCCCACCTTCTAATGCGGGTATTTTATTTTAAATCAGGCGCCCACCTTCTAATGCAGGTATTTTAATTTAAGTCAGGTGCCCACCTCCTAATGCGGGTATTTTATTTTAAATCAGGCGCCTACCTTCTAACGCGGGTATTTTATTTTTCATTCAGGCACCCACCTTCTAATGCGGGTATTTTATTTTAAACATGCGCCCACCAATGGCATCATATGCACAACGTTTAAGCAACGACATTATTTTGACTTACAAAGTCGTATTCTCACATACCCATTGTATGCAACAGTTATGCACTAACTTTTGTCTTAGCTCTAGTAAGCAGGTGTTTGAATCGGCGGGAACTTTCAGCACAACGTGAACTATCTCTTACGGCGAACCGAGGCAACTTTCGTCAGCGGACTACTTCGAACGTCGTTCCGCTCTTTTCCAATATATTGTCGCACCTTCAACCAGTGCCATCATAACCTGACACTGTGGCAATATTTCTCGAATCTGCATCATATTTTGCAACTTCTCTCCCCCTGGGATTCTATTTCTACCCATGCATCCCTAATCTTTCTTCGAGTCCCGATGATCAGGACAAAATTGGCTACTCAGTCAACTTCTTTGTCCAAAAATTCTTTCATCGTTTCGGCCAAAGAGGGGCATCTGTTGACACCCAAGTTTATCCCATTTTTTTGATTTATTTGCAATTTTAGATATTTTCGATACCTTAAAAAAATATTTTAATATATATACATATAGACATATATATACACATATATTATTATTCTCAATATTATTATTATTATCATTATTATTATTCATATTTTCTACAACCATTTGCCTTTTTAAATCATGATCATAATTTTACCCTAATATTCTATGCTATTCTATTTTTTCGCAAAACGACATCGCATTTTCCGTTTTGAGCATTTTAAACATTTCGCAAATATTATGTATCACATCGTTATAATTTATTTTCAATAATTTACATCTCTTCAAAGCATTTCTAATAATAAATCCTTTTATATTTTAACCAACTCCCCATTTTATTCCCCTCACCCAAAACAATATCAACCCACCACAAAATCACAGCCCAAATGAACCCCCATTTCCGCAGCCCAATCGGACAACCCAAACCCACCAAAGCCCAACCCTAATCGGCCCAATACCCAAACTCATTCCCCTTTATTTCCCTTATCTCCAAACCCGTTGGCCCAAGACCGTGGCCCAATATCCACTCCCATTAACCCATCGCCCATTCCATCCTAAAACCCAAACACAACCCTAAAAATTTTAAAACAAAACCCTTCCATCTGTCGGTCAACTCGCCGAACACCCCTCTTCAAAAACCAACGGTCTTTCACACCGTCGCCTCTTTTACCCGCCAGACAAACACCCTCACCATACCATTGCCACCATGTCCCCTCGACCGTCGAGTCCGTACATCGCACAATTCCCTTTTTCCCGTTTCTCGCAAAACCCCAAAGCTTTGAATAGCTCGTCCGAGTCAGATCGACCTACAAAGCATGCATGCTACAGTGGACCTCTAGAACACCTTAAAGAACTGTTGACACCCAATTTTGTCCCGTCTTTTCCAATTTATTTGCAATTTTAAATATTTTTAACACCTCAAACAATTTTAATCTATATACATACATGCGTATATATATATATATATATATATATTATTCTCTTATTATTATTATTATTCGCATTTTTTACTATCATTTTGCATTTTTATCATAATCATAAGTTTTGTCCGAAAATTCTATGTTATTTTATTCTCGCAAAATTGCATCGCATTTCCATTTTTTATTAAGCATTAAACATTTCGCAAATATTATATTTTATTATCACATCGTTATGCTATTTTAAATAATTCACATCTTTTACAAAATAAAATATTTTTAATGTTAAACCCCTTTTGTATTTTTAAATCCATAACCCATTTTTATTTCTACCCAAACAAAATTCACACAAAACCTATTTTTTTTTCCGCCCAAGCCCATTCCCCTTAATCCCAAAAAAAAAAAACCAGCCTAATCCCCAAACCCGAACTGCCCAACACCTCGACCCGCTTACCCAAACCCATTGCCCGATCGACCCCTTTAAATTCCCCAAATCCAATCGCCGCACACCCGCCACCCTAACCCCCTACGTCGCCGCACCCTACACCCCTACCCCCGACGTCGCCGCACCCTACACCTGACACCACCACTCGCCAACACCGCCGCCTGACACCATCAACCCATACCCCTAAAAACCCGTTCGAAAATCATTATTTTTGGGCCCTTTATTTCGAATTTGAGCTTGGTTTTTGGGAGAATGGGGCTATAAAAACCCCTTGTGTTCTTCGAAAATAGAGGAAGAGGAGAAAAAAAGAAAAGAAAACCGAAAAATTTCGGAGGTCCGATTGGCACATGAAAGATTTTTGGTTGTGTTCTTGATTTCAAGCATTTTTTCCTCCCTTGTTGTTCAAGAATTGAGTTCGAAAAGGTTTGTTCTCCACTTTTGATTCTCGGATTTTGACACCTGAGTCGGGTCGGGTCACTGACCCGGGTCGGGTCGACCCGGTTCGGACAATATTTTCAGAATTCTTGCATCTCATATTTCTATATGTTGGTTATCTGAAATTGGTGAAATTATTCGATTTCGGGTTGCATCACTGATCCGGGTCGGGTCGACCCGGTTCGGACAATATTTTCAAAATTCTTGCATCTCATATTTCTATATGTTGGTTATCTGAAATTGGTGAAATTATTCGATTTCGGGTTGCATCACTGATCCGGGTCGGGTCGACCCGGTTCGGGTATTATTTCCAGAATTCTTGCATTTCATATTTCTGTATGTTGGTTATCTGAATTTGCAGAATATTTGATTTCGGATTTTGGATCACTGATTCGGGTCAGTCATCGACCGGTCAGATCGACGATTCGTATTATTTCGAATTCTTGCATTTCATGTTTACGTATATTGGTTATCTGAATTTGGTGAATATTTGATTTCGGATTTTTGACACTGATTCGGTCAGTCATCGACCGCCCGGTCGACCCGATTTGGATATTTTAGAATTCTCGCATTTCATTTCTTGTTCTTGGTTATCTGAAATTGGTCTTTGAAATCGATTTCGAGTTTGAATCAACGATCCGGTCGGTCGACCCGATTTGAATATTTCCAGAATTTCAGAACTCGGGCCGGATACTTTAACTGCTCACTGCTCGTTGCTTTTACTATTTTATTGTTTTATTAATATTGCATTAAGGCCGACGAAATTGAATTCGAGGCCGCACTTTTCTTTCGTTTCATTTCACTGTTTTTTTCAGTTACTGTTTTTAAACATCCGTGCAACAGATATCTTGCTATCTTACCGTTTTTACTGTTTTAAACAAATACCGCGTCTGTTCTGGCATGGTTTTTCTGTTTCAGTTTGATGCTCGTTTTTAGGTTACTATTTTACTGTTTTAAAACTAAACACCGCGTCTTTTCGGAATTTGTCTCTCTGGTTTTACGCTTCGATTCGCTTCACCTTCTTGTTTCTTTGCCTTGTTTTAAAATTTTACTGATTTGAACACGATACTACACTGGCCGATGAAAAATATCCGTCGATTTTGAGGCCTCCACAGTCGTAAAGACGGAAATATAACTTCAGGGCAAGGATGAGGCTTAAACCTTTATTTCACCCGAGATCAACATGTTTAGTAGGCGAGGTGACTAAAATAACCAACAAGTTATATATTCGCAGCCACGACGTGATTATAGTGATCTTTTCTTTTCATCCGAGAGACCAACACGTTTAGTAGGCGAGGCAATCAAAATAACCACATTAGTCATATGTTTGCAGCCACGACGTGATTGGAATGGTCTTTTCAAAATTTAAGTCTGAGCCCTCCGTGATCAAAACATTTTACTGTTTTGGACACGGATTCGAAGTTATTTGTATTTAATTATTTCTAACCGTTTATTCTTGACAGCTTGCAGGGAATAAAGTAAATAAAGGCAGATATTCTACGGAGTTTATTTATTTTATTTATTTTCTTTAATTCAGCTTTTATCCCGTTTTGTATTGTAATATTATTTATCGCACTTATGTAACTATTGAAATGCTTAGAATAGGCAAAACTTAGGATTAATTCATAGGGTAGTTTAAGATTTGAAACCCGTCGCTAGCTTATTTATTTGTAGGCTCGATTAAATTCAAACTTAGAAACCCTCCGCTAGTTATTTATTTTAGGCTCGTCACGCGTATTCAAGATTTTCAAAATAACTTTTGTCATCTTTTATTTGCTTTATTAATCATTAGAATAAGTTTATCTTTTGTCAATTTACAATTCAATGATTCCCAAAATTTTACTTCTTTGGCATTATAAATAATTTATTGTCACAAATGCATATTTTCCAAAACTTTACATGTATCTTTCTTTTTATGTCATTCGAATGCATACATGTACAAAATGCATCTCTTTCATTAATTATTTGCAAACATCTTTAACTTCATACTTCAAACATGCATTTTTCTAGTAATAATTAACCTGAGTTTGACCGGATAACCGCAAGTTAGCGGATCTTAAAGGATGCCTAACCCCTTCCCTTTAGGATAATAAAGAACCCTTACCTAGAATCTCATCAGTTTCGCAGACCTTAAAATTGGAGTTACATTGCAGCATTTAGTTTAAATATTTATGTGTCCTAATTCACCGTAAAAATAATTAGGTGGCGACCCCTCAATCCTTAATTTACCCAGGAATCACCGAACACGTCTGTGCTCCGCTCTTTGACCCGAGCGGGTCGAAAATGGGGCGCGACAGCATGGCGACTCCGCTGGGGAAATTCAGGTTCTTAACCATAACAAGTTCAGGTTAATCATTATTGTGTTTTATATTGCTCCTTATTTGATCTTTTATTTTTATTTATTTTCTGTTGAAATTTTGTATGCATAACTGCTTCAATTACTATATTCTCTTACTGCTTTCCTTAAATTGGCATTTCGCTCATATTTCTTCTACTCTGGAAAATTGACACTATCACACATTACACGCGAGTTGTGTTTTGCGCACCCGCAAATTTCTTTCAAAGTTCCAAATTTTTAGGAGAGTTGGTATATCTTGTGAGCGTCCGGACCATCCGGTTGGCCGCGTAGCCTTCTCACTCGAGCCGTCCGCTCGGGAACCTTGAGTCTAGTCAGCCAAATCTTAGAAAATTTAGGATAGAGCTATACCACCCTTTATTTTTAAGTCATGCATGCATACACCTTAGGTGGGTCGATCTTGGGTATCGACTCCACAATTAAGAAATCTACCAAAATTGTCAACGGGTCTCACAACCCAACGACCAATCAACATATTACGTGTAGCGTGACAATGATAGACAAATCCAAGCCTAATCATGTCATGCCGAATTGGAAAATGTACATTTATTTTGCCTCATTTCCGAAAAAAGCATTACAGTTTAGCAGCTTGGATCAATCTGTCATAATCTCGCATATCTGGCGTTTAGGCCCACCTCCGGCATAAGGGAGGCCCCATGCATTTTAGGACGCGCATTTAATTTTCATTTAATCATTTTGTTGTTTTCTCCTGCTTTTTCACTTTGTGCATATTATTCGAAGCAATAACTACTCGCCCTATACTAACTTGGTTTTCTTCATTTTTAGAAGGTTTATTTTGCCTAGGTTATTTTTCCCAAAGGTTGATTCGCGTTGACTAAAACTGGCGGAACATCCCTACTTCACGAGATCCAAAGGCCCGATCATTCCGCAAAATGACTGATTCAGATGCATCCGAACAGACTGGCCTGGAACTTATTGCTCTTTCGACTGATGAACCAGAAGCTTCGGAAAATAGAAATGCTTCCGTCCAAGAAAAATACATCGCCCAACTGTTACAACAAATGACAGCCATGCAGACTGAGATAGAGCGGCTCCAAAATCTCACCAACTTGTCCATTAGCGCCAATATCCCACTCCCTGAACAAGGGACGAATGCAACTGCACCGCGAACTTTTTCATCTCCTGAATCGCCATTTCCCCAAAACCTCCACGAAAATTCGCCACTAAACAAAACCAATCCACAACACACTAAATCACAAGCTAGTCCACAACAAAGCCCGCCACAAAATGATCCGACATCCTTCACAACTCCACATACCCAAATTACCCCACTCATCCAAAACACCTCTTCCACGCAAAATCACCAGACAACCCAACACATATTGATGGCACGCGTCGCTGATCCCAACGAGCAGCATGTGCCACCAGTATATGCAACGGAAGCTCAACCTTTTACTACCACGATCAAAACATGGCTTTTCAGAAATCGGCGAGTGTGAAGAAATGGACGAGCGGTAATGATCAGAACCAATGAAAGTGTGGCGAAAGATATTCATAGCCTAAAAGAAGCATTCAAGAATATCCAAACCATCAAGGGGCATGAAGGACTCGAGTACGAAGATTTGTGCATGCATCCCGACATTGAATTGCCTGTAGGATATAAGGTGCCAAAATTTGGCTTGTTTGATGGGAAAGGAAATCCTCACGCTCATTTAAGATCATACTGTGGCAAACTGATTGGGGTAGGTAAAGACCAGGCCATCATAATGAAGTTGTTCGTAAGGAGTTTAACAGGAGAATCACTCGACTGGTACACGAGCCAAAACCCGCGAAAATGGCGTAATTGGGGCACGATGGCACAAGATTTCGTGGACAGATTTAAATTCAACACTGACACAGTCTTGGACCGATTTTATCTGATGAAGTTGGAAAAGAAGTCCACAGAGACCTTCAGAGAATATGCCATGAAGTGGAGGGCAGAAGCAGCGAAAGTTCAACCCCCGATAGAAGAAAGTGAGATGACCACTCTTTTTGTACAATCTTTGAAAGATGCAACATACTATGAGAGAATGATAAGCGTCATAGGACGAAGTTTCTCTGAAGTTATAAGAATGGGAGATTTCATAGAAGAGGGAATCAGAACAGGAAGAATTACAAACTTTGTAGCATTGCAAGCAAAGAGTGAGACAATCGATCGGACTCATTTGAGGGAGCAGTAAAGAGGAAGAGAGACGGAGTGTCCTCTGTGGTGACAGTTCAGAAACATAGGCCAAATCAAATGTCAACCTACCAAATGCCATCACCCCAGCCTCCCTACTACAATCAAAACAACCAAAGTCTTCAGCCTTCCTATTATTGCCCATACGCCCAAAGTCCTCAACCTTACTATCAATACCCACCTGGTCCCTACCCTGTCTACCATACCCAGCCAATATATAGCCTGCCTCGAGCGCCAGCCTATCCGAATCCCCCATAATATCCGCCCGCATACTTACCTCAGCCATGAGTCCATCTACCAAACGCACCCAGACCCCGCGCAAAACACGAAAGAAAGCCAGCTAAAACCTATACACCTTTAGCCGAACCTCGAGCCCAGTTGTATGAACGACTGAGAACCGCAGGAATACTCCAGCCTATCCAAGGAAATGTCCCCAATCCTGTTCCTAAATGGCATGATGAGACCAAGCGTTGTGCATACCACTCGGGAATCCCTGGACACGACACTGAAAATTGCTATGCCCTCGAGAGGCGAGAATCGAGGCATTAATCAAAGAAGGAGTTATCCGACTGAAAGGACCTGCCTCTAATGAAAACAATAACTCTTTGCCAGATCATGACGATGCAAATGTGAATATGATTACTGTTGATGAAGAACACAACTTGGAAGGGACTATTGTGCCAGTCCAGAGAAAGGAAAAGGTTAAATCATCGCCTTTGTCACCCCTATGATTACGGTCAATTGAGGGCACCGTTCGGAGTAAAGTACTTCCTCCAAAGTCGCGGGTCATGGCACCATCTTTTCTTGGAAAAGTCCTATCAACCAATCTCCGAAGGAAGAGAGATGCTCTTTTGCCAAAGCATGTTCCACCTCTGAGTCAGTCATTCGTCAGAGCATGCGCCACTCAGGAATCAAAGGAGGACAATGCAGCCAACCTCGTTGAGGGATTCAAAAGTCTTTTCATTACTGAAGAAGAAGTAGGATGCAGTGTGATTTTCGAGGATTACGCTAAAGACTCAACCATTTGGGATGCAGAGCAAGAAGATGATTTGGGAAATTAGACATGTGCCCCGGCCTTGTTTCTCCCAGAAACTAGTTAACTGCATTAATATTTAATGAAACAATGCGATTCAAATTGAGGCCTGAATCACATATATGCATTTAATGTGTTTTGCCTCTACCTTTTGAAAACTTAAAAAGACAAATCTGCATTGCTTTTGCTATTTTAAAATCTGTTTTGTTTAATAATTTTCTTTTCTTTTCCATTATGCAAACTAATCTGTCGATAATGTGTGACACATTTGAAACAAGCAAGCAAGGCTTCGAAGAATATAAGGAAGACTCACAACCGGAAGAAGCGGGTATTTTTTGGAATAAGTCAAAGTCGATTTGGATGAAACATCGGGATGGTTGATAAGTTACAAGCATCGCACAGACGCGTTTGCCATTTGTACTCTTGGGCTACCGCACTACAATCAGGACTCCTACTGGGGCAATGATATATCTTTCGCAGTCAAGTAGATACAGAATCATATACTAAGAGACTGATTGATGAAAAGCAGATGGACGCAGTTGTCCGGGGCAACCTTATCAGAATAGAATGGCCAAAAACCATCTATGCAGATGCAGTGAAGAGATACCATATCTAAGATTAGTTATTCTCTATGTAATACTTTTTCTATGTTGTAAAAGTTGCGCTCCCTTTGCGGGATACGCAAAGAACCCAGGTCGGGTTCCGTTTCCTAGATTGCAAATTTCCCCAAAAACACATTTCTTTGTAAACCATGAACTACGTCATGACCTGATTCCCTCGGCGGGATACGTAGGCGGCCGCATCGGCCTCGGTCCCACTTTTAGAAAAACCCTTACAATCCCATTTGCTTACAATGAACTACGTTATGACCTGATTCCCTTGGGGATACGTAGGCGGCCACAACAGCTTCGGTCCAATTTTTAGAAAATCTTTACAAATCTCAACGACCTGAACTACGTTATGACCTGATTCCCTCGGCGGGATACGTAGGCGGCCGCATCGGTTTCGGTCCTATCTTTAGAAAAACCCTTACAATCTCCTTTGCTTGTAATGAACTACGTCATGACCTGATTCCCTCATAGGATACGTAGGCGGCCTAAATCGGCTTCGGTCCCACCATTAGGAAATATTTTCTCCTTTATATCACATATGACAAAATGCACCCATCTAATCACCCTGATAGGACAGGCAAGCAATCTACACAAGACTCGATTGTCCGTTCAAAAGATCGTCATTCTCACATATCGGAAACTGGGGCATTTTTAAGGGATCACTGCCGGAGGACGCCGATAAACATGGAAAGGCATCGACAAACTAAGTCTTCAGCCTAAGAGGATTTTGGATAAGACGTTTGCTTTGTTTCACCGCATGTCGCTGCTCGACAGACATTTACATATATGCATACTTTCTTATAAGCAATTTATTTTCAACAAATACTTTCATTAGAGTTTGACAAGATTTTTATTACTAATATGCATACTTTCTTATAAGCAATTTATTTTCAACAAATATTTTCATTAGAGTTTGACAAGATTTTTTTACTAATATGCATACTTTCTTATAAGCAAATCATTTTCAAAAAATATTTTCATTAGCAGTTCGACAAGAACTTTTTAATGATAAGCATACTTTCTTATAAACAAATTATTTTCAACAAATGTTTTCATTAATGGTTGGCCAAGACTGGGAACCAGACAGGGGCTACAGGTCCGAATCAGCAGGACATGCAGCTATCAAGAGCCAAAGCTACAAAGTCAACGCGAATCAACCGCCCCTCCCCAAACTCACAAGTTTTCTTTGAGTACAAGTTCTTCAGGTTGAAAAAGCAGGGAAGCCACATCACTTATGATCAATTCCCCAAGGAATTTCGGCATTACAACTCACCGCCAGGATCACGCTCCTGTTTTGCATCCATACAAAGACATCGTCTTGACCTACAGTGGCCCAACCATTGGTTCTGCACAATGATGTTATTTCAAATCACAGGGAGCCTAAACACAAGAAAGCGAAGTGGAACCATCTATTACAAAGAAGCGATGGCAAGAACGTCACTTACATCAAACGGCGACAAGGACGTCGTGATCATATTTTCGTCTAGGCGACATTTCAATTCACAGGCCACAGGAGTTTGAATCGGCGAAGATTCAAAGACAACGCAAAGAACTATCTTTATCGCATCTTAACGACGTCTGACAAAGATTACAATGGCGTCTTCAACAAGAACAACTATCTTTACGACAACGCAACAACTATCTTTTGTCGATCTCAACGACGCCAACAAAGATTATAGTGACGTCTTCACAAGAACAACTATCTTTTCACGTAACGCAAAGAACTATCTTTACCGCATCTCAACGACGTCAACGACAACGACGTCTTCAAAGAATTCGACTATCTTTTATCAGATCTCAACGACGTCAACAACAACGACGTCTTCAAAGACAATTATCTTCTACAAAGAAACAACATTACAATAACGTCATCGACGTTATGGCAAAGACGACAATTATCTTCTACAGCAAGACAACATTACAATAACGTCCTCGACGTTATGGCAGCACGACAATTATCTTCTACAGGAAAACAACATTACATCAACGTCATCGACATTATGAGAGCACGACAATTATCTTCTACAAAGAAACATCATTGCAACAACGCCATCGACAAGTATCGCAAAGACAACAACTATTTTTTTACAGCATTACAATGATATCAACAACATTACAACGATGTCATCAGCATTATCATTACAACGACGTCAACATCATTACAACGTCGTCTTCAGCGCAACAGCTATCTCTTACAACAAATAATATTTCAACAACGTCATCGACGTTACGACATCGCAACAGTTATCTTTTACAACATTACAACGACATCAACAGCATTACAACGATGTCAGCAGCAAACAGCATTACACCAACGTCATCAACATTATGACAGCACAACCGCTACATCTTACAGCAGATCGCATTACAGCAACGTCATCAGCATTATATCTACACAACACGACTATATCTTCAACACAACACGTCCATACAACGACGTCATCAACAACATTACATTCTTGCAACGACAACATCACAATGATGTCTTCAACACAACACGTCCATACAACGGCGTCATAAACATCATTACAACGACGTCAACAGCAATACAACGGCGTTTTCAACAGAACAACTATCTTTTACAACATTACAACGACATCAACAACATTACAATGATGTCATCAGCAACACGCCCATACAACGGCGTCATCAACAACGCGCCCATACAACGGCGTCATCAACAACACGCCTATGCAACAGCGTCTTCAGCACAATAATTATTTTTTACAGCATTACAACGACGTCAACAGCGTTACAACGACGTGTTCAGCACAACAGTTACTTTTTACAACATTACAACAACGTCCTCGACGTTACGGCAACACAACTATCTTTTACATCATTGCAGCAACATCAACAATATTACAACGACGTCTTCAACACAACACCCGCCTCATAATACGGGTATTTTAATTTCATGTCAGACACCCACCTTATAATGCGGGTATTTTAATTTCAGTCAGGCGCCCACCTCCTAATGCGGGTATTTCCAAGTTATATTCTCTACAATTTTTCTCGTGATTATACACTAATTTTATCTTAAGCTTTAGTTTGCGTGAGTCTTAATTTGCGGGAACTTCATCACAACGTGGAACTATCTCTTCTGGTAACCGAGGCAAATTGGTCAACGACCTACTTCGAATATCGTTCCGCTCTTCCTCATTAAGTTTTTACATCTGCAACCAGTGTCATCATTAACTCGACACTGGGGCATTATTTCTGGATTCTGCACCATCTTTTACAACTTCTCTCTCCTTGAAATTCTATTTCTACCATGCATACCTAATCTTCCTTGAGCCCGAGGGTCGAGGACAAAATTGGCTATCCAACTTCTTTGTCCGAAAAACTCTTTCATCGTCTCCGCCAAAGAGTGGCATCTGTTGACACCCACTTTTGTCCCGTCTTTTCCACTTTATTTGCAATTTTAAATATTTTTAACACCTCAAATAATTTTAATCTATATACATACATGCGTATATATATATATATTATTATTCTCTTATTATTATTATTATTCGCATTTTTTACTATCATTTTGCATTTTTATCATAATCATAAGTTTTGTCCGAAAATTCTATGTTATTTTATTCTCGCAAAATTGCATCGCATTTCCATTTTTTATTAAGCATTAAACATTTCGCAAATATTATATTTTATTATCACATCGTTATGCTATTTTAAATAATTCACATCTTTTACAAAATAAAATATTTTAATGTTAAACCCCTTTTGTATTTTTAAATCCATAACCCATTTTTATTTCTACCCAAACAAAATTCACCCAAAACCTATTTTTTTCCGTCCAAGCCCATTCCCCTTAATCCCAAAAAAAAAAAACCAGCCCAATCCCCCAACCCGTCGGCCCCAAACCCGAACCGGCCCAACACCCCGACCCGTCGGCCCAAACCCATTGCCCAGTCGACCCCCCCTTTTAAATTCCCCAAACCCAAAAGAAAAAAAAAACCTAATACCCCTACCCCCCTAAATCCAATCGCCGCACACCCGCCACCCTAACCCCTACGCCGCAAGACCCTACACCCCTACCCCGACGCCGCAGACCTACACGACACCACCACTCGCCAACACCGCCGCCTGACACCACCAACCCATACCCCTAAAAACCCGTTCCAAAATCATTGTTTTTGGGCCCTTTATTTCAAATTTGAGCTCGGTTTTTGGGAGAATGGGGCTATAAAAACCCCTTGTGTTCTTCGAAAATAGAGGAAGATGAGAAAAAAAGAAAAGAAAACCGAAAAATTTCGGAGGTCCGATTGGCACATGAAAGATTTTTAGTTGTGTTCTTGATTTCAAGCATTTTTTCCTCCCTTGTTGTTCAAGAATTGAGTTCGAAAAGGTTTGTTCTCCACTTTTGATTCTCGAATTTTGACACCGAGTTTGGTCAGAACATCGACCGGTCGGTCGACCAGTTCGGATAATATTTTCAAATTCTTGCATCTCATATTTCTATATGTTGGTTATCCAAATTGGTGAAATTATTCGATTTCGGGTTGCATCATCGATCCGGTCGGTCGACCGATTCGGACAATATTTTCAAATTCTTGCATCTCATATTTCTATATGTTGGTTATCTGAAATTGGTGAAATTATTCGATTCGGGTTGCATCAACGATCCGGTCGGTCGACCGGTCGTATTATTTCCGAATTCTTGCATTTCATATTTACGTATGTTGGTTATCCGAATTTGCGAATATTTGATTTGATTTTGGATCACCGATTGGTTGGTCAACGACCGGTCAGTCGAATTCGGGTATTATTTCGAAATTCTTGCATTTCATGTTTACGTATATTGGTTATCTGAATTTGGTGAATATTTGATTTCGGATTTTTGACACTGATTCGGGTCGGTCATCGACCGGTCCCGTCGACCCGATTGGATATTTTTAGAATTCTCGCATTTCATTTCTTGTTCTTGGTTATCTGAAATTGGTCTTTGAAATCGATTTCGAGTTTGAATCATCGATCGGGTCGGGTCGACCGATTTGAATATTTCGAATTTGAACTTCGGGCGGATACTTTAGCGCTCCTTTGCTCGTTGCTTTTACTGTTTTATTGTTTTATTAATATTGCATTAAGGCCGACTAAATTGAATTCGAGGCCGCGCTTTTCTTTCGTTTCATTTCACTATTTTTTTCAGTTACTGTTTTTAAACATCCGTGCAACAGATATCTTGCTATCTTACCGTTTTTACTGTTTTAAACAAATACCGCGTCTGTTCTGGCATGGTTTTTCTGTTTCGATTTCTTTGCTCGTTTTGAGTTACTATTTCTTGTTTTAAAACTAAACACCGCGTCTTTTGAATTTGTCTCTGTTTTTACGCTTTACGATTCGCTTCACCTTCTTGTTTCTTTGCCTTGTTTTAAAATTTTCCTGATTTGAACCCGATCCTACACTGGCCGATGAAAACTCTCCGTCGATTTTGAGGCCTCCACAGTCGTAAAGACGAAAATATAACTTCAGGGCAAGGATGAGGCTTAAACCTTTATTTCACCCGAGGTCAACATGTTTAGTAGGCGAGGTGACTAAAATAACCAACAAGTTATATATTCGCGACCACGACGTGATTATAGTGATCTTTTCTTTTCATCCGAGAGACCAACACGTTTAGTAGGCGAGGCAATCAAAATAACCACATTAGTCATATGTTTGCAGCCACGACGTGATTGGAATGGTCTTTTCAAAATTTAAGTCTGAGCCCTCCGTGATCAAAACATTTTACTGTTTTGGACACGGATTCGAAGTTATTTGTATTTAATTATTTCTAACCGTTTATTCTTGACAGCTTGCAGCGAATAAAGGAAATAAAGACAGGTATTCTACGGAGTTTATTGATTTTATTTATTTTCTTTAATTGACTTTTATCCCGTTTTGTATTGTAATATTATTTATCGCACTTATGTAACTATTGAAATGCTTAGAATAGGCAAAACTTAGGATTAATTCATAGGGTAGTTTAAGATTTGAAACCCGTCGCTAGCTTATTTATTTGTAGGCTCGATTAAAATTCAAACTTAGAAACCCTCCGCTAGTTATTTATTTTAGGCTCGTCACGCGTATTCAAGATTTTCAAAATAACTTTTGTCATCTTTTATTTGCTTTATTAATCATTCCGAATAAGTTTATCTTTTGTCAATTTACAATTCAATGATTCCCAAAATTTTACTTCTTTGGCATTATAAATAATTTATTGTCACAAATGCATATTTTTCAAAACTTTACATGTATCTTTCTTTTTATGTCATTCGAATGCATACATGTACAAAATGCATCTCTTTCATTAATTATTTGCAAACATCTTTAACTTCATACTTCAAACATGCATTTTTTCTAGTAATAATTAACCTGAGTTTGACCGGATAACCGCAAGTTAGCGGATCTTAAAGGATGCCTAACCCCTTCCCTTTAGGATAATAAAGAACCCTTACCTAGAATCTCATCAGTTTCGCAGACCTTAAAATTGGAGTTACATTGCAGCATTTAGTTTAAATATTTAGGTGTCCTAATTCACCGTAAAAATAATTAGGTGGCGACTCCTCAATCCTTAATTTACCCAGGAATCACCGAACACGTCTGTGCTCCGCTCTTTGACCGGAGCGGGTCGAAAATGGGGCGCGACAAGAACTCGGTGGGTAAAAGCATAAACCCATACCCCTTTGTTATCATCTCGGTTTTCGAAATGAAGAGAAACCGTCGTATTTTCAATCTTTGTTTTGAATTCAAAATTCAAACCTCAGCCATTAGGGTCTCGATTGGGCTTATAAATAGAACCCTTTGTGGGTTGTTGAAGGGGAGATTTTCATACATAAAAAGGGACCTTTTTTCATTCTCACAAGTCATTTGGAACAAGTTTCGATTCCAAAAAAATCTTTTCTTTTACTCTCAGTTCTGGCTAGACACAACCACAAAACACTCATGCTCATTTTCTGTTAATCGCATAAACACACTTCTCCGAGCGGACTCGACAATTCGAGACGACGCCTCGGTTCGCCGCCCGGAGAAGGTCAGTAAACTCAATTCCTCTCAGTTTTAATTTGGCATATTTATGTGTTTTATTGTCGATTATCTGATAATGTTGCTATTTCGTATTGTTGTGCTTAAATAATATTCGTTAAACTGTCTTTAGTTAATTTAGGTATGTTCTGCATGCTATGTACATGTTTAAACCCATATGTAGTATTATATGATGTATATGTTGCTTCAG
This sequence comes from Anisodus acutangulus, assembly GCA_029783415.1. Lineage (NCBI taxonomy): Eukaryota > Viridiplantae > Streptophyta > Magnoliopsida > Solanales > Solanaceae > Anisodus > Anisodus acutangulus. The sequence continues at coordinate 42,348,960 of CM056506.1, read as the reverse complement.
TACATATTTAGAGGGATTATGATTTGTTTGGTTAAATGTTTATGATGATTATTAAGCTATTTAATTGACTATTCATGCTCAGATATGTTGTATTAAGCTCATGATTAGTATTTCATTTAGTATAATGAAATATATCTTGTATTAGTTTAGTGGAAGCATGATGTATATTGGCTAAGGGTTTGGCCTGATATGTTGGTAACCTATTAACATGTCCCTTTCTATGATTTAAAAGTAGTGTAGGATAAGCATAAGCTTTGGGCCCTTAATAGCAAGACTACCAAGCCTGTTAATAATTTTAAGATAGCAAAGATGTGATGAAAAGCTTTGTGTGTGTATATGTTGGTCTCTGGATGCTGTTTGATCATGTTGGAATTAAAGAATGTTGAAACCTGCTTACCTTGTTGAGTTCTTTTAACTAGTTCATCCTCCAAATAGATTTGGTATGTTTGTTAATTATGATATGCTAGCCAACTTGTTAACATGTTTGAGAACCATATTTGACCATACACTACCTTGTATGCAGTGTCATTTTTTATCATGCCTGACAAATGATATATTCATGTGTTTAGTTTGGACTAAATTTCCCCTGTCTCTCTGAAATGTTGTCTTTAATGGTTGTCTGGTCATCCCTTTGTCTGATATGTCTATGTCTACTTGAGTGGGCTATGTATTTGTCCTCTTTTGTGAGTCTGTATGCCTATCAGTAATTATGTGACTGCTTTGTTTGCTTGAGTGTCATCATGCTGGATAATGTGGCATGAATAGGATAATGTATGCTTAGCCTAGTTGAAAATTGTTACACCTCGTAAGATTAAGATGATAATTAAGAACGTCATTAAGGAAGTAAGATTCGGATATTGAATATAAGGAGCACTTACATATGTTAATACGGGAAATTAGTGTATAAACGGATGTTATTCCGGAATAGTTTTTCTTTAGTGCTATACATGTGACGACGAGAATTAATCCTAGTAGTTGAATGTATTCCAATGGAGCTATGGAATAGTATTGTATTATAAAATTATGACATTGAGGATACGAGGCTTTATGAAATTCTCGGGAATTAAAAGAGGTGGGTTTAAGATTTATTAATTGAAGAACTTGGGGGCCAAAGTGTAATATTAAAAATCCAGAATTTTATTTTATTAACCTACATTCTTTCATCATCTTCATTCAAAACTTAACACAAACTCTCCTCTCCTCTCCATACCCCAGCCGAGAACCCCCCAATCCCATCGACAAATTTGAGGTTTTTATCTTCTCTTCCTAGACTACATTTTCACCAAAAATTAGAAGCAAAACAACACCAAAAATAGTGGCAAAACAGCCACTGCTGGCCGAGATTATGCCCAGAAAATTTGAGATTTTGGAAGAAAAATGTTTAGGGATTATGACTTAACATTGTAGAACACTTGCATGTCAATTGGAGTTGAAGAAGTGAACAAAAAAGGGATAGAAATATGAAAACAGTGCGGATTTTCGGACAAGCAGTGGGCAGAAAATTATGGATTTTGGACGAAATTTGAGGTATAAAATTCTTCTTTCTATAATTTAATTGGATTGCATTTTGTTAGAATTAAGGATATGAATTTATATTAAGGAAAATTTGGAATTTAAGCAATGCATGTGACAATTTTGGGCTAGTTGCCAATTTGGGACATATTTTGGTGATTGTTGGATTTGTTGGTTACTGTTGTATTATTATCACTAATTGCATGATGAAATTGAAAGAAAACATTAATATTTATGTTTAAAATTAGTTATATGGAAGTATTGAAATATGGAATTGGATTTTAGGAGTTAAGAGAAGAGTTATGGAATTATGACATGTTGTGGCCAAGAACTTGCATGAAATCGTTGGACTATTTTAGGGACTGTTTTGTGGTGTTATAATGCTGAAAATTTAGTTATCATTATGCATGTTTAAGTGTGGTAATTGCTAATGTAAGTCCTAAATGAATAAGAGTGTAGAAAGGTGTAGAAAAGCATCGCATTTTACCCTCGTTGTTGTGGGAACATGGACTGTTTTTTGGTCTGTTTTTATGTGGAATAAGAGGCTAAATTTACATGAGAAGTGGGTGTGTAAATCCCCTTTGTTGCTATTTTGGTTGTGCCCTTAATTGGTGCTTGGTTATTGATGTTATTAGCCTCGTTTGGAAGTTGTGAAAACATGTATAAACAAGGAAAGTGCTGCCCGAATTTTTATAGAATAGAAGTCGTTATTCGATATAAAGTATGCCAATGATTATAGAATTGACGAACGTATTACCATTATTATAGGTTGAAGTTCTAAAATGAGACGTACTCTAATATTGAGTTGATTAGTTCGTCTAAGAGGTATGTGAACTATTCCTTCTTTCTTTGGCATGATTTTTATTTAATGAAGGTACGGCGGACGTACATGATTCTTATTCAGTTTAATTCCTAAAGATGTTAGTTATGAGAAGTGCCAATGATTTTTCAGTAAAGAGTTTATTATGATATTATTATAATGATTTTATCGGGAGTCAAATGAAAATTTTGATTGAATATGGTTACTCATGAAATCTACTCGTGCTAAGTGTTATTACTTCACTTCACTGAGTCCCGAGCCGGGTTATATTCGTGCACAGCCTTGCATTTTTTACCGAGTCCCAAAATGGGCCGGGTTACAATATGACTTTACCGAGTCCCAAAATGGGCCGGGTTACGATATGACTTTACCGAGTCCCAGAATGGGCCGGGTTATGATATGACTTCACCGAGTCCCAATATGGGCCGGGTTATGATATAATTCCACTGAGTCCCGCATTAGTGGGTCGGGTTACGTTACAGGTATATATATATATATATGTATATGGACAGGCATTCATGTTTTCTTGACTTGACTCTCATTTTTATAAGGCACAACTAATTTTTATTGTTTATGGCACAGTTGGATTTGGATCTTGATTTTTATACTGACTCCTTGTTATCCATTGGCTACTTATGATCTCATTTGCAGTATTTCATGTTTACATACTCAGTACATTATTTCGTACTGAGCCCCTTTCCTCAGGGGGCTGCGTTCATGCCCGCAGGTACATGTGCTTAGTTTGGTGACCCTCCGGTTTAGGTTCCTGCGCAGCTGTTTGGAAAGCTCCTTTGATCCAGAGCTTTACCATTTTTTGTACGGAATCCTATCATTTTGATTTATGTATATTTAGGGGCACGACGGGGCCCTGTCCCGTCATATGTCGTTATCCTTCTTATAGAGGTCTGTAGATAGTTGTGGGTTGTACTTATGTAAGGGTTATAACTCTGTTTTGGTCAGTCATGCTATTGTACTCTGTGTTGGGGTGTCCCCGTGTATATATGATATTATCTAGTGGCAGCCTTTTCGGCTTGCCTGTTGTATTGTGTTGGCTAGTTGTGACTCCTCAGGAGGCAGGTACATTCGGGGGGTAAAGGCAGCCTTGTCGGCTTGCCTACCTTGGCATATGTTGTTATTGCAGCGTTATGCTGCCGAATTTCAAACTCATTATGTGTTAGTTGGACTATGTGTGACAGGTCAGGATAATGACGTCATTAGGGCGGTTAGTCGTGGCCCATCGGGTCGGGTCGTGAAAAAAGTGGTATCAAAGCAGTTAGTCCTCAGAATGTCTACAGACCGTGTCTAGTAGAGTCTTGCGTATGGGTATGTTGTGTACCATACTTATACGCAGGAGGCTGCAGGGCATTTAGGATTGGTTTCTATTCTTTCATCTCTTAGATCGTGCAATAGAGCTATGTTATTAGGATAATCCCTTTCTGACGACTTACTATGTTTACAGCTATGCCTCCGAAGAAGGCGATAGCAGCCCAGAAGGGCAAGCCTACAGCGAGAGATACTAGTCGGATTCATAGAGTTACCATGTCCCATACTCAGTCTATGTCGGAGACTGTGCCCCAATTGGCGAGCTCTGCTTCATCGCCACCACCAGAGGCTCCAGTTCAGGGGGGCAACATCACAAGTTTCCGAGGCCCCAGCACCTGAGCCTTCAGCTCCTCAGCCGGGGGCAGAGGACAAAGCCATAAGAGATGTGGTGCAGCTGCTGACTAGGTTAGTGGCAGGGCAAACTTATAGACAGGGACCAGGAGTTGGCCCCAGAGCAGATAGTTTGAGGGTCCGTGATTTCTTGAGCTGTAGTCCACCAGAGTTTTTTGGGTCAAGGACTGAGGATGACTCGTAGGAGTTTATCCGACAGATGCAGCGTACCTTGAGGGTAATCAGGGCTTTGGAGACTGAGTCTATGGAGTTCGCTTCATATAGGATGCGGGATATAGCCACAAACTGGTATGAGTCTTGGGAGTTGTCCAGGGGAGATGATGTTCCTCCAGCTATATGGAAGGAGTTTACAGAGGCCTTCCTTGGTCACTTTTTTCCTCCAGAGATGAGGAGAACTAGAGTGGACAGATTCTTACAGTTGAGGCAGAGTGGCAGGACCATTCATGAGTATAGCCTGGAGTTTGATTCATTGGCCAGATACGTACCCACTATTGTAGCAGATATGGCAGACAGGGTGCATCGCTTTGTGATGGGGCTGGACCATTATCTGATCGATGGTTGTATGGCGATGGCTCTCCAGCTGGGTATGGATATTGCTCGTATCCAGGCATACGCACAGGGGGTTGAGGACCGACATAGAGGGCGACAGCCAGACAGAGGTCATGACAGGGACCAGCATAAGAGGGCTAGGTCGGCAGCTTATTCCGGTGAGTCTCGAGGTAGATAGTTCCAGCAGCAGGTCAGATATTCATCTCATCCAGCACAGAGTGCTCCTCTACAGTCTACGGGCAGGAGGTTTGACCGCCCCAGGTATTCAGGAGCCGGACAGAGCTCCAAGGCTTTGGGTTCTCAGAGGAATAGGGGCTCTAGTCAGTTGAGGCCACCTTATCCTCGGTGCTCTCAGTGTGGTAAGTTTCATATTGGGGAATGTCGTTCGACCACATGTATTTGATTCTCTTGCGGCCGTCAGGGCCATATGATGAGAGAGTGTCCCAACATGGGTGGTTCAGGTGGGATGGCTCGGCCTACGGGGTCGGGTGCTGGTTCGTTGTCATCTAGAGCTATGCGCCCCACCGGGCGGCGTATTCAGACGCCATCAGGCCATGGTAGCGGTCCTTCGAACCGCATATATGCTTTGGCCAGTAGACATGATCAGGAGGCGTCACCAGATGTTGTTACAGGTATACTATCGGTCTTTTTCTGTGATGTATATACTTTGATAGATCCAGGTTCCACCTTGTCCTACATATCCCCTCTTGTTGCTAATAGAATAGGGATAGAACCTGAGCCGATAGAACCATTTGAGGTAGCTACACCGGTAGGAGATTCGGTTATAGCTGAGTGTGTGTATAAAAATTATTCGATGGTGATATATAGCCGTCATACCTTAGCAGATTTGATAGAGTTGGATATGACCGACTTTGATGTCATTATGGGTATGGATTAGTTGGCTTCTTGTTTTGCCAACGTTAATTGTAGGGAGAAGTTGGTTCGATTTCAGTTTCCAGACGAGCTAGTTATAGAATGGAAAGGGAATGCAGCATCGTCGAGGGGTAAGTTTATTTCATACCTCAAGGCAAGGAAGATAGTCAGAAAAGGTTGTATCTATCATTTGGTTTGGGTGCATGATACAGAAGCGGAGGTACAACCTCTTCAGTCAGTTTCAGTAGTTAGTGAGTTTCTGGATGTATTCCCAGATGATCTTCCAAGTCTCCCTCCAGAGCGGGAGATAGATTTCAGTGTAGATGTATTGCCAGGTACCCAACCTATATTCATTCCTCCTTATAGAATGGCACCTGCAGAGCTGAAGGAGTTGAAGGAGCAGCTGAGAGACTTGTTGGAGAAAGGCTTTATTAGGCCGAGTACATCTCCATGGGGAGCACCAGTGTTATTTGTGAGAAAGAAAGATGGATCGCTGCGGATGTGTATTGATTATAGGCAACTGAACAAGGTAACCATCAAGAACAGATACCCCCTTCCCAGGATTAATGATTTATTTGACCAGTTGCAGGGTGCTAAGTGCTTCTCGAAGATAGACTTGCGGTCAGGTTATCATCAGGTGCGGGTAAGGGAGGCAGATATTCCAAAGACAGCATTCAGAACCCAATATGGACATTATGAGTTTAGGGTGATGTCTTTTGGACTGACCAATGCTCCAACATTGTTTATGGATTTGTTGAACCGGGTATTCAGGCCATTCTTAGACATGTTCGTCATTGTATTCATTGATGATATCCTGGTTTATTCCTGTTCAGAGCAGGAGCATGCAGACCATTTGAGGACGGTACTTAGGGTCCTCCAGCACCAGCAGTTGTATGCCAAATTTTCCAAGTAAGAGTTCTGGTTGACTTCGGTGGCATTCTTGGGGCATATTATCGGGGCTGATGGTATTCGGGTGGATACACAGAAGATTGAGGCGGTGAAGACTTGGCCCAGACCTACGACACCTACTGAGGTACACAGTTTTCTGGGGCTAGCAGGGTATTACAGAAGGTTTGTGGAGAAGTTTGTCTCGATCTTAGTGCCTTTGACTAGGCTAACCCAAAAGACAGCTAAGTTTCAGTGGACAGATGCTTGTGAGCACAGTTTCCAGTTGTTGAAGGATAAGTTGACTATGGCTCCAGTTCTGACTCTTCCCGAGGGACCGGATGGTTATGTCATCTATTGTGATGCTTCAGGTATTGGGCTAGGTTGTGTGTTGATGCAGCATGGCAAAGTTATAGCTTATGCCTCCCGACAAATTTCGAAAGCATGAAAAGAATTATCCCACTCATGATTTGGAGCTAGCAGCGGTGATTCATGCCCTGAAGATTTGGAGACATTATTTGTATGGGATTCATGTTGATATTTATACGGATCACAAGAGTCTCCAATATATCTTTAAGCAGAAGGAGTTGAACCTACGACAGAGGCGGTGGTTAGAGTTGCTAAAGGACTATGATGTTGATATCTTGTACCACCCGGGGAAAGCCAATGTTTTGGCAGATGTTGTTAGCCGTAGATCCATGGGTAGCTTGACGGATGTGCAGTCAGGCAGAAGGGAGATGGTTCGTGAGATACACAAGCTAGCTAGTCTAGGAGTCCGGTTGGCGGATTCGGGAGATAGCGGGGTTCTTATTCGGGATGTTGTTGAGTCCTCTATCGTGGAAGAGGTAAAGAAACGTGAGTATGAGGATCCTGTTCTGGCCCGGTATAGAGATGCAGCTCTCCGAAAGGGAAAGACTTTATTTGAGGTTACACCTGATGATGTGCTGAGGTATGAGGGCAGGTTATGTGTACCTGATGTTGCAGGGCTATGACAACAGGTTATGGGAGAGGCACACAATGCCCGTTATTCCATTCATTCAGGGTCGACGAAGATGTACCATGACCTTAGATGCGTGTATTGGTGGGATGGCATGAAAAGAGACATAGCAGAATTTGTTGCCCAATGCCCGAATTGTCAGCAGGTTAAGGTTGAACATCAGAAGCCTGGTGGATTATTATAGGAGATTGAGATCCCGACTTAGAAGTGGGAAGTGATCAATATGGACTTCATTACATGCTTACCTCACACTCAGCGGAAGTGTGATTCCATATGGGTTATCATGGATAGGCTGACGAAAGCAGCCCATTTTCTTCCAGTTAGGACTACTTACTCAGCTGAGGACTATGCTAGGCTGTACATCAGGGAGATAGTGAGACTGCACGGAGTTCCCACATCTATTATATCAGACCGAGGAGCTCAGTTTACAGCTAACTTCTGGAGATCATTACAGAAGGGATTGGGGACACAAGTGAGTCTCAGCATAGCATTTCATCCTCAGACGGATGGGCAGGCAGAGCGTACTATCCAGACATTAGAGGATATGCTGAGAGCCTGTATTATTGACTTCAGAGGTAGTTGGGATGATCATTTACCACTCATTGAGTTTGCCTATAACAACAGCTACCATTCTAGCATCCAGATGGCACCGTATGAGGCCTTATACGGGAGGAAGTGCAGGTCACCTATTGGTTGGTTTGATGTAGGTGAGACTAAGTTGATCGGCCCAAACATGGTTCAGCAAGCTGTCGATAAGGTGAAGCTCATTCAGGAGAGATTACTAGCAGCACAGAGTCGACAGAAGTCATATGCTGATAATCGACGTCGACATTTAGAGTTTCAGGTTGATGATTGGGTGTTCCTAAAGGTGTCACCCATGAAGGGTGTGATGAGGTTTGGCAAGAAAGGGAAGCTTAGCCCAAGGTACATCGGGCCTTACCAGGTCATTCGTAGGATAGGCAAGGTTGCCTATGAATTGGATCTACCATCTGAATTAGAGGCGGTACATCCAGTCTTCCATGTATCTATGCTGCGTAAGTGTATTGGTGATCCTTCCAGAGTCTTCCAAGTAGATGATGTCCAGGTGGCAGAGGAGCTGTCTTATGAGGAAAGTCTCATAGCCATACTTGATCTCCAGATCAGGAGATTACGGACGAAGGATGTGGCTTTCGTCAAGGTATTGTGGTGAAACAACAATAAGGAGGAAATGACTTGGGAGGCAGAAGGTGAAATGAAGAAGAAATATCCTTACTTGTTCCATATGACTCCAGGTAATGTAATTTAACTCCTTATTTGATTATGGTAATTGGGAATTGTATATGAGTGATATATTGTGGCCCTGTGTGGTACCTGTTGGTTTGCTGAATATAGGTGGATAGGCATAGTTATAAAGGAGACTCTGCCAAAAAATTTATAGCATAAGACTTATTATGAACATTCAAGGACGAATGTTTCTGACGGGGGAAAAATGTTACACCTCGTAAGATTAAGACGATAATTAAGAATGTCATTAAGGAAGTAAGATTCGGATATTGAATATAAGAAGCACTTACATATGTTAATACGGGAAATTAGTGTATAAACGGATGTTATTCCGGAATAGTTTTTCTTTAGTGCTATACATGTGACGACGAGAATTAATCCTAGTAGTTGAATGTATTCCAATGGAGTTATGGAATAGTATTGTATTATAAAATTATGACATTGAGGATACGAGGCTTTATGAAATTCTCAGGAATTAAAAGAGGTGGGTTTAAGATTTATTAATTGAAGAATTTGGGGGCCAAAGTGTAATATTAAAAATCCAGATTTTTATTTTATTAACCTACATTCTTTCATCTTCTTCATTCAAAACTTAACACAAACTCTCCTCTCCTCTCCATACCCCAGCCGAGAACCCCCCAATCTCATAGACAAATTTGAGGTTTTTATCTTCTCTTCCTAGACTACATTTTTCACCAAAAATTAGAAGCAAAACAACACCAAAAACAGTGGCAAAACAGCCACTGTTGGCCGAGATTATGCCCAGAAAATTTGAGATTTTGGGATGAAATTTTGGAAGAAAAACGTGTAGGGATGATGGTTTAACATTGTAGAACACTTGCATGTCAATTGGAGTTGAAGAAGTGAACAAAAAAGGGATAGAAATATGAAAACAGTGGAGATTTTCGGACAAGCAGTGAGTAGAAAATTGTGGACTGTTTTGGATAAAAATTTGAAGTATAAAAGTCTTCTTTCTATAATTTAATTGGAATGCATGTTGTTATAATTAAGGATATGAATTTTTATTAAGGAAAATTTGGAATTTAAGCAATGCATGTGACAATTTTGGGCTAGTTGCCAATTTGGGACATATTTTGGTGATTGTTGGATTCGTTGGTTATTGTTGTATTATTATCACTAATTGCATGATGAAATTGAAAGAAAACATTGATATTTATGTTTAAAATTAGTTATATGGAAGTATTGAAATATGGAATTGGATTTTAGGAGTTAAGAGAAGAGTTATGGAATTATGACATGTTGTGGCCAAGAACTTGCATGAAATCATTAGACTGTTTTAGGGAATGTTTTGTGGTTTTATAATGCTGGAAATTTAGTTACCATTATACATGTTTAAGTGTGGTAATTGCTAATGTAAGTCCTAAAGGAATAAGGGTGTAGAAAGGTGTAGAAAGGCTTCACATTCTACCCTTATAGTGGGAACATGGACTGTTTTGTGATCTGTTTTTATGTGGATTAAGAGGCTAAATTTACATGAGAAGTGTGTGTGTAAATCCCCTTTGTTGCTATTTTGGTTGTGCCCTTAATTGCTGCTTGGTTATTGATGTTATTAGTCTCGTTTGAAAGTTGTGGAAACATGTATAAACAAGGGAAGTGCTGCCCGAATTTTTATAGAATAGGAAGTCATTATTCGATATAAAGTATGCCAGTGATCATAGAATTGACGAACGTATTACCATTATTATAGGTTGAAGTTCTAAAACGAGACGTACTCTAATATTGAGTTGATTAGTTCGTCTAAGAGGTATGTGAACTATTCCTTCTTTTTTTGGCATGATTTCTATTTAATGAAGGTACGACGGACGTACATGATTCTTATACAGTTTAATTCCTAAAGATGTTAGTTATGAGAAGTGCCTATGATTTTTCAGTAAAGAGTTTATTATGACATTATTATAATGATTTTATCGGGAGTCAAATGAAAATTTTGATTGCATATGGTTACTCATGAAATCTACTCGTGCTAAGTGTTATTACTTCACTTCACCGATTCCCGGGCCGGGTTATGTTCGTGCACAGCCTTGCATTTTTCACCGAGTCCCAAAATGGGCCGGGTTACGATATGACTTTACCGAGTCCCAGAATGGGCCGGGTTATGATATGACTTCACTGAGTCCCAATATGGGCTGGATTATGATATGATTCCACCGAGTCCCGCATTAGTGGGCCGGGTTACGTTACAGGTATATATATATATGTATATGGACAGGCATTCATGTTTTCTTGACTTGACTCTCATTTTTATAAGACACAACTGAGTTTTATTGTTTATGACACAGTTGGATTTGGATCCTAATTTTTATACTGACCTCTTGTTATCCATTGTCTATTTATGATCTCATTTGCAGTATTTCATGTTTACATACTCAGTATATTATTTCGTACTGACCCCCCTTTCCTCGGGGGGCTGCGTTCATGCCCGCAGGTACATGTGCTCAGTTTGGTGACCCTCCGGTTTAGGTTCCTGCGCAGCTGTTTGGAAAGCTTCTTTGATCCAGAGCTTTACCATTTTTTGTACGGAACCCTATCATTTTGATTTATGTATATTTAGGGGCACGACGGGGCCATGTCCCGTCATATGTCATTGTCCTTCTTATAGAGATCTGTAGACAGTTGTGGGTTGTATTTATGTAAGGGTTATAACTCTGTTTTGGTCAGTCATGCTATTGTACTCTGTGTTGGGGTGTCCCCGTGTATATATGATATTATCTAGTGGCAGCCTTGTCGGCTTGCATGTTGTATTGTGTTGGCTAGTTGTGACTCCTCAGGAAGCAGGTACATTCGGGGGTAAAGGCAGCCTTGTCGGATTGCCTACCCTGGCATATGTTGTTATTATCGCGTTATGCTGCCGGATTTCAGACTCATTATTTATTAGTTGGACTATGTGTGACAAGTCAGGATAATGACGTCATTAGGTCGGTTAGTCGTGGCCCGTCGGGTCGGGTCGTGACAAAAACACTATGCACCTTTGGAAATGCTTCTTTTTAATGGTCACTTGCTCAGTTTTTCTAAGTTTACATGTTTGTCAAGCTAACTACACATTTATTTTGCCTAAGTGTTAAAACACACCACATATTATCATCTTTTAAGTTATCTTATATCATGCCCTGTTTACTAAATTGTTGAATGATATCCGTATTAACATTTTGTGTGTATTTGAACTAGTTTGTGGCATGTTATATTACTTCCCATGTCTGCATTCTATGTTTACTGCCGAATGTTTTCTTTCATAGTTGCCTTGTCTGAACTCTCCTATTGTATTGCTTTGTCGGTTGAAAGCCAAAGCATGATTTGGGTTTGGGATTAGCCTCTTCTGATAGCCTGCCATGCCTGAAGTTCTAGAAACCTTTTTGATCTTGTTGCGGCATCGGAACATGGATGGTGATATCACCTTTGATTTCTTGTCTTTTAACTTCGTGGTTTAGCTTGATTGTCAATCTCTGAATTCATTTCCTGTTTAAGTACTGAGTTGGTCGATATCTTTTCTCTCTGATAACTACCAAGTGTTCTGTTGGTTTATTGTTTTGTTAAAATATAAGTAATTTTGAATACTCATTCTTCACCCCCTCCTTTCTTTGCATAACCCCGGGAGTTTCAAATATCAAATAACCTTGTGATGCTTCAACGAGCTTGTTGTATCTACTGTTGTGCTTGGTCGTTAGGCTCACTGGATATACTTGTATGTTATATTGGACTGTTGCTACTTGCTGTTGGTGCACTGCAAAGCAGATGACTGTTGACATTTTGAGATCATTCCTGCATCTGCAAGGCCAATTGTTGTTGCAACTTGAGACTTCAAAAACTGTTGCTACGTTTGGCTTGCTATCGCTATCTTTTGGTCTGCTGGTTACTGTATATTTGGGATTAAATTTGCTGCATTCTGAGGCAGATGGCTGCTGCATCTTGAACTAATTGTTGCTGCTCTTTGGTGCCCCTTTCTGGGGGGCAAAACAGTTGCTGCTTCTGAAGCTTTTAAAAAGGCTTAATTATTGCCACGTTTTGAGCCAATTATTACAGCATTCGGGTCAAATTATTGTTGTACTTTTGAGCATATTTGATGTTTATCACTGCTGTGTTTTAGCCCAAATTGCTGCTATTTTCTTGGCTGAAAACAGATGTTTTAAGACTGTTTCGGACAGCTTACTGCTGCTGTTTTCTCGATTGAAAACAGCTGCTTCAAGACTGCTTCGGACAGCCGCAATATTTCTGAAAAGTCTACTGAGTTGAACAAATACTACACTTAGGCCAATGAAATTAAATTTGAGGTCGTGTCCCTTCGGAAAATGCCTCTCGATTTCGGCTGCTTTGGTATAATTAACTGATTTGAACATGATACTACACTGGCCGATGAAAATATTCATCGATTTTGAAGCCTCCACAGTTTGTAAAGACGGAAATATAACTTTTGAGCAAGGATGAAACATAAAGCTTTTTCTTATTTCATCCGAGAGATCAACATGTTAAGTAGGCGAGGCAACTAAAATGACCGACGAGTTATATGGTCGCAACCACGACGTGATTGGAATGATCTTTCTATTTTTATCCGAGAGACCAACATGTTTAGTAGGCGAGACAATTAAAATGACCACCGAGTCATATGTTTGCAGCCATGACGTGATTGGAATGGTCTTTTCAAAATTTAAGTCTGAGCCCTCCGTGATCAAAACATTCACTGTTTTGGATACGGATCCGAAGTTATTTATATTTAACTGTTTCTAACTGTTTGTTCTTGACAGCTTGCAAGGAACAAAGTCAACGAAGGCAGATACTTCTCAGAGATTATTTATTTTGCTGTTTTTTACTTTTTTTAATTCAGTTTTATCTCGCTCTGTATTGTAATATTATTTATTGCACTTATGTAATTATTAAAATGCTTAGAATAGGTAGACTTAGAATTAATTCATAGGGTAGTATAAAACTTGAAATCTGTCGCTAGCTTATTTACTTGTAGGCTCGCTTAATTCAAACTTTGAAACCATCCGCTAGTTTATTTATTTTTAGGCTCGCCATGCATATTTAATATTTTCAAAACAAACTTCGATCATCTTCTGTTCACTTTATTAATTGTACAACTCAAAATGATTTCCAAAAATTACTTCTTTGGCATTATAAGTAACTCGTTTTTCTCCTTGCTATTAATTGTCCCAAATGCATACTTTTTCAATTTTACATGTATTTTTCTTTAATACCATACAAATGCATACTTGTACAAAAATGCATCATTTTACTAAATACTTGCAACATCATTTTAAGTTTATATTTTTAAAACATGCATTTTTCTTAATACAATAATTAACCTGAGTTTGACCGGATAACCGCAAGTTAGCAGATCTTAAAGGATGCCTAACCCCTTCCCTTTAGGATAATAAATAACCCTTACCTAGAATCTCATTAGTTTCGCAGACCATAAAATTGGAGTTATATTGCAGCATTTATTTAATATTTAGGTGTCCTAATTCACCCTAAAAAATTAGGTGGCGACTCCTTAATCCAATACCCAGGAATCACCGATACGTTGTGCTTCGCTTCGACCCGCGAGTCAAAAACGGGCGTGACAACAGGTTTGGCCTTATTAATTAGTGTAATATAATTGTAATAATTTGTATTGTACACTTACCATAATTATAGGATTCTTGTTTTACTAGAATATGGTTTTGGGATTAGAATATGAATATGATGTTGGATACAAAGATGCAGGAAACGAAAATTACAAGTAACTGCTAAGTATTACAAGAACTAAAATTACAATTGAACAATAAACTGAAATTACAAAGAACTTGAAGAATAAACTGGAACAATTTTTGGTATGCTGAGTCGAGTGTTTGCACTCTGTCTTTAAGACAATATTGCCCCATATGTATCATTTCTACATCCTGGACAATTGTCTCCCAAGATAAAACAGCAAATGAACAAATGAGCAAAGGAAACTCAAGTGCTACCGTGAAAATTTTTGAGTAATGAAATGATGCTGGAAGGTAGTAGGAAGACTGATTTCGTTTCTGTTTTTGTGTGTCTGTTTGTATAGCTCAACAATGGTGCAAAGGGTCCTTTATATAGTTAAATGAGAGGCTTACCAACTGCCCACATAAGTGTCATTACTGGCCAAGTAATGACAATTATGGAGGTAGTAATTCCACCAAAATAAATGGTAAAGATGTGCAACGGATTGGCATTTAGGAAGATTAATTCAGCCAAAATAAATGGCTGAATTGAGTGCTGTTTGACGTTCCAGAAATTTTCCCAAACTGTACGTATTGAAACTTCAGGGACCAAACTATACGTATGAAAGAATTTTGGTCCAAAAAGATAATATCAGAAGAAGCACAGCCTACAGCCGAGAACCGAGTCCTCCCTCCTTTAAACACATGGGATACCCCTTGGGGTCCCAAACCCCAAGCCAACCTTGAGACTTATAAACAAAACAATTTTTTCTTCCTCCACCGATGAGGGAGAATTGATCTCAATACCACACTTTTCCATGCTTCAAACACCTCACTTCGTGGATCAATATCTCTTTCATTTCTCAACGAAATTTGACGATCCAAATGTATTCTACGATACGTCCAAGGTACACTTCACTTCAGATTACATCTATATAGGTCCTTGCTCACTTGTCTCACTGCTTATTCTGATGCTGACTGGGGTGGATGTCCTGACACCCGACGCTCCACGTCTGGTTACTGCATTTCCCTCAGAGATAACCTATTGTCTTGGTCTTCCAAAAGGCAACCTACACTATCCCGATCCAGTGCCGAAGCATAGTACAGAGGTGTGGCAAACGTCGTCTCTGAGTCTTGTTGGATCCGTAACCTTCTACTTGAGCTTCACTGCCCGATTCAAAAGGCAACACTGGTCTACTGCGATAATATTAGTACGATATATCTTTTCGGAAATCCCGTCCAACATCAGTGCACTAAACACATTAAGATGGACAATCATTTCGTTCACGAAAAAATGACTTGTGGTCAAGTTCGTGTCCTTCATGTTCCTTTCATTATCAGATTGCCGACATCTTCATCAAAGGACTTCTGCGCATACTATTTGATAATTTTCGAGTCATTCTCAGTGTTCGTGAACCTCCTGCTTCGACTGTGGGGTGTAATAGAATATTTTTCGAATATTCTTTCATTAATTGTATATCTCTTAATTTAGGTAGAATTGTATTCCTATTATAATTAGGTCTCCTATTTTAGGTAGAATTATATTTCCTATTATAATTAGGTTGATTAGTTACCTAATTTAGATATTCTTGTACTACTATATATTATATATTATTGATGAATACAATCAATCTAACATATTCCTTTACATACTTAACATTAAATCCACTTATATTATTTTGTGATAAATGATACAAACTTGTCATATAAATATAAATGTATATACATTTTCAGAAGTCTTCTAGTCTCAGCAATGTTAGTGACAGGATCCTCATATATGCAGCTGTTGCTGGTAATCTATAGTGTTTGGTTGAGAATAAAATTCCAAAAATTTTAATTTTGTGAGGCTCCTTGACCTATAAAAAACTACAAATTCCTTTCCTAATAGATAGTCTAAAACAGGTGATTAGTTTTTTTACGAATGATTGTCTCTGGTTACTTTTTTAGGAGGTCAACCTTATATCTTTATATAAGACACGCTCTGAAATTTACACTAAAATTTGAAATGTTTTTTTTTTAAATTGAGAAAATTATGTGATATGACGACTTAAGCTCACTATCTACTCATTTTAGCAATACTTTTAAATTATTACAAAATATAGCTAGATTATCATTTTATAGCAAATTTTTACTACATGTATGTATGTATGACGATCAATGAATGGATGGATGATACATATATAATATATGTGGATGCGAATTTAGAATTTTTAAAATATGGGTGCACTATGAAGAAAGGAGAAAAAATAAATTAATTTTTAATTGATCTTTGTTCCCCCCGAAAAATAACTAAGTTTTTAACCAAGTACAGCATTAAGCCTTTTTATAACATGGGCGTCATCAAGTGAAAGATATTTTCAACTTTAGGTGTCTCCCAATGGATTCAGCCTAGATCAATTCTAGAGGAAAAAAATGCATTGAGTAAAAGATGTTTTCAACTTTAGGTGTCTCCCGATGGGTTCAACCTAGATCATTTCTAGAAAATATATATTATAAAATATCTAATTTTACAGAAAGATCACGAGTTCACGTGCCCCAAATTGTATACATAAATTCGCCCCTGACTTTATGACCACTAGTTATGCCCGCTAGTGTATGTATGATATGTTTCGAAAAAATCATTATTATGTGTTGAAAAAGGCCAAACGCATCGTCAGCCATCCGTGGTCGTCCATATTTATCACTTGAACACCTCAAGTAACGCTTGTTCCATCTAGACACTTTCAGGTGGACCTACGTTGTGCTATTTAAACCATTTTTACATAATCAACCAAATATATAAAATGTGTGTGACACACTCGCCGATGATGTGACAAAATGTCAAATTAAATTAGAACATGTGGCGTTTGATTAAATAATAATATAAAAAATATATTTTGAGAAAAAATTAATATTTCGAAAAAGAAAAGAAAGCATGGTCTTCACCATCTTCATGTGTTCTTATTCTAACCGCGATTTTAATCCAAAATTTCAAGAGAAACTCTTCTAAATTTGTTATAACTTCAGCTAAATATTCTCCACGAAGACCCGAAGATAACCCCAACATTAATTTCTCAAATTTTTCATCAAATCAAGTAACTCATTTTAAACCTTCAAGCTTTCTAAAGACCTCATTAATGATGTTTAGACCCAATTAAGACCCAAATAATTTGCAATAATCCAAAGAGACAAAATGAAGTTGCTAGATCTGATACCCATATAAAAAGAAAAAAAAGAAATCAGATAAAAAATAATAGAGTTTCGCACACCTTATTTCGGTGAAAATCACAAAAGCTGTCAAGACAGCGAAAAGTGTCTGAATGGCACAGCGAAGGCCCACCTAAAGTGTTTACATGAAACAAGCGTTTTTTGAGTTGGCCAAGTAACAAATCTGGACAACCACAGATGACTGACAATGAGTTAGGCCATAATTTGTTATTAGGAGCATAAATAGTGCTTTTTATGAAATTTTCTCAACATTATGTAGTTATGTACAGTTCTTTGTTTTTTCGACCCAATAATGTGCAAGTGCGAAAGGGTTCTGTGGATGAGCTGAGACGTTGGGCTGCATCCACGCCCAGTGTGGGTTTCATCACACCCCCATGTCATCTTTTCCTTCTAGTTTTTGTTTATTCTTTTTTC
This sequence comes from Anisodus acutangulus, assembly GCA_029783415.1. Taxonomy (NCBI): domain Eukaryota; kingdom Viridiplantae; phylum Streptophyta; class Magnoliopsida; order Solanales; family Solanaceae; genus Anisodus; species Anisodus acutangulus. The sequence goes on along the minus strand of CM056506.1, from coordinate 42,331,085 downwards.
TTCTCCTTTTGCAATTTGACTTTCTATGCCTTTGTTAGTTCACTTCTGTAAGTTGGGTTTAAGATGACGTTTGAAAGAAATAATCTCCTTGATTATTTTTATTAATTGAAAGGCTATATATACAAGTTAAATATTACCATAATAGAAGAATCTTATTCCTATTCTATTTCTAAAACCTTATTCTACCATAATTCTAACTATACAATTATGGTAAGTGTATAACACTAATTAAGGTAACCTTTATACTACAATATACTACAAATATATATACCATATATTGTTTTGTAATTAATCTGGCCGAGAATGGGTTTTTCTTTGAGAACCCAACTATTGGCACTTGGTGGCCTCTGTAGAGAGGCCCAACAAAGAAATTTGCCCTCTCTTACTGCGGCCCGATTCTTTGCCTTTGCTTGATCCATCAATATACATGTGATATACACTGCTGTATATTCAGTGTATATCACATGTATATTGCTTTGTTTAACACACCCCCGCAGTCATAGCGGGCGATTTTCGAACGATGAGACTGTCCCTAAAATCTTCAAAGAGAACCGCTGGTAGACCCTTTGTAAAGATGTCTGCAATTTGATAACGAGACGGGACATGACATACGCGAATTTGACCCTTTGCAACCTTTTCACGGACAAAGTGAATGCCCATTTCGATATGCTTGGTGCGCTGTTGTTGAACTGGGTTACCTAAAAGGTAGATGACACTAATGTTATCGCAATATACCAAGGTTGCCTTCTGAATGGGACAATGAAGCTCCAAAAGCAAATTACGTAGCCAACATGACTCGGAGACCACATTCGCTACCCCTCGATATTCTGCCTCTACACTGGAGCGTGACAGAGTTGCTTGACGTTTTGCCGACCATGAGACCAAGTTGTTGCCAAGGAACATACAAGAGCTAAGTCGACCGTCTGCGGTGTCGGACGACCACCCCAATCAGCATCCGTGTAAGAGATAAGTGTGGATGTAGATGAAGGATACAAGTGCAACCCATAGTCCAGTGTCCCCTGGATATACCGAATGATGCATTTTATTGCATTCATGTATTCAACTCTGGGGTCATGCATGAATAAACACACCTGCTGAACCGCATACGTAATATCTGGTTTGGTAAATGTAAGATACTGGAGGGCCCCTGCAAGACTGCGATAGCGGGTCGGGTCCTCGTATGGTGCACCTGTTGCGGCACTCAGCTTTGGGTTTGCATCAACCGGTGTGGAAGTGGACTTACAGGATGACATCTCAACCCTCTCGATGATCTCAGCAGCATACTTCCGTTGAGACAGAAACAAGCCACCTGAATGCGACGCTGACAAAGAATCCCAAAAAATAACTCAACGGCCCTAAGTCCTTCATATCAAATTCAGAACTGAGCATGGCCATGATAGACTGGCGCAAAGTATCGGAGGAGGCAGTCAAGATGATATCATCCAAATATAATAGAATATAGGCCAATGACGAACCAGGGCGGTAGATGAACAAGGAATGATCTGACCTGCTGTGAGTGAAACCAATAGTCGAAACAAAATCAGCAAATCGTGTATACCAGGCCCGTGGAGATTGCTTAAGCCCATATAGTGATTTCTTCAACAAACAGACATGATGAGGGCGGTTTGGATCCCTGAAACCCAACGGCTGATGCATATAGACTGTTTCTTTGAGATCACAATGTAGAAAAGCATTCTTGACATCCAACTGATGGATTGACCAAGTCTTTGAAAGAGCCAAGCTAAGCACAGTGCGAATGGTAGCCGGTTTGACCACTGGACTAAACGTCTCACCACAATCAATACCAACCTGCTGAGTCTTACCATCACCAACAAGTCGCGCCTTCTGTCGAGCAAAGGACCCATCTGAATTCTCCTTATGAGCAAAATTCCATATAGACCTACTAATATTAAGACCATATGGATGAGGCACCAACTCCCACGCCTTATTATCAATAAGAGCATTATATTCATCAGTCATAGCAATTTTCCAATTAGGGTCATTTAATGCGGACACAAGATTGCGGGGCAAGGGGGATTTAGAGACATCAGAATGTAAATTAAAATGTCTTTTAGGTGTAAAAATACTCCGCTGACTACGAGTGACCGGTCTATGACTCAAGGAAGAATTGAGGGAATTTTGGAAATTTCCTGGGTTCGGGACGGGTGGCGGCAGGCGATGGGCTCTTGGCCCAAATCGGTAGATCTTTGGGCTCGGTTCTGGACCAGTTAATTGGTCCGATAGGCCCAATTCTTTGGGCCCGATGGCGTAAACTTCTTTGGATGTGGCAGATCTTGTGGGGCCGGTAGGCGATGGGCCATTGGAGGATTTTGGGTACGGGAGATGTCTGAAAAATTCCGAATAATATACGGGGATATTTGGTCATCCAAAAAATTATACGACTTAGGTTCGGGAGTATGAAATTTCGTAAATGGGAATTGAGTTTCATCAAAAATGACATGGCGATTGATTATGATTTTCTTGGAGGATAAATCAAAACACTTATAACCACGATGATTCGACGGATAACCCAAAAACACACACGGGATAGACCGAGCCTGAAGTTTGTTAATTGTGGTGGATGTGTTGTTTAGCTGAGAGCCCATTCTTTGGGCATTCCGAGAGTCCATTTGGCAAGATTGGTGGCCTCTGAGAGGTCCAACAAAGAATTGGGCTACCTCTGCAGACCGCCCGATTCTTTGCCTTGCTTGATCCATCAATATACATGTGATATACACTGCTGTATATTCAGTGTATATCACATGTATATTGCTTTGTTTAACAACGTTCTATATTCAATCTTGAAAATATATTCATGAATTGAAGAAAGTGACTCACGGAGCGTCCATCTGTTTCAATCTTGATGATCATGTTTCTTTAATATCTTTGTTTAATTTGTATTAGTAGGTTGTGGCAGATATATACTTCCTCCGTTTCAAAAAGATTGTATTACTTTTTTTTAGTCCGTTTAAAAAAAATGTTTCTTTCCTTTTTTGACAATTCTTTCATTCCAACTTTCCACATGACATATTTAAGACCACAAGATTAAATGTCATTTTTGTACATTTAACACATCTTTAATTTAAGACCACGAGATTGAAAAGATTTTTCTACTTTCTTAAACTGTGTCAAGTCAAAACCAAACAATCTTTTTAAAAAGAATGGAATATTAGATATTGATTCAATTGAATTCAATATTTTTTATATGGAGTATAGTTATATACATGTAGAATTACTAAAATTCCAATAATCTTAAATTCTGAATTCATAATTTTAAATGACAGTGATTTCAATACATAAAACCTTAGAATTAAACATATCAAATTTGAGATCTGTTCTATGACAATAGGCTATTTGATAAGTAATCGAGATTCATGGATATAATTCCGAATGTCTGTAACGTCGAATAAATAATCAAATTTTATACTACTAGAACTGTCATGATTCCTCCAAATTATGAATATTTTTTACTTTTCGATTTGTATCTTCACTGATATATTAGAATTTTTTTTTTCACGCAACGATCTTTATTTGAAATATGAGCTGCTAAATATTTTCCTTTTTAAATGTATTTTCCCTTATGAACTTGAATCAGTGGTTTACTGAAACAACCAAATCATCTGCTTACTACTAATTTACTCTTCGACTCTTATCTTAAACATTTGAAGTGGATGTCTAGATGAAGAAGTCAGCATCACATACATAGCATATTTGTCGTAATTTAAAAAGTTATCGTAGATCTGCCCTCAACTTGATTCTCAAAGATGATGGCTTTTTCCAACAAGCAATGATCATAAAATAAAATAAACAAGTCTTATGGCTAACTCTTTCAACTCATGGAGGCTAAATCCCATTAGAAAGCTAACCTAATATGATAACGTATGTAGCTACTAAAGACCAATTCAAGATTAATTGAGAAGAATTCCGATTTCTCTTTGCACGAGTCAAATAAGTACTACACACATACGACTCCGGCGGCGAATTGGCTGCTGACATGCTACAACAACAAGCCAATGTTGCTGTCAATCTGTCACCACTTTAATAAATAAAAACATGAAGTGGAGAAGACTAAGATTTTGGATTTTCACTTGTAAATTTCGTATTTTGTCCTTCGTTTAAGACTTTTTTTAAAAAAAAAATATACTCCCTCTGTTTCAATTTGTTTGGATTGATTCGGAGTACATAATCAAATTAACTAATATTTTATGTGAATTTGGACATGAAATTTTTATTTTTTTGAAATAAAATTTACATATTTAATAACTATATAAAAATATTATAAGTCATAATAGTTAATAATTCAAAATATTTAGATGACATTTGAAAAAATTATGATCAAAGAAAATATGTTTTGACTGTCTAAATAGTAACTAAGAGAAACATTTTGAAACGGGAGGAGTAATCAAGTAGAACTAGCAGATACAAGTGATCCAGAATTTTGATTAAGCTACTGATATACGTGGTTTTTTTTAGAATCTTAATAATCTTAGCTAGTCGGCTAAAATACTTTCACCCTTCTAGCTATAATAGATTGTAGTTGTCGATCGTTTATATTCGCTAAAATTTATAAGAAATGATTATTTTTTGTTGTGGTATGTTGGATTGTTGTTTATGCAAATGTCTTTTTTTAGGCCATCATTTAGATTTTATCTATATTCTTAAAAGTGTGCAAATATTATCCTTGGAAAATTATCTCTTACGGATAACGTTAAATTTAGATCTAATGTTTGCTCATATATTACTCATTCTTATACAAAACATTAGAGTATCGTATATGTAATTTTTATCATAAACTAAGAAAATAGTATAAACATTTTCTTTTGAAATAAACATCACCAAATCTTGAATCCGCTCGAAAAAGAGGATCAAATTGTCTTCCGGGCATAGTTGGATGGCAAATGAGGGGAACTTAAAATCCAGCTGGAGGTTTACAGCGTGGGTTCGAATCTGGTGGGAGCAATTTGTTCTCTTCTAGGTAGGACCTTGTAGGTGATATCAGTTGCTCTGTTCTCAAACCCTGGTCATTCAAGCACATCCCGCGATTTACTGGTAACAGTGCTGAGGGATCGGGACTACTATCTCCACGAATAGTCTGGCGTAAGCCGCAAAGCTGGATATCAAAAAAAATAAAAAGAGGATCAAATTTGTTTAAGATTAAAAATGATTAGGCAAATGTCACACGCTGAACGAGGAAATCAAAATTAATTGATTCATTGCTCTGATGAAGTCATCTTTTTCTTTGGACTGCACAGCAGCCAGCCTTCGTGCAACAACTCGCATTGACAGCATAATTTTTGAAAAATATAGAACAAGAAAAAGCAAAAAAAAAAAAAAAAAACACTCCAGTAGTATTTCATTTTGGTGGCTGAAAAATTGGACTCTATAATTTGCATGCTAGGTAAAAGTCCCTTTATGAAGCATAGGTTTAATTTGGGTCATCTTTTGTGGATTTCCCAATGCACAGCAAAATTTGGGGCAAAACACTCCCATGTTTGCAATTAACAATACGACCCTTATTTTATATTTTATTTTTAAATTTAACATAAATAAGAAAAAAATGAATATCCTAAGTGTATATATATTAATTGTGTAAAATCAGCATAGTATAATCGATTATTACTTTATTTTTCAAGTTAGCATATTAGATCCTCTGATGTATGAACCGAGATTTTGAAAACTTTTTTGCAGATCAAGATTAATTTTATAAGATGCGAGAAGCGAGGTTGAGATGGTTCGGGCATGTGCAGAGGAGAGACATAAATGCCCCGGTGCGGAGGTGCGAGAGGTTGGCTAAGGACGGGTTCAAGAGGGGTAGAGGTAGGCTGAAGAAGTATTAAGGAGAGGTGATTAGACGGGATATGGCGCAGGTGCAACTTACTGAGGACATGACCTTAGATAAGGGGTTGTGGAGGACACGAATTAGGGTAGAAGGGTCGTAGGCAGTTGAACGTAGTCCTACTTACGCTTACATACTGGTAGTTGTAGTGTTATTATTGTAGCACTGCTCAGCCTATCATACTAGTAGGCGCGATATTGTTTTATAGTCATCTATCCTTTGATTTCTTCAGTTGTATGTTCTTTCGTGTACTGTGTTTATCTTATTTACCTGCGTTAGTTACTGCTTCTTTTTCAGAATGCTTTATCATGGCTTATTCGTTTTTGTTACTCTTATTGTCATACTGCTTTAAGTTTCTTGTCCGGGTCTGGCCGTTTCTCTTGCTTTGCTTGTGCTTATGCTTTGTCTTGAGCCGAGGGTCTTTCGGAAACATCCTCTCTACTTATCAAGGTAGAGGTAATGTCTGCATACACTCTACCCTCCCCAGACCCCACGTTGTGGGACTTCACTGGGTATGTTGTTGTTGTTGTAAGATTAATTTTATAATTTTGTCCATTATTTCAAATTTAATTTGAAATAGAAAATTTGAGTTTGAAAAACTTATTTAAAGAGTACTTAAGTGAAATAATAATTTTCACTTACAAATTTCATCCAAATATAGTCCAAACAAGCCTAATCTTTGGTCAATCTTTAACTCGATACCCTAAAAACTATGTACGCTACCAATACACAAAATATAAATGAACTCTAAAAGTACATGGAAAAGAAACAAGTTGAACTTAAATCATGCATAATTGCATCAGTCATCTAACCACCAAAAATTGTGATAAGATGGTGTTCCCGTCTGAAATGTCTGTCGTCAGTCGGCTGACGAAATCGGATGACAAATTGATTCATTAACTAAGCAATTTCGGCTGGAAGCGAAACTCTAACTTCCAGCAATGGGTTCCCTAACTACTCCAGAAAGTGTTAGGACGGTGATTGAGTAAACTAAGTAGTAAGAAACATAAATACAGCTAGAGTGCAGTAAAAGCGATAAAGATAAAATGAAGATATGTAAAATCAGTTGTTTGATTGATTGTGCCTTATTCTGTACAAATGATCCTATATTTATAGTACAAGAAAAATAAAATGTGACCGCGCTATGTTAACCATTAAATTACCCACTAAATTCACTAGCCAACTATGAGGAGGTGGTGCCGATTTTTACTTCTTATTTTTCTCTTGCACGATTAATGGCACTTCCTTCTAGCTGTTACTGGTTGTTACCGTTTCTTGGGGTTTAGAAGATTCTTTGACTTGGTCTTCGAGGCGTCCAAATATGTGTGGGTCTCAGTTGTTCCTCGGAATTATGACTCGGCCAGGCTACCGTAATAGCCGATGAAGCTTTTCTAATCGAGGGCAAGGACTAATGGATTCGGCTACGAGTCAGTTCGGTTATCGACTTAGAATTTTATTGCCTGCTCATTTTGAGGTTTTCGCCTTCGGCTGTCACTTGATTCGGTGAAACACTTAAAAGTATTTTTGAGTGTTAACGATTGCCCCTACATTAACTCGAGTGCGGCTGTTGAGTTGATGTATTAAGAAATAACCGTTGTTTCGTGTGGCAGTCGCGGGTGTCATTTCAATCACTTTTTCCCTAAATGCATGCAATGATGATTTTCTCTGAAAAGTTTTTTCCTTTCAACTGAGGCGTCTCGGCTTCCACAACTGAATTTCGATGCATTTCAGCCGCATGTTTGAAATAAAGTAGTCTCAGTGCGTGTCAGCCACATCTCCAGAAAAAAGATATTTAAGGAAAGACACCCCCCAAGAGGTTTCTCACTTAATCTTCAGCCGTTCCCAAATTCCTTTCCTTCTCCAAAGAATCCTATTTCCTTAATCAGAAAACCATGTCTTCATCTTCCTCTCCATCTCAGGGATCAGATAACGCCAATTTGGCTACTGATGACCTAACCCTACCTTTGCCTGCATCGATGAACATCTGGTTCTTTCTCCCTACGGTACATCTGAACAAGGCGACCTCCTTCTTTCTCGGTATCTTAGCCCGACAAACTATGACCTTCCTATTACCTGTGACTGGTTCACCGACGATCGCTGTCCGGCTAGCCTGCATACCTGGTCGGCCAAGATTACCAACTACTCTGATTGGTTGGAATGAGTAAAGTCCGCCAGAGAGGCCGAATGGAGACGCATGGGTCTCTATGACGCCATTGCGATGTCGAAGTTTGACCACTCTTGTGACATTGGTCTCATATACGCTTTCATTGGTTACTGGTCGACCACTGCCAACACCTTTATTTTCCCCTAGGGAATGATGACCCCTACACTGCTCGACGTGATGGAGATACTTGGCTTTGCGATACTGGGAGCTGAAGCACCTGTCTTAAGTGATATAGATGTTGCCGACTTGGGCATCAAGGTCTCAAAGACTTCTTCCGGCTATGGCCACTTCATAACCAACAACAGCCGAATATCGCCTCTTCCTGTCGGTGATGCTGAGCATCATGCTTTCCTGCTCTTTTGGTTCAGCCGATATTTTGTCTGCACAAGATGTTGTACAGTCGTGAAGGAGCTGGAAATTTATGCGGCGCTGGCCGTTTCGGCGGATGATATCAGTTGGGCATCTCTCTTCCTGATTTATCTTTATATGGCTCTTGGCGATGCCCAGGCAAGGTTAAGGGACTCCAGAAATCTGGATACCTTAGCTGGTCCCTTGTGGTTCCTTTAAACCCGCCGATGCTACCCGATACTCTTCGAAAAACACCCTTCGTGCCCCAGGATGCTTTCACTGCAGTCTCCACCCTACATGGTCTGTCTCGAGACCATTACACAGATTGGCAACCGATCCTTGAAAGATGGGCCACCCCCGATTGGGTCCGTCAAGTGGCCGATGACACCTTACATTCTCTCAGCGGAGAACTACGGCACTCACATGGGGGCATACCATGGCCTCACCGCAATATTGATTGTTCAAACCAACGCTGCATTCTTGATGCAGAACATGCAAGGGAAATAGTCGATCACAATCTTGATAGGCTCGCCCTATTTGAATGGTAGCCGTTTCCCCCGAGAGCAAATACTACTGTTGCTTTTGATGATTGGTGGAATACGGCCAAGGAGAAATTTTTCCAGTCTCCTCTAGATATCTACTATGATCGACTGGTCCTGTCAAAGAAAGAAAATACCCAAGAAACCTCTAAATTGTGGACGAAAGAGGCCCCTTTGAAAGTTGTTCCCCTTAAATCGGCTAGACCTATCGCCTCAAGATCTTCCATCAGGTTGAGGCAAATGAAGAGAAAGCGTAAATTGCTTTCTACATATGCGTTTGCCAGATTGTTCTTGTGAATTTTCGGCTAACATCTCTTATGCGTCTTTCAACAACTCAATCCCCCCAGCATTTGTCGATCTAGAGACCACTTCTAACAATGAATCCCCGTCACCCAGAAAATCTGTTCCTAAGCAACCCAAGCGAAGCTAAGGGGTTTTCATCCGAGATCGTAGGTGCACCAATATAGTGCTCAAAGCGTCCCTAGTTGTGGTATCAGCTATAGTCGCCCATTCATTGTCTTCTACACATACATCACCTTCTAGGATATCCAGCATAGAGCGGCCGGCCTAGAACTCACATGGAATCAGGCTGACCATTTTAATAGCTACTCAAATCTCATCGGCCGAATCATGCTTAAATAAATCAAGGGTTGAGTCTCCCACCTTGTCTAATTCGGTTGATAAGAAGTTAATATCTTCCATCTCCTAGAGACATATAGGAACCGACTGAGGTTCTAATGCTTGGATCCTCTACGCGATCTGTGGAACAGACTCGGCTAGGGATTCCTTCAGGATAATAGTCTCCTGTCGAGGTTCCTATGTTGGGTTGTCATCAGGCTATATATTCAGCTCTGGTTGTTCCAAAGCTTATTCTTCATGCATCACTGTCTCTGAAGAGATTGAGTCGAATGCTCGCTCGATAGCCTCAACTACAGCAGACTCAGGAATTTCCTACTTATTGGTTGTCTTAGTGTTGTATATCATGTGCAACGTTTGCTTCATCTTGAACAAGGATTTGGCACGCTGCATCCTTCTTTTCTGAGTCTTGGATACGACACTTGGTGGTGCCTCTTTCTTTCCAGAAGCCTGATTGACGAACCATTTTATTTCCTCTATATTGGCGATTGGCTTAATCATCCTCCGGGGTTTCAGCTGACATTCATCCCTCACTATGATACGCAAGGAAGAAACACCTTCTTTTATGTTGAACTCAGCCACCCTTTATTTAGCTATGAGGAGTGATTTCTCATCTATCTGGGGCACGCTCGGCTTCTCATCGACTGGTAGTCATGCTTGCCCTATAAGCCTGCATTTGGGGTCTGCTGGGTCCCTTTTGAATTTCGGGTACTATTTGTGAGGGTCCCAAGCAATGTGCTCTGGTTTATAAGGGCGGCCACGAAAACTGCTTCCAGCTGGCTGCCTGTCCATGTCCTCATAGGTGTGACGTAAGTTGCCTAGCTGATCAAACACAAATGTCTTTGTGTGCTTCTTTGGGATCCATATATTTTTCATCGGTTGTTTCCCCTTGACATCCTTTGATTGATCTGACTTAGCAAAGGACACCATAGATATCGGTACTGCGGGAAATGGGTCAGTATCAACAGACATTTCAGTTATGCTTTTATCGGCTAACTTGAACCTCCCCTTCTTGATGCCCTTTTGAATTGCCTTCTTGAAAACCACACAATTAGAAGTAGCGTGGCTATATGAGTTGCGCTATTTATAGTACTTCTTATCCTTGAGCTCTTCGGCAGGCGAAATCCTATGGCCATCAAGTAGCCGAATATGTTTATCTTTAAGCAGATGATCAAAGATCTGATCTGCCTTTGTAATATTAAACGAGTAACAGTCTCTGTCATCAGTTGAACTCGTCTCCTTGCCTTTCGTAGCTTTCAAGGCTGGGCAAGAATAAACCTTACCCCTGACAATCTCGCTACCATTGCGTCTGTCGTGTAATCGGCTGACTCTGAGTCAGACTCATCTGCCTCAATAATGGATACCAAATAGGAGCTTCGATTTCGGTTAGCTCTTCTTTTGTCCTTCTCCTGGATATACTGCTCTATTTGGCTAGCCTTCTCGGCAAACTGGCTCAAGTCAGAGCAGGATTGTTCCACTAATTTCTCTTTTAGCCGAGGATGCATGTTGTTGATTATCATGTGGGCGCATTTCGATTCAGAGAAGTGTACAATGCATTTCCCAACCTTCCTTCTGAATCTCTCGATATAATCGGTAGCCGACTCATCGACCTGTTGCTTAAGATTCGTCAAATCGGTTACAGTTACCTGAGGTTGGGACCAATAGAATCTATCATGGAAATAACGCTCCATGTCAGCCAGCTCTGTACAGAGTCGGGGTCAAGGATGAGTAGGGGCAAATGTTGTTCCGGTTAGAGAAATGGGGAACAACTGCAGCTTGTGATACTTGTTCTGGCTAACCTCGCCATATTGAGCGGTAAATCTGCCGATGTGCTCAATAGTAGATTTACCTTCATCACCCGAGAAGGTGGCAAAATCAGGCGTTTTGAAGCCTCTTGGCAATGGTGTTATCCGATCTACCCAATCGGGGTTCCTGTAAACAGGCATGTCCAAAGATTTCAGTTGGATGCCAAAGTACCTCTTCATGGTATTCGCGATAGTTTCAGGGTTCATCAGCTGTGAAGTCCCCTGCTGATTCTCAGCTGGAATTGGCTGGTAGGCGTTCTGAACTGGAGGCTTCCATTTTGTACCTTATTGAGCAGGGTTTTGAAAGTTATAGGTATTCTGCTGGCCATTACCAATAGGTGGGGTATATCCCCATTGTTGTTGTTGGGCATAGCCACCAAAGCCTGCAACCTGAGCTCCTAGAACAACCGACGGAGCCTGAGGATAAAGTGGAACAGTGTTCCATGTCTGCTCTCCCCGGACATCAGATGTTCTTGAAAAGTTTGCCCTTCCTGGATGGTATGGATTGGGTACCGACTGTGACTGCTGGAATGGTATCCTACTGTAGACAGCGTCACCAGATAGCCGAGTCGGGTCATAGCCAGGGGCCACCGACTGCCAATTCGGCTGGCCAATATTGGTTGCCTGTATCATAGGGCCGTTTGTAGAAGCGTATGGCATAACGCGCGGCAACCCAAGGTGTTCGAATGTCTGAACTAGTCTCCGAGCCATATTGATCTGCCCATATTGCAGACTCGCTTGGTTGAGTGACACAGTTTGCCCCCCAGCGTTTGGTGGCAACCATACAGTAGACTGATTACCAAGTGACTGGGCTTGTGCTCCTAGGAGTGCTATCGGTTGTACTTGAGTAGGTACTGACTGATACACATTCGATTGAGGAACAACACATGGAGTCACAGTTACATGTTGCATATCGCCACTCGTCATAGGGATGGCAGAACTAGCCGAACATTCTCCTGGATGCACTCGATTGGCTTCCAGTTCCCTCGCCTGCTAAACTTCATTATGCACCATTGGCTTGACAACGTCAGCCAACTGTTTGGAAACCCGGTACATAATGTCGTGGATGCCTAAGTCAATCTGTTGTCTAATGAATGATGTGGTAATGACAGTTGGACCTTCAGGTTGGCTAAGTTCACCCACAACGTCGGTTAATGGAGGAAGTGGAGGGGTATCAACCGATGTAGGCATACCCGAGGAAAATGATGGCTCGTTGTTCCTTCTGGGAGGATTCTGTTTAGGATGTGGACTAGACTCTGGGTTCATTTTCTTACCAGACCTTAGGCGCATACGCCAAGCATGATCCTGACCTGGAGAATCAAACTTCGTTATGGAGTCACCTATG